>JAEQBH010006664.1:0-464846 GCA_016808115.1 Tetrastigma voinierianum | reverse complement strand
GTACCTCCCGAACCCCTGAGGCTCCTCAGGCGCCTCGGGGGATTTGGAAATTTGTCTGATGCAGGCGAGGCTGGGCGGGGCTTAACTCCTCGCTGCAGGGTCGTGAATCGGCCGGCGAGAAGGCGGGACCCACCTCTTGTGCGAACCATAGCTATAGTCTGAAAAGGACACTGGGGCAGGGCTCCTCTGACCAAAATGGAACCAGGGCTCACTGTTGTGGCGGAACTAGACGGAGCCGCGGTTGCTATTGTGGCTTGGCGGTGGAGGCAGGTCGGCTGCCTGCACGGCGGGGAAAGCGGTGTGATGCGGCGAGGCTGATAGCCGGTGGTTGGGGAAGCTCCCGAAGAGGCCGTGACTCAGGAGGCCAGGGCACGGGCTCACGCGTGCGGCTGGCAGCGGCGGCAGTGCAGGGAAGGGCTCGGTAGCGGACGGGCGGCGCGGCGAAGAATTTGTAGGAAGCAATTTGGACGGGGTTGTGGCTGCGGCTGAGGCTGGTGAGTTGGGATCCCGGTGGTCGGGAGGGAAGAAGATGAAGTGTGTGAAAAGCCTCCTCCTTCATTTATAAAGCATTAGGCAGCCCAGAAGAGTCACGGCCCACAGTTCACTATAGTAAGCGAGAAATACATACACTTTCTGATTGAATTTTAAATTAAATTAAAATAATACTAAAAATAAAAATTAAAATTATTATATAATATATATCGACTAATTTAATATTTTCAAAATAAAAAAAAATAAAATATATAATATTAAAACTAAATTGCTTAAGAGGGAAGCACTAAATAGAGAAAGTTTCCAAAAATAGAAAGATTATTACTAAAAATAGAAACTATTAAAATTGACAGAATTAACAAAAAAGCAAAAATTATTGAGCTGCAATTTGGTTTGTGAGAACACCAAATCAGCTCAATTTTACGAAATTGCTCAGGAGGGTGAGGAGTATCACCATCGACCTGGCGTGGCTGAGAAATTTGATTCCTTGGTGTTGGATGTCCCATTGTTGACTGGTTCCTCAACGATTGAATTTGGGCGAGCAATTGCCTGCGGTGGCTGCGTGCTTAATGCAAAACCTCTTCTTCACCTTGGCTGACTATTCCTTGCAATTCTGGACACTCAGCTTCCTTGCATCTTTGACAGTGGAGCAACTTCATCGGTCATTTGATTTTCATCTTAGCGGCTATTGTTTATTTGTTAAATGGAATATATTCGGCTCAAGGTCATGTTTCCAAATGTAAGTTGCATGACTCATTAGGCAATTGATGATTACCGTGCGGTAGCAATGGTCTTCCTAGGATAATTGGCATGATTGGGCTCGTTTTGCAATTGGCTCGATTGGCGAGCACCACAAAGTCTTGGATAGTAGAATTTGTCTACTTTCTAAGACATCCTCAACTATCCCTTAGGGATCTTTGCAGATCTATCGACCAATGATAATGTGATGTTGGTAGGTTTAAGTTCACCTAAACCCTAGCGCTTGTACAGTATGGCGGTAGAGTTCCACAATACAAATCTAGCGGTGATTTGTCTACCTGAGTCTGATATTTCTTGAGAATTGTGGGGATCACGGATCCTTGTATTTGGTAGTTCTTGCTTTGGATTATGGCACTGACTTGTTCAGTAAGAAAGGCCTTTTTCTCAATGCCTAATCCTTTCTTGATTGTACAAAGATCCTTCAAAAACTTTGCATAGGCCGGAACTTGCTTGATGATGTCTAAAAGAGGTATGTTAACCTTCACCTGCCTTAGGACTTCTAGGATGCCTGCTTGCTGAGATGCCTTTTTCTTGCTTCTAAGTGCCTGTGGAAACGGAGGTGGCATGCTATGTTTCATTGAGTCCTCTTTCAGAAAAATGTGTTACGCTCCATTTCTACTTCTTTCCTGGTTTCCCCAACAGGTTTTGGCATTGGTTGATCAACCTCTTTTCCACTCCTGAGAGTGATTATAGCCTTCACCTCATCCATTCCTAAATTGCTGGATGACCCTACCTCATGGATTCCCTTAGGGTTTGGCACTGTTTGGGAAGGGAACCTTCCTCTTTCCTGTACCTCCAACAACTTGTTAATCTTGGTGATTGAGTATTGCAGGTTGTCAATTTTCTGGTTAAGATTGCTCTCAAGCCCATCTATTCTCTTGTTCAGTGTGCTCTCTGATATCAATCCTTTGTGCCGGTTCACATTGATCCATTTGTTCGCTAAAATTACCACATACTCAAATTTAAATGGCTTGTTCCACGGAGATGTGAGGATGGTGGTGGTTGTGGTTGAGATTAGAACCAAATTGTAGTTGGCACTGGGGGCACGTAGAGCGGGATTGGGTTTCCAAGAGTTAGGGTGATTCCTCGATTGGAATTGTAGGTATTACCATATTGGGCATTAGGATTTGTGGTGGCTTATATTGACCTACGACATTTGCATGCTCACGACATCAAATCAACTTCATTGATGGAGCACTCGTATCATGTTCTCTGGATTACGATTAAGGTTGGAAAGCTGGTGAATGGGTTGGCTTTGCGCGTGTTTAAGTCACTGCATGCACTTCATGGAGCCTTTTTCCTTCAAGCTCCTCCACTTTCCTAGCGGGGTTAGAGATTTTGCCTTCATCTCTATGTCCTCTGAGAAGTCTTAAAAATTCCTCCCTTTGGTGTCTTTGAGGCCTCATTTTTCCATTTCTCTCGGAGTTTGGCTCTGTCCAGGCCTTTGAAGTTTCAGCCACATAATTTTAAAAAATCCATTGGCTTCATCGGGATGCTTGCTCGAGGAAAATCTCCCCACACATGGTTTCAAATAAGCTGTTTCTGGCGAGAGACATACCACCATAGAAGTGGTTTACGATCCATGCTATCAAACCCATGGTGTGGGCATGCAGCCCCGATAGATCTCCAAGATCTCTCCCGGCACTGGTAGAACCTCTCACCATCTTGGTACGCAAGGTGTAAATTTGTCTCTTCAAATTGTTGGTCTTATGAGCAGAAGAACTTCTTCAAAAAGTGCACTGTGACTCTCCCGATTTCTTATGGTTCTAGGCCTCAATGAGTTGAGCCAAATCTTGGCCTTGTCCTTTAGGGTCAATGGAAATGCTTTCAGCTTTAGCAAATCCATGTCAATCATACCTTCCTTAAAGGTAGTGCAAACCTCCTCAAAATCCCTTATATGTGTGTATGGATTTTCATTCTCCATACCATGATATGTGGGGAGTAGGGGTACCAAATAGGGCCTCAACGCACATCTTATTGTGAGAGGTATATGATGCGGGGAATGGGCACTAACTCTAGGAGGGTGTATGTGGGTCCCTCATCGACCTATATACGGTTAAGTTCATTAGGGTACTGGTGACTCTCTTGTTCCTCGAGTAGGGGATCCGTTTGGTCGATTAACTGCTTGATGTCCTTTGCCTTGTTCGATTGGTGCCTTGATTCTGTATGTAATCTACGATGTCTCTCTTTCCCGATGGTGCATAAACACATTACCTGGCTGAGACACAACAAAACTACAAATCAACTTGCAAAGAGTTAGGGTTAGATTAAAAGCGCGGTATGAAAACAAAACAAAAGCGATGCGATTCTTGCAAAGTGATGAAAACACATGATTCTGACAAGCGGGACTCTAAAAAAGTTAAAGGTCACCTTCACTTGTAATGGGGATTACAAGTACTTCAACTCATCAAAGCGTGGTTTGGCACCATCCCGACAACGATATTGATTAATTTTACCCACGGTAGGGTGGCGGAATCAACAAAATTTATATCCTTAGTTCACTCCTACGCCGTGGTCAAGCTCTTTGCGGTATAGCGATCTAAGGTGGTTTCTGAGGATGGGTTTTCATCCTAGGAATGACTCGCATAAGTGTTGAAAATGGTGAGGCTTTTAGTTTGGATTTTTGGAATTTTGTTTTAAAACAGGGGGAGTTGTTTGGTTATTGAATAACTATAAAAACTGAAAGTGAAGTGTGAAATAGTAGCATGAAGGGTTTAGGTCACCGACTTGATAACATGGGAGCGAACAAAGTGTCCTCCGGTCATATCCTCGCATTATGGCAAGCAACCTATAGTCAAGCCATAACCGGATCTTTGTTTAACTAGGAAACCTAACCCTAAAATCCACTCCTATTTGAGTCAACACGAGCTGACATGCATCCATGGCCCACTTTCCCGGTTTTGAACCACTAACACTCGGCCTCATTTCAGTGGCTCGTAAAGGCCATCTAAAGAATAACAGTGCATCTAGCAATAAGTAGCATGGTAAGTATTGGCCAAGGTAATGACATCAAATGATATTCAACCTTAGTTTGAAAAGCTTGGAGCCATAAATACAGTACCTGTAGCATTTAAAACATGAGACAGCTTTCTGTTGCCGCAAAACCAAGCTAGCAACCCTCGCTCTTCAAGTTGCAGACTTGTGACATCTCTTGAGTTGTCTCATCCTCAAGAGGGGTGTTTGAGTAGCCTAGAAAATGAAAGAAAGAGGAGAGAGAAGAGAAAAGCAAACCCTAAGCGAAAATTTGTGGAGATATTTACATAAATGAAAAGTACCAAAGATCTCTTCAGTTGCTTAGAGTTTACCAACCATGGGGGTTTATATAGACCGCCCAATGTATGAAAAAATACAATAAAGCCTAAGGATTTTGGCTAATACAAGAGACGAAGGTAATAAACCAAAGCGAGTGCGTTTGGCATTAATTACACAAAATTAGCGAGGGCGTTTAGCTATGCGGGATAATTTCGCTGGAAGTAGCGAAAATTTCGCTAACTGAAAATTAGACGAGATGTGAAATGCAAAATTTCTCATGCACTGAGTCAGTTTGGCTAGCTAGCGAGAATTTCGCTAGCCTAGCGAAATATTTAGAGATATAGCGGCGAAGAATTTCGCTAGGCACGTGTTTTTAAGCTGCATAGCGGGGAGATTTCGCTAGCCTGTAAAGATTTCTCAATTCGTAGGATTCTGAAATTTTCGCTATGATTCACGAAATTTCGCAATCCAGCCAGAACCCACCGCCCAATCATAGAAACCTCTGGGTTTGCATCTTTGCCTGTTGCACCTTTGCATCCTCTTGCATCCATTTTCATCACCTTGCCATCATTCCTTATTGAATTTTGATATGTTTGATGGGCGATAAATGGAGTTCAATCTTCATGGTTCGGCCACGTATCTCGATATTGAACTCCCAGGTATGCAAAAAACCTGCAAAATAACCAAAAATAACCTCGAAACGGCATAAGTGATACTAAGTAGACTCGAACACTTCAATTGGCTTAATTGACATGATTAGTGCGCAAAAAGCACTCAAAACCCATCTCAAATAGGGATCAAAATAGCACTTTTTGGGCACTAATCATTTGTTTAAGTGTATTTACAATGTTTGAGTTGAATGAGGCCGTAAGGGGCCGTTTGATCGGTTCCAAAGCTTGGAACCGAGGTGGAAATTAAAAACCAGACGGTCAGAAACATTTCATCCCTTTATTATTGGTTGCTAGTTTATTGCATTTATTTGTAAATGTATGCTTTGATGTGTATGAAATGGAATTGGCGAAATTAAATTCTAAGAGCTGAAGCGGGATAGTGATACAAAATCAAATTTTGTGAAACAATGTGTTTGGTTGAGTAATTCCGTCGAGGTTACTCGTGTTTGATCATTAGCCAAAGGCTAATTTTGATGTAATTGATGGTGAAGTGCATAACATGTTTGTGTGATTTAAATTATGAATATATGCATGGTGATATATTTGCATGTGTTATATGAATTATTGAAATGGCATCACAATGCATTTCATATACCGCTGAGACTTCTAGAGAGATAGGGTGAGTGCATAGGTAGTTTCTTAAGAAGAAGCTGTTTGGAGGGTAGACTAATAAATGCTTAAGAAAATATCAATCGTCGTAGTCGGCCCAATTGATAATATCGGAGGGTAGTCCATATAAAATATCAATCGTCGGAGTCGGCCCAATTGATATACATCGGAGGGTAGTCCACTAAATAAAACATCGGAGACGGTCCACTACTTAGATCGGAGGGTTGACCACAATTAAAACAAATAACTATGTTTGAAACTAGTTTTCTCATACATGGCTTAGGCAGGTGTGAGGGAGTCGGTGAGGACTCGGGGTATGAGATAATCCCGGGGCATTCAAATGGATCAATGCATTTGCTTGAATGTGTGTTTATTTGGAGCGTGCATATGCATAGGTGGAGAGTGGCCCATTTAGGGTGATTCAGCTGCGAGGGGTGGCTCAGCCTTGTCGGGGAGCGTATTTTCGGTCACGGGGGCGCGCGGGGAGACGGCTCGTCTATTAGTAGAGTTTGGAAAAGCCGGATTATTGGAGCTTTGGTTTATGATGTATGACATGTATTAAATTCTCTAATTTTTAATATATGTGTTGTATAAGAGTGAATTTGAACTCTTGAAACTATTGGATATAGTTGGATATATATATTGTGAAGAAATATTGTAGTATGGAGCCCCGAGAGGGCGTTTATCATATTTCTATCAGGTGATTGATATTGGGATAGATTTTATACAGGTAGGAAACTCCGTGCAAAAGGAGATTCTGCCGTTTTAAGTGAAATGTCGGGTCACCCAACATTCACGAGTATTTCTACGGGTTGTCGGGTGATCATGGACCCGAGGAATTAGGCGTCCTGCGTTTATAATACTAACTTATTAATATAATTTATAGAATAATATCCTATTCTCTTACATCTTTTCTTTAAAGAAAATTAATTATTTTTAAAATAAATATATTTATAACTAAATAAATAATAAAAATGTATGATTGTTTAAGAATAAAAAATAAGTATATTATTTATGACATCCCCATTAAATATATCAAATTTAAAAAAACTTAAAATTTTATATACAAAATATTTTGAGTTTCATGAGCTTTTTCATTAAAGTCGAGTTACGAGTTTCTTTCGACTCGACTGGTGTATTTAGTCGAGCTCACTGAGAATAGTGTTCACAAAATAAATTTCGCATGTGAGCTAATTTTGATGTGATGAAATGCGAAGTTACATAACATGATTGTGTGATTTAATTTTTATGTGAATATATGCATGATTATATATTTGCATGTGTTATAGACTGTAATGGAATTGTCGTAAATTCGTATGCCTTTGGTACCCTAGGATGATAGGGTGAGTGCATGGTGAGTCTAGAAGAATGGTTTCGAGGTTGTCCCAAAAATGATAATTATCGGAGGGTAGTCAGCGGATTCATCTTAAAAATATCGTCGTCGGAGGCGAGCCAGTTGATATACATCGTTAGTCCATAAAGAGTATCAATCATTCGGAGGCAACCCAATTGATATATATATATATATATATATATATATATATACATCGGAGGGTTGTCCACAAATAAACATAATAATTCTCATACGAGGCTTAGGAGAGTGTGAGGGAGTCGGTGAGGACTCGGGTACGAGATGATCAGTTAGACATTTAAGTAGGATCATGCACTTTCTTGAATGTGTGTTTATTTTGGAACATTGCATATGCACTTAGGTGGAGAGTAGCCCACTTAGAGTGATTCCACTACTAAGCATTAGCTCACCCTGTCGAGGATATTTTAGTACGAGGGGAGTGTGCGAGACGGCTCATCCTAGGGCGAGCTTTAGAAGGCCGGGATTGTGGCTTTGGGTTATGATGTATGACATGTATTAGAATTCTCTAATTTTAATATATGTGTTGTATAAGAGTAAAATTTGAACTCTTGAAACTATTGGATGTAGTTGGATATATATGTTTTATGAGTATTGTTCATGGGCCCAAGTGGTCGTTTTACTCATGCTATTGTTATATTGATGTTTGGGACAGTTTATATGCAGGTTTTGTATTTAGGTAGAGCTCCCGATTTTTTTCTTAGATTATTTCGATTACATATTTTTGGCTTGGCAGAAAATCGATTTTTCGGCGATAAATCAGCCAAAAAATCCGATTTTTTGTTCCCTGGTCCTTAAGAATTTATTTCCCTAGGATCCAACAGTCCTTTAGAATCGAGAGGTCTGGATCAGGAACAGCAAGGAGGAGAACTGGTACTGGTAGAGAGGAAAATATGATGAAGAAGATCCCTAAGATACAATAGTTCTTCAGAGCAGAAGATAAGCTCTGGAATAGGAACAATAGAGTGAGAACGAGATTCAAAGTTGCAGAAGAAAGGAGTTTGAAAAAATATATTTCAAACTTAGAACTCATGTGAATTTATAGGTAAAATTATGGCCGTTGGCCATTAAGAATAGAGGTAATTTGAAGCGTTCACGAATTAAATGCAAAATTAATTGTAATAGTGTCACGGCGTTCACAATTAAATGAAAAATTGATTGTAATAATTAAAACCGTTATGGATTAAATGCACATTTAGTTATTAAATTTGAATTCAAAAATCAAGCGGTTTGTATTTGTGCGTTTTATGACTTTGAATTTGTTTTGATTTTAAATGCTCAAAAACTAAGGGTTTTATGTAAGCTTACATAAACAAAATTGATTTGGAGCAAAATCAAATTTGTTTCGAGTTTATTCACGCATAGGAGAACAAATCCATTGATTTGCACTGAAATCGGGCTTTTGGCCCATTTCTTGTGCGCGCGAAGCCTCCCCTTTTCTCAATCTATGTATAAGTCTATAAATGGGTTTTAATATATAAACTCAAAAAAAAATCTTGTCTTTGTTCCATGTGGGACACAACTTTTTGTTTTTGTTTTTATTGAAAAAACCTATTGTTTACAACAATAAGTTCCAATTTCTATCCAATTGCAAATGAACTTTTTAGAAATATTAGCGGGCGATACTCTAATATCAGCAACAAATCTCATGTTTTTGAATTTCTACTGCAACTTGGTGAGATATGTTGGGGGAGGTGACACCATCACCAAGTATTTCAATGAATCACGAAAAGGCTATAGCATAGGATCACAGATAAATTTCTTTCTTGTCTTAATATTGAATTTGATGAAGTGAGGAGGAGAATAATTGGCCGACAGCCTCTTCCCTCGATCATAGAGGTTTTTTAAAAGTTAGGAGTTAGGAGGAGGAAATTCAACATTTTATTTATTTTTGATGAGTAAGGGTGTGTATATATATATATAGAGAGAGAGAGAGTCTAGAATCCGCTACCATACCTTTCCTCACCCATGGAGTGCCATCCCCCGCCCATCTTCTTAGTACTAAAGAGTGAGAAGAGTCTAGAATCCCATTACCATACCTTTCACTCACCTGATAGGAGTGCCATCCCCAATCATCTTCTTCGTCTTGTGAGGAGAGAAAGAGAGCAAGAGAGTTTATTGGAGAAAGTCTAGAATCCCGCCCATACCTTTCACTCACCCCATGGGCGCCATCGCCCGTCATCTTCTTCGTACTTTTGACTAATGACTTGCTTCCTCGGGGCCTACCTTTGCTCGGCACCTCCTTGACACACAAAAAGGCTTTGTTCATCATAAAGAGACACCTCACACTCAATTCTCCCTTTTTCCCTCCAAACAAACCATTTTTCCACCTTAAGGTGTGGTATCTACACAGAGCCCTTCATTCTACAAAAAATCCCTTAAGAACGTCTTCTCTAAAGTTCTTGCCCTTATCTTGGCATTCAAAGAGCTATATTAAGTAGATGGTAAATACTATCTTTTCTTTATGGCTAGCTTTCTCTTCGACCTATTCCCAAAACACAAATTTGAAAGAAACCCCAGTAATGGGAATGGATATTGCCACTAACACCCCAACTAGAAAAGTCATCTAGTTCTGACCCCTTCTGAAAACACCATATTATCATCAACATATAATAAATAGAGGTATCTGAAATCGACACCACCCTTGCCTCTTTTTGCCACCCTAGACAAGTAGCCCACCACTTTCCGCCTTGTTCAAAAAGGGCAACTAAAAACTTACATCCACAATCACAAATAAATAAGGAGAGAGATCTCCTTATCTTAAACCTTTTGGACTTCAAAAAAACCGGATGGAGATCCATTCATTATAACTGACTACTCTACCCATTTAATCCATCTCTCCCCAAAGCCCATCTTTGAAAGCGGGGAAAACAAGAAATTTAATTAATATTGTCTGATCAATTGTTAGTTTTCATTTGTTATAACTCCTACATTGTTGGCCCTTAGCGAGGCAAGTGAAAAGTACAACTTCATGACCTGTGAATTGTGTTATTTTGAACTAAGGCTTTGGTTTTCTCATGTGAAAGATATTTTCTCCTTTCCTATGTTGAGCTTTTATTCTTAACAAAATTTCTTTATTTTCTATCAGGAAAATGGTTAAACAATTTTGCTCACATTTATTTTTAATTACTTTGCTATTTCTTGATGTCCACGGTTTTAACATGGCTCTCAAGTACATCATTGGCTCTCTTTGCTTTGCATGCTTTGCGATTGCATATGTATGTGACAGTTTATTTCGATGTAAAGTTATTTGGCGGTGAGTTTTGGTGATTTTCCTTAAGTTTTTATTTGAAACTTAAAAAGGCTTCATTTGAAGCTTTGGAAATCTTAAGAAAGAAAATATAAAAAGAAATAGAGAGGAAAAGTGGAAGGAAAGCAAGAGTGGAGAAAAATAAAATATAGTTTTAAACTTAAAATATTCAATTCTATATGTTTATTCAAACTCATTTTATTTGTTTCATTTTATTAAATAAGAACCAAAAATTTTAAAAAATATGTAAAATTTTGAGAAATTTTGATTATATTTTGATTTTATTTTATATTTTCCCTTTGGTGCAGCCAAACATGATAAATCATTTTCCTTGGTTATTTTTTTTCTTTCCCTAGTACTTTTGGATTCCAAAGGCTCGGTTTGGAACACGGAAAGTACTAAAAAAAAAAAAGAATAGAGAGGAAAAGTGAAAGGAAAGAAAATTTGGAGGAAAATAAAATATAAGTTTTAAACTTAAATATTAATTCTATATGTTTATTCAAACTCAAAAAATATGTAAAATTTTGAAAATTTTATTATGTTGATTTTCTTTTATATTTTCATAGGTGAAACCAAACATGAGAAATCATTTTCTTTAGTAATTTTTTCCTTTTCCTAGTATTTTTATGAGTTCTAAACATAGTAAAAAATATGTTCAAACTTAATAAATTAATTTATATGTTTATTCAAGCTCCTTTGTTGTTTCTCTCTATTATATGATAGGCGAAATTAAAAAAATATAGCAAAATTTTGATTACATTTGATTTTCTTTAATATTTTCCATCACGAAAACCAAACATAAAAAATCAATGTCCATGGTTTTTCTTCCTAGTACTTTCGGTTCCAAAGGAAGCCAAAATGTTTGTGTGGTCTAGCTGTATAGTCGTTGTTTGATCGGGTACAACTCCGTTTGAGAGAAGGAATGGTGGGAAGAAGCGGAGTAAAGCTGAGCAGCTTGGCCTCATAGCTGCGGGGACCTCTGTCGTAATGAATCCGATCGATCGCCAATGTTTTTCATGGATCGAGGCCATTCTCAATCTTGAAGGTGCGTGCTCGGATTATTAGTTGTCCATTTGTTTTTCGATCTTGCCGTCTAATACCTCTGGGTTTCTGATACAATGTGCTATTTCCCTCTTTCAGTTAATACAGTAATATTCTTGTATATATTGTTTTGATAAAGTTTAATACTGCATGTGGATTACTAAGATAAATTGATTTCGAAATAAAATATGGGCGTTCCCATTGCAAAAATAAATTGCTATTGGTGATCACTCTGATAATGATAGATGGGTGCATTGGTTTTCCATTCAACATTATACGTTTCATTAGTCTCATGGGACTATCATTGAGAATTTCATGCTGGGGATAGTTAAGCCCTGCAAATCCCATGCTGTCTTCTCGTTTGTGTGTTTCTATCTCCTACTTAGGGTTGTAAACAAGTCAAGCTAGTCATGATCTATTCAAGCTCGACTCGTATAATACTCGAATTTAGAGCTTTACTATTTTATTAATTGAGTCGAACTTGAGTGATAGTTCAAGCCCTGCAAATCCCATGTCTTCTTGTTTGTGTGTTTGTGGCTCGTATTTAGAGGTGTAAATGAGTCAAGCTATTCATGAGCTATTCGAGCTTCACTCATAGAATACTCAAATTCGAATCGGAGTTGACAGAGTCGAGCTCGTGTAGCTTTAGTAGCCTGTCGATTCAAGTTCAAGTATCACAATACCCAACTCAAGCTGCTCGCGAGCTTAATTGAGTTTTACCATTTTACTAATCAAGTTGAACTTGAGACGAGTCAATTTTGAATCGGAGTTTATAGAGTCTAAATCAAGTAGTTCGAGTAGTATGTTGAGTCGAGGTTAAGTCTGATACTTTCATTTCCGAGCTATTAGCGAACTTAATCAAGTTTTACTATTTTATTCATCGAGTTGAGTCGAGTTCGAGTATAATTATTTATTAATTTTTAATTACTTTGAGTTTTATCGAGTTGTGTTCGAGGAGTAGTTCGACTATTTCTGAGTGAGTTTCGAACATCTAAAAAGTTCAATCGAGTTCGAGTTTCGAGTTTTTTAATTGATTCGATTTCGAATATAATTATTTTTAAACTTTTTAATTAATTCAAGCTTTATCGAGTTCGAGTAGCTTGTCTATTTTATGAGTTGAGTTTCGAACATTTGAAAAAAAAAAAAAGCAGTCTAGTTGAGTCGGGTTTGAGCTTTGAGTTTTAATCAAATCGAGTTCGAGCTTGGTTTTGTATTGACTCAGCTTCGATTACACTACTCGTACTCTATATGGTTAATTGTCTTTGCATAAAATTTACATTGCCATTTACGTGCTAGAGAAAGTCATTTGTGCTTCTTGATTTTCTTGAATCAGTTTCTTGGGGGATTTAATGGGAATTTGAGCCTTGGTGCTATAAACATTAGTATGTTTTAGCAAAGAGAGATTAAGGTGTCAAACATCTTTTTTTTTTTTTTACTTTGTTTTCTTAAAAAATCAACTTTTAATTTTTATCCAAAATTTAAAATAATAAATTTTTAAATAAGAATTTATTTATTTTATTTAATTACTTTATGAATAGATATGATTTTTATATATTATGTTATATAGTTTTCTTAATAGAAAAAAGTATTAAAAAAAGCATTAATAAAAAGTCAAAAAATCAAATATTTTAGCTTTTTTTTATTCAACAAATAGTTTTAAAATTTCAGTAATAAGTCATAAAAATTTTTAAAAACAAACATGATAAAAGCTAAAAAGTCAAAAATCAAATGTCACCTAAGTTTTGGCCACTAATCCACGGGGAAATGGAAGTTTTTAGCTTTCTTTATTTTTTACTTCAATCGATGTTTTAAAAACTAGGCGTTGATTAGGCCAGAAAATTGCTCTGATTTCATGGTTTAAGAACCAAACCAATGAGTAAATTGTGATTGAACTGAATTCATCGGGATCGAAAAAGATGTTTATCGATGGTTCGATCAGTTGGCGGTCGATCGATTTCTAAAACACCAATTATTTAGCAATGCATCAAGTCGAGAATCGGTAAAAACTGAAAATTTCTCTTTTTTTTTTTTTTTTTTGAATTTTTGTTTTATCATTTAACCTTTTTTGATGAATCAAATCTCTTCCTTTTTCTTTATTACATTATGACATTCTTACGATGAAGGAATCAATTTCTCCTTGTTTTTATTTTGCTGTTGGGAGAATTAGGAATAAAATATTGCCTTATAAATATCATTTGGGCAAGTTGTAGTGCAAATTAGTACACCCCCAAAATAAGACTTTAATAATTAAACTTAAAATCTATGTTGTTTAACAACTCTTGCCTAATACCATCGAACATGTAGGTGAGATGGTTGGGATCTCCTATCTAAACCGAGAGGTCTGAGGTTTAGTCTTGAGAATCTGAGCGTGTTACGTGATAGAGTTTTGTCTCCTTGTGGTCTATCTGACTCAAATAAAGAGTGGATTTGGGTGTGGTATGACTTAAGGTGTTGACCGTGTGCCTGAGACCCGCTCAAGACACCTCATGAAAAAAAAAAAAATAACAACTCTTGCCTAATAAATGGGTCTCATTATTTGTTGATTTAGCATTGTTGTAGGCCACATCGGTTTGGGTATGGATGGCAATTTTTTGAATCCGATGCCCGGTCGAATGAAGGAGGATATAGAGAGAAAAATTTTAGACTCAATTAAATATTCGATAGTGGGTTTAGGTTTTAGATTCGAGGATGGGGAAGGGTATGATGAGTAGTATATCTGCCGAGTAAATGCTTTCGGCTTCAGCTACACCATTAAATATATAATATATAAATATTATAAATATTTATTTATTGTAAAAAACCTTGGAAGTAAAAACAAGTGGAATTTAACATTTTTATTTTGACTCTTCTTTTTAATTGATCACAATAATTCTTATTACTATTATCGACAAATAATTTGTAATATTTATGATTTTCTAAAATAATAATATTTTTCAGTCTACATATCTAGTTCAATTGGAAGAGCATTCAAAGTTTAAAAATGAAGAACATCAAGAGGAGGGATCCGTGTCCCGATGATGACAGTTTACTCTCTCTCTCTCTCTCTCTCTCTCTCTCTCTCTCTATATATATATATATATATATATATATATATATATATACTATATATATTGAGAATATAAAAAACCCTAAAATGTGAAAGAGGAAGAAAAAAAAGGGGGGAAAAAGGGAGAGAAATTTTGTAAGTTTCTTATTATTTATATTTTAAAATTTCATTAAAAAATATTATATAAATAAATGATAAATTTATGTGTTTTTCATTTCTTAAGCTTATTAGTGATAATAATGGTTATATTTAATATTAAATTTATTATTAAAAATAGAATTTTGATTTGTTATTAAACTTCATGTTAAGTTAATATAATTTTTAATAATAGAATTAAGACCAATATCAAATATTCTCTACATTACAACTATCGAATTTTAAAATTGAATCTTAAATAAAATATTTTACATAAATCATAGAAATAATTTAATTTTTTTATCTAAAGTATGAAAATTATGTTTCAATAGAAACAATTTTAATTTTAATGGATAAATATAAATACAATTAGGAATTTCAAAATAATCTCTTAGCTTAATAAATATTATAATGAAATATACTTATCAAAATTACTTCAATATATATATTCTTATTTATTTTAATATATTTTTTAAAAATCCGCATATATCCTCGATAGATAATAAAACAAATTATTTCTTTTCCATCACTATTAACTACCAAGCAAAATAATTTTTTTATTTCAATTCCTTTTCATACCAAACGTGATGAAATAATAGAAATTCAATTTATTTATTTCAAATTATATTAATTACATTCTTTTTTTCCATAATTTGTTTTCAAATGCAAAGGCAGAAAAGAATAGGCTAATAATATTTTCATAAATAAACATTTTATATTTAGAAAAATAGACTCTAAAGATGTTGAAATGAAGGTATCGATTTGGCAGATAAAATTAGGTAATGTTATGGGACATAAATTTAAGTAATTTTGAGGTATATTTAATTAATTTAAAGTTTGATATAATATTAAATACAGATGAATAAAAATGAATTTTAGTGTTTATTTCTAAATAATGAAAAAATCTAGAATCGAAAAATGAGAAATCAACTTAAATTTTTATTCCTAAAACACACAGTAGCATATCTGAAAAATTAAATTAAATTTATTTATATTATTAATGTAGAACAACACATAATAAGATCACGGTCCTAAACTTGCTTCTATGCAAGTTGGAGATTGTCGGATTTATGCTCTAAAAGTAATCTGAACCGTTGATCAAGAGTTAAAATTAATAATAGACCGTTGAATCCTCTAGACACCTCCATAACCTTCTATGTAGAGCTTCTTTAGAATAATGGTACGTAGGGTCCGAATTCTCCCAATCCATATGGCATATATCTTAATTTAGTACTGCTTTCATCAATCTCTAGGTGTCTCAAGTTTATCAGTTTTCTCATATTTCTTGGCAGTTTTTTTATGCCTTTCACAACCTAGGAGGAGTTTCAATGTTTGCAAATTCTGTAAATTTGTAAAACCGCTAGGAAGTACCTCAAAAATGACACATGATGAATTTTTTCCGTAATATTTTTGGTATCTACATTGAAGTACTAATGATACGAGACTTTATTCTGCTTGATTATGCGAGATCATGGATAAGATCATGCATTTAATTTACAACTCACTACATTGTTATCTTAATCATCTTTTCAACCTCTTGGAAATAACGACCGTGCATTATTAAAACTCCTCAGGTATTGATCACCAACATTCTCCTAATTGCTCAAGTTCATCTAAAGGTTGAATGTAACCTTGGGCCATCCATATACTCTTTAATATCGACATTTCTTTCTTAATTTAAGATTTCATAGTACGGTGGAAACAATGCCGATTAGTAAGTAAAACCGCATTTCGACATTGGTGATGGGAGTGGAAGCATTTCTTTGCGGTTGCGGCATTGATGAAATAAAAACCCATTGGAACACTTTGATTTGAAGCATTGGAACTGAGAAGTTGACTTGGGGAAGTAAACATAGAGAAACTTGAAGTAAACATAGCTTCTGTTGCACAAGCAGAAACCACCGAGGCAAAACTGCAAAAGCAAAAATTACATCACATTAGTACTGAAGCAAAATTTGGAACATTTGATTAAAACTGTAGAAAAAATGGTAATCAAACAACAAATATTTTCCCAATAGTAATCAAATGTTGAAAAGTGGATCTTACGACCTGCTTGAACTTCTGGTTTTGGTTAAAAAGCCCCAAATTTTAGGCCAGATTCACCAGACGGAGGCAAGGAAGAAAATGTAAAGAGGTGGAGCGCTTTTGACATGATCTTTTGAGTCAAACTAAACACGGGGAGGCGTGATTCGGTTCCTTTAGTGGAACAACAAATTTTGTATCAATATTGAAGAGGTACTTGTGGCTACGGTCATGTTGGATCTTGGTGCAAGCGGGAAGGTAAAGGTGGTGGTATTCTTTTCGTGGCTGACATAGTTCCAGTTTGCGTCATTTGCACTTTGTTTGGCCCATTTTCAACCTTGTCGCTTTTGAAAGTAGTCTCTGAGGTATCGGGAACCTGGTGGTAGCACCATCACTCATCTTACTATTATACGGTTTTGATGAATCCATTCTCGGGCTTTAGAGCATCCACGTAACGATGATGGTGACGAAAGCAACGGGTGATTTCTCTTTCTCCTTTACGTGGCTAGTTAAGAGTTGAGATGATTTCTCTTTTGGTGAAGGGGCCAACTTATCAGGATTCTTTGCAATATTTTTCAGCATTTCGCTTGGAGCGGAGGAACATAGGCAAAACTAATTCGGGGCAGCTGGTATCATTTTCCATCGCGTCATAGAGTGATGTCACGTATAATTCGCGATATGGGACCAACCAGATCCAGTATTACTGTCCGGGGTAGAAACTCTGCGCTTTAGTGGCGCAAATAAAAGCAATAAAATCCACAATGTGATAAAAAAAGAAGGTTACCTTCAAACTCAAGCAAGTATACCTTGTTAGACCCAGAAATTCTATTTTCTCCTATGCATTGAGATGATGAGTACCATAAACATCAAGTGTCGATGTAACACCACAGAGATAAACAAAATAAAAGAAGATTGAAACACTAATAAGAGGAATTAAAATGACCCAGGTTATATTTTTACCCAGCATACCTTCATGGTAGTAGTTGGATTAACTCTGGAATATGGTGTACAAGCCACCATGCTGTATAATGCTAATATGCCTCGAGATCTTGGAGTCATAAAACCATTTCGAAATCCCAGCGGGAGGGAGCGAGGCTTGGGAGCGGCTACGAGGCATAATTGAGCAGGTATGCCACCTGCAGTGCGGAGAATTTGGATGGAGCAACATTGGACAACCACCCATTCCTAGGGCTCCTGCCTCCTCTTCCTCCAACTTCACTTAATTTCAGCAGCCATGATCATCTAAGCTATATCAAAGGTGTTTGGAGAGAGAAAAATTGTCGGAAATTAAATAGTGTTTGAGTGTTTGTGGTCTGATACGATACTTTTTATAGTTACTCGCGCCCTATCACTTCACATGAAATTTAGAAAAAAATTATTATTATAGAAAAAAATCATAACCAAATAATTTTATTTATCAAAAAAGATTATTTGGTTATGATTTTATAGAAGTTTTTTTTTTCTTAACATATGTATTTAAAAAAAGGAAAAAAATATACCAAATAATTTTACTTTTGTTTAATTTTTTATATTTTTTAATATTTAAAATATGGTTATTTTTTAAATTTCTTAATATATAATAATAATAATACTATAAACTTGATAATAAGGTTGAGATATTTTATAATTTAAAATAAATTTAATAAAATAAATTACAAATTAAATTTTAATAATTTAACTACTTAATTAAATTAATAATAATAATAATAAAAAGTTATCAACAATTATAAAAGTTTTGAAAATATTATTTAAAACATAACATAATTATAGTTACTCACCACCCTATCCCACTTCACATAAATTTAGAAAAAAATTATTATTATAGAAAAAAATCATAACCAAATAATTTTATTTATCAAAAAAAGATTATTTGGTTCTGATTTTATAAATTTTCTTAACATAATGTGACACCCCAAAACCAGTTGATTAATTGCAGTGACCCGACGGAATACTCGTGTATCGGGTGACTTGACATTTCACGAATCGAATGAGTAAACTTTGTGCGGGGATTTCTATGAAAATCTATGACTGTCTCCCAAACAGTCAATGTGTCATCGCATAATTAAAGGTACTTTGACCTGGCAGTCACTCATGCTTGATATGCGCCAAAGCATGTCAGTATGTCAAATGGATTACAGAAGTTAATTTACTCATACAGCACATATATTAAAATTAGAGAATTCTAATACATGTATAAAATCATCAAAGCCACAACCAGGCTTTCTTCACAACCTCAGTCTCTAGGACGAGCCGTCCCCTCGCACGCTCCCTATACCTGTAAAATAATATCCCTCGACAGGGTGAGCTAATGCTCGATGGTGGAATAGCCTAAGTGGGCTACTCCTCTACCTAAGTGCATTGCAATGTTCCAAAATAAACACACATTCCATTAGATGCATGATCCTACTTGAATGTCTAACTCATCATCTAGTGCAGGTCTCGTCTCACTCGCTAAGCCTCGTATGAGAATTATTATTTTGTTGTTTGTGGGCAATGACCCTCAGATGTGTATATATCCAATTGGGCCGTCTCGGCTGATTGATATTTGTGGACCCCACCCTGGAGTATAGCTATATCAATTGGGCCGTCTCTGACGATTGATATTTTTAGTTTAATACTACCCTCCCGATAATTAACATTTTAGACAATACGAACCATTTTCTCTACACTCATCTCATGCTCCTCTATAATCTAGGGTGTTCGATTGCATATGGAATACATGTATGCCAATTCCAGCCACAGTCTAATTCACATGTAAATATATAAACATGCATATATTTACAAAAACATTCAATTCACATTATGTCATGTAAATTCTCACATTTTCATACATCAAATTAGCTCACTTGGGCTAATGATCAAACACGAGCAATTCAACTTGAATCACTCGATCAAACACATTTCACCACAATATATTTTGAACCTTTGTTTGAGAATAGTGAAACCCTCGGTTACTATTCCTAAACAATCACAAATCATTGGTTCACTTAGTGAACCCGTAATTCACGGTCATTCCCGACCTCATCCAAACCAATACATGATTTAATATAAAATTTCAAGATTTAACAACCCCGAATCAAATGACAGCGATCCAGTACTCCATTTGAGTAATTTCAAAATTTTTATCAATTCGGTCCCCAAGGTTTGGGACGATCAAACAGCCCCCTCACGACCTCCATTCGACTCAAACATCGACAAAGTGAAAGATGAAGCCCAGTGGTGAAACCCCTACCTCGAGGGTTTGAGAACTCCTAAATCCCAGTACCAGTGAGGCCACTCTTCGTTGCCAGGCGGCTTTCTTCTTGTCGAGAAGGCGTAAATGGTCGGATCGCCCGATGTTCTAAGGAAATTTTCTCTCTAAAAAACTCAAAAACCCCACTCCTGCTCTCTACGGTTTTTCCCTTTTTGGCTTTGGTTTTGAAGAAGGCAACCGCTGTCGTGTTTTGTCTTTTGTGTCCACTATGAAACTCAAAAATGACCATTTTGTCGATTCTTTTCCATTTTGTCATTCGGCACTACCTCGACCGTCCATTTGCATTTTTATCGTTTTCTACTCATGCCACTTATGGCACATGAGTGCGTGTTATATCATGACTTTTGCATCGAAATCGTTTTCACGGCACGAAGCGCGATGCCTCGGCAATGCCGCTCCAATGTCTCGAAATTCTACGAAATTTTACGTGCTAGCTTGATTTTGCGAGACGATTCCAACGGTGAAATCCGTTTCGTCATCCGAGATCCAGAGAATAAATTTCGGATTTTTAACCGAAATTACAATTTTGTAACCGAAATTACGATTTGCCCTTTTTTCAGAAATTGGAATTTCTCGGGTCTTACATTCTCCCATCCTTAAAAGGAATTTAGGTCGAAATTCAGGATAATCCACATCACTAACATGCATATACAACGATGCATTCACCATGCATGTAAACTAGTCATTTAAATGTTAAGCGACTAAACCCACGTACCTTAAATCCCTAAACAAGAAGGATAGGTGGCCCGCGTCGTGTCCTCGTGCTCCAGTTGACTCTCCACTCCATAGTGTTGCCATAGCGCAACACTAGCCTCGTGGTCTTGTGTCGCCAAAACACGATCTGGCCTCTAAAATGCACAGCTGGTCCGCTTCAGAGGATTATCAGTGTCCCGACCTACATCACGTGATCCATGCGCATGGGTTGAATGCGGGTATACTTAGAGACGCTGGAGACATGAAATACCTCTTGGACACCTATCATGCTGGGCGGTAATGCTAACCGGTACACAACAGTGCCTACCCTCTCGAGTATCTTGAAAGGTCCAATAAACCTCGGCGATAGCTTCTCGCGCTTGCCGAACCTGACCACTCCCCTCTTAGGCATCCCTTGTGAGAAGACATGATCCTGACCTCTCGAACTCTAAAGTCGACATCGTACATGACATAACTCTTCTGCGGCTCACGAGCCGTGAGAAGCGTTAATGGAAATATCAAGCTCACTTCTCGAGGTGTCTCTAATCAGATCGGGGACCCGGTGGAGCTCTCTCCCACCTCGGTCCAACATATGATGACCTCGGCCTCCCGTACAATGCCTCGTATAGTTGCCATCTGTATGCACTCGCCTTATAACTTGTTGTAGGCGAGGAATTCCACTAAGGGCAAGTGCTCTTTCCAGCTACCCTTATGATCCAGGACGCATGCTCGTAGCATGTCCTCCTTTGTATAGTCCTCTCGGGCCCGACCATGCAATACGAGGGTGGAAAGCTGTACTCATCGTCCGCCGCGTGCCCATAGACTTTTGGAAACTCTTCCAAAAGTGCGCCATAAACCTCGGGTCCCTATTTGACACTATGGATACAGGTACTCCATGTAGCCGGACTACCTCTCGAATGTACAACCGACAGAATCTCTCTAAGGCGAAGGTCATCTGCACGGCTAGAAAATGTGCCGACTTCGTGAGCCGGTCCGCGATCGCGTGCACGTCAATAGCCTGCTGCGTGGTGTAGTGGGTCCACAAAGTCTATCGTGGCGTGCTCCACGACTCCACTCGACCACCTCCAGTCATTTGGGAAAGTATACAATTGGCTTAAAGTTGCTGATATAACCTGTGACACGTGAGACGTAGTTGAACAAAGTCCCTACGTGTCTCTTCATTTCGCTCGATATCTTTTAATGATGAAGATCCCTCACGGTACATGCCGTGCCGCTTTGGATACCGCGAAAAATCAAAACGGTGAACTCTGAAATCTCCTCTCTCAAATCGGTCGAATGGGGAACCACTACCCATCACACCCTATCACGAAAATACCATCAGTGGGCCAGTCCGACCCTCGTCACACCATGCGAATAATACGGTCCACGATGGACATTATCTCTGCGTCTTGCCATTGGGACTCGATCACTACGCTTCCATGACGGTGTAATACTAAAATCCCAGCCTTTATGTATGCTTTCGATGTTAGTAGCCTAAATTTGTCCACGATCTCGAGCATACGCGCCGAAGCTACTAGCCAGCGCTCCTCGTGACTTCCATTGAGTGCATCGGCCACGACTTTGCCTTCGCGGGATGGTAATGCAAAGTGAAGTCATAATCCTCTAGGAACTCTATCCATCTGGGTTTACCTCATGATGAGTCATTGCGTGAAAATATACTTGGACTTTTATGGTGCAGTGCCCTCTCGCCGTATAGTAGTGGCGCCAAATCTTCAAGGCGAGGGCCGACCGTAACTCCATGTCATGTGGGACAGTGCGCTCATGATTCTTCAAGCCAGTAGGGACAAACTCACGACCCTCGATTTTGCATCAAAACACATCGATCCGGCCTCGAGGCATCACAATACATTGTGGCACCTGTCCCACATCACGGAATCATCGAGATGGGAGGCTGATAAGTCTCCTCTTCAACTCACCGGAATGCCTCACCTCGAATCGGTCATCCCGCTCAAACTTGACCTCGCTAGGGTCGACTAGTCATCGGTGTTGCTATTGTGGAGAAATCCTCAATGAATCTCTGTAATACCGGCCCGATCCCAGAGACTACGTATCTCGAAGAGTGACCAGGCCTCTCCCGAGTCATCAACTGCCTCGACCTTCTACGGGTCGACTAACACTGCGATGCGACACCACGTGTCCCGAAAATCCGCCTCACTAAGCTAGAACTCGCACTTCTTGAACTTGGCGTACGGACAGTGAAGTCTCAACAATTGTAAAAGCGATCCTCAAAGGGATACTCATGCTCTCACTTTGGCGGGAAGATCGAGATGTCGTCCCGCGAAGACTCGATCTGGCCAGTCTAGATAAGGTTGGAACACCACATGCATGAGATTCATGAATCGCTGTACATTTGCATTCATCTATCAAAAGGCATTACCGTAAAATCAAGTGCACATAACCGTCTAAATATTGTCTTAGGGATATCTGTATCCACTAACCCTCAGCCCACGATGGTAACCGGTGTGAGGTCTATCTTAGGTGAACTTCGCGCTCCTCAGTGTTGAAACAAGTCATCGATCCTCGGTAATGGGTACCGATTCTTGATCGTAACCTTGTTCAATTGTTGGTAATCAATGCATAGTCGAAGGGTCTTGTCCTTCTTCTTCGTAAATAGAACCGGAGCGCCCCATGGTGAAGTGCACGGTCTAATGAACCCCTTAATCCGATGCTCCACAGCAAATTTGGACTGCGAGTTCTATGGCTTTCCAGCGGGTGCCACATGCGGAGTCATGAGATGGGTGAAGTACCAGGTGTAATTTGATGCAGGGAGTCTACAGCCCTCTGGAGGCGGTCGGGTAGCTCATCACGGAAAAACATCCACATAGTCACACACTACTCGAGGTAGATCTAAGTCCCGGTCTCTCCTCGTCCTGCAGGGTAAACCTCATTGTACCAACCGTGCTTGTCACACGACACTTGGACTCGTATCTTTATGCAGACAAAATATATCTTGTCCCCCTGAAATACCATACGAGTACCGTCCTGTGTATAGGCGGTAACCCTCCTACGCTCCTGTCGATGCGACCACATGGTGTCGGCCAATCCATTTCAGGATGACATCAGAACTCTGACATGTCCGTGATCCTGGGTCCATTGTGAGTAGAGTCCCAGGGATCCTACTGCCAACCTCATTTATATCGTCCCTATTCTCGCGCCCTAATCCTTAGGGAGAACTCACGTACAAAAGACTCTTTAAGGTCTCAACCTCTAAGCCCAACTCTCTCTCTATGGTCAGGGTTGTCCCAACCATGGAATCATATCTTTTGTGGCGAGTCTCTGATTACGCCCCGAATGGA
Source organism: Tetrastigma voinierianum (assembly GCA_016808115.1). NCBI lineage: Eukaryota > Viridiplantae > Streptophyta > Magnoliopsida > Vitales > Vitaceae > Tetrastigma > Tetrastigma voinierianum. Next base: position 440,937 of record JAEQBH010006664.1, on the reverse strand, counting down.
CAACCGGTCCATTCCAGATATCTAACGATGTGATTTTGTGTACGTGTCATCAACAATCGGGTTAGCTGAACCTAGCCACATAATCCACATCACGGTTATCGTCCCACAGCCGGCTCTAGGAATCACGAGGCCTTGCGCAATCCTGCGGAAGTGCCTGCCATGAGGCGACTCACGGAAACTGCGCCCCGTGTCATCGCCTCACACAGGTCTCTGGTCCTTGCCCATTTCCACCGTACTTGGGCCTCGCCTCCCCAGGCGGGCGCTGGCTAGTCCTAATCAGGTCGCGTCGGGAGGTAATCTCCATGGCCTCCCAGCTTGCCTTCTCGATGCGCAGACCAATGAGTGCCGCCTCATTGTATCACCACTCCACAATGAATTTCGGAGGGGATGATGCGCTCACTAAACCTCTGGAGGTTACTAGGACCTCCTTAATACACTGTACTCTGACCTATGCGGCGGTTCTTTTGCCAATACCTCGGCCTTAGTAAGCTTCTTTGATCAAACGTGGTGCTGGCTAATTTACCAGTGGACGCCCTCGTCCTCGTCCTCTACTAGCCATCTATCTGGAGTTCGATAGCAAGTTAAATCTCAACATAGTATCTACAGGCATAAACACGGCCAGGATACTATTTCATACCTGTCGATTATTATACCACATTGTCCTTGCATTTAAGGTAAGTAAGGCAATCAATTAAATATTTATTTTCAACAAAATTTTAGTTTCAAAAATTTTATTTTTCAAAAATTTTGTCTCATTTTATTTAGATTTTATTTTAATTTAATTTAATAAAAAAAAAAATTCAAATTTTTTTGTGATGAACAGTGTTCATGAGCGATTCTGAACAATGTCCAAAATTTACTAGAGCGGTATTAGTCAAACCAGATCCGCAGGATGAGTACCAAAGTATGACTGCATTAACGATGCCGGCGTGCCGATAACGTCGCTGCGCTGCATAAACTGGCGTGTGACTGTGCCAGCATGTTGGCTCGACCCCGTGCCGCTATGACCACAGCGCAAATCTGTATTTGATATAACGCCTCTTTACAACCTGTGCCTGGTCACAATGCACTCGATTGTATTGCGCGATACACTTTCGACGACGAGCCTCCCGGCTGCCAATCTGAGCGGTGTATTGATACGCTCTCGGCCGCTACAAAATTGCTATTTGCGATACAATTTCACCGTATTGCAATACAATTTTCCTGCCGCCCTCATTCCTAGCCACGATACACTCCTTGTCTCTCACAATACAATTTGAGCGATAGCCATGATTCAAGCACCCAAAAAAATTATTATTTTTCTTTTTCATTATAATTTTTTTCATTTATTTCAGCCAGCGGAAAATCATAAAAAAAATATACTAATTTTTTCATTTTCCATAATACTCAAATAAATTTATAAAAATTTATTTTCCTTCACTTTTCTTGATTTCCACCTCGTAAAATCAAAAGTATTATTTTCTTCACCTCATAACCAATAAATTTATAAAATTATTTCTTTATTATTTTTCGACTTTATTGTAAAAAATTTCTCCAGCTTAATATTTATTTATTTATTTATATATTTATTTTTTGAATAAACCAAATAAATTTATTCCAATTTATTTTATTTCTTCTCTTTGTTCTAGTTTTCACACACTGTAAAAACTCCAGAATTTTCCACACTTCATCCTATGTTATTAATCAAGCATATCAATCTATAATTTCCAATCACATAACACTAACAATTCATGTTATGCATAACGAAACATGCAAGCACACTTCACAAAATCCAATCACACAAAAAACACCAACACATAGAAATGCGGTGTCTAGTTTTGTCAGTGATTTTCTAGAGTAATCTCATACCTAAACTCAACATCGAACCACACCTGAGTGGCGATGTTCTAACTTCAATGTCTAAGCCCCGAGAATCCTAATCTAGGTTTCCATATACCTATACTCCATCAAACCACCTGAGTGGTGATGGATACCCAAACCAGAGCTCCCGGTATTGGCCTGCCTAGCTCGATACCAGGCGTGACACCCCAAAACCCGGGGACCCGTTGACTATCCGTCCACCAGCGGAATACTCGTGAATGTCGGGTGACCCGACATTTCAATCGAGCGGAAGTCTCCTTTGTGCGGGAGCTCTACCCAAATATAACACATATAAACTTGTCCCCAACGGTCGATATAATACATGAGTAAAGCGACCACTTGGGCCCATAAACGATACTCACTTAACAATATACGTAAAACATCTTGACTGTATCCCGATAGTTTTAAGAGTTAATAATTTACTCTTATAACACATATATCAAAATTAGAATTCTAATACATGCGTAAAATCATCAAAGCCTGACCCGGCTTTCTTCACGGCACCAGTCTCAGTAGAGACCGCCGCCACGCTCCCTGTACCTATAAAATAATATCCACGGCGAGAACAGGCTAACGCTCGATAGTGGAATCGCTACAAGTGGGCTACTCTCTACCTAAGTGCATTCTTGATGTTAAAATAAGCACGTTAAGCGAAATGCATGATCCTACTTGAATGTCTAACTCATCATCTCGTGCCCGAGTCCTCATGACTCTCACTCGCCACAGCCTTTCGTGTAGAAATTATTTGTTTGTTTGTGGACATCTCGATGTGTATATATCAATTAGGCCGTCTCTGACGATTGATATTATTTGTGGACCTACCCTCAGTGTATATCAATTGGGCCGTCTCTGACGATTGATATTTTAGTTTGGATTACCCTCAAATCAATTAACTCCACATTTTTGGGCAACCCTCGATAGGCTACCATACAGGCTAAAATGCCATTTATGCTGACTCCACATAAGTCCCCAAGGGTGGTGGTCATCATCGATCTTGTCTTATGCAAATTCGTCTGATCCATTCACATGTAAATATATAAACATATGTTACAAAACATTCAATTCACAATCATGTCATCAGTTCTCATTTTTCTTACATTCCAAATTCAGCTCACTTAGGCTAATGATCAAACAAACATTCAACTTGAATCACTTTACGATCGAAACACATTTTCACCCAAAATATATTTTGAAGACATTGTTTAGGTGTGAAACCCTTGATTACTATTCCCCAAAAATCACCGTCATGGTTCACTTAGTGAACTGCAATTCATGGTCATTCAGGCCTCATCGAGTAATGCATGATCTAATACCAAAATTCAGATTTATGGCCGAATCGGCCCGAAGTAGCGATCGCGTTTGTCCATTTGGTGTTCAAAAACCCATCAATTGGTCCAAAGTTTGGGACCGATCCGCTGACTTTCTTCTGACTGAACCAACTCAAAACATCGACAGTAGCAAGAATGAATAAAACCCAGTATGGAGAAACCCCTGCGCCCGGAGTTTGAGAAGCTCCATCCGGTACCACCTTGAAGCCTCTAGCGTGGCTTGACTTTCACTGTCTTGAAGGCGCAGTGGTGGATCGCCGATATTCTAGAAGTCTCTCTCTCTAAAACAAAACACTTCATTTCTTTACTCTCTGGTTCCTTTTTAGCTTTGGTTTTTGAAGAAGATAAGCTAGTATTCATGTTTTGTCTTTTGTATCGGCTTAAACAATTAAAAATGACCATTTTAATCCTATTTTTTCTAGTTTTGTCGTTCGTATTTACATAAGCCAATCCATTTTAAATCGTTTTTCCTACTCATACCACTTATAGCACGCGATGCGTGTTATATGTGACTTTGTCACATAATCATTTTACGACACCCGAGCAGCGATGCCTCAGCGTGCCAACTCGAAGCGTACCGAAATTCTCACGAAATTTCACGTGCTAGCTAGATTTAGTGAGGCAGTTCGAACGGTGCAAATCAAATATCGTCATCCGAGAATCTGAAGAACGAATTTTGAATTTTAATCGAAGTACAATTTGTAACCAGTGATTTGCCATTTTATAAATTGGAATTTGCTTGGGTGCTACGTGTAAAATGTGAGATGAAAAATCGATTTCCTAAGAAAGGATAAAGTGGTAATTTCGGTAAAAATCAGATTTTAGATACCGGATGACAAAAGCGGTTTTAGTTAGATGGAACTCATGAAATCTAGCTACGCGTCCGAACTACGTCGGTCGGGACGATCCGGAGCCCCTATCGACACCGAGGGCAGGGGGATGTAGAACACTGGCACGTTTGGGTGGCCCAAGGCGCCACGTGTCAAGGTATGGGAGAGTCGAAGCGTTGGTACCAGTGGGGAACACATGGGATTACATGGCATCATCTTAGGTAGAAGGAAATCTCGAGTGGTTTGGATAAGAGGATAAAGGTGTGTCATACTCGACCAATAGGAATATGACATGTGGCATTGAGAGGACTTGTCTCTTGTCCCAATCTTGACCAAATGGATTGGGAGAGAAAGAGAGGGAAAAGAGAGCAAACGGAAGAGAGAGGGAAAATGTGGGATTTTTAGAGAGAGAACTACGTGCCATAAAAATTACGACGTTCAGACCGTCGAAACCTGGCTGAGGCAAGGAACAAAAGTTGCTCTGCGGCAAGGGCTACGTGTGGAATAGGATTTGGGGAGTTTAGACAAACTCCAAGGTGGGGTTTTTACTCTCTTTGGCACACTTTTTGCTTAAGGGCCGTGTGTGGATGGGGGTTGTTGAACTGGATGGCGTGATTTCGGTTCCCAAAATATTTGGGCCAGGAGTGAGATAAATCCTGGTGTGCTTTGGGCGATTACGGACTGTTTCGTGATTGTGTGATGTTGTGTTATTCTTGGCTGGAGTGAATAACGTGCGGTGTGTTTTTATTGAGAACATTCAGGCGGTATCGGATTGTGCCTTAGCCCGTATGAGCCTTCAATGTTATATTATTGTTGTAAAATGAATAACATGATTTATGGAATTAATTTTGTTAATATATGCGTAGTGATATATTAGTATGTTGAATGTTTGGTGTGCCATTGCATTGCACTTAGGTGGGGAGTAATCCAAGTAGGGAAATTCCACTACTGGGCTTTGCTCACCCCGTCGTGGGAAATATTTTTCAGGTACCGAAGACGCACTTGGGAATGGGACGCATTCGGGGCCTTAGAAGCGAAGAAATGGCCAAACTGGCCTTATCTTGTATTTGTAAGTATAGAGCACGGACCCATTTTGTATAAATTGTAATTAAATCATTTTACGTATAAAATATATTTTTTTATGATGTGTGACCCCAGTGGCCGTTTACATGTATGGTCATATATGACATGAGACATGTGGATTCAGCGGGTTGTGGGTGAGTCAACGGACACCACTGGTTTTGGGCGTCACCGACGCAGGTATGAGCAAAGGTAGCGATTACCTTGGGAGCTCGATGAGTTTAGAGTTAGGTATACGATATACCTAGGACTTGATGGGCATGGGATAGATCATACATCATTGTGCATTTTGGTGGGTCGCGTGATGTGTGATGGTGTATAATGTTGTTGTATGAATTGTGTGTGGATTTGTAGCGAGGTGAGCGGCCTTAGGAATGTTGAACACTAGGGTCGAGAAAAGATAACCTTAAGTGTTCTAAAATTTTGGGCAGAAAAGTCCAGAAATAAACAAGAAATAAAAAAAAAAAAAATTTACAAGCGGTGCTCACAGTTTTGAATGGCAATGAGATTGGGTTTGGTGGAGATACGGAAAATTATTCCAGTTTTTGGCACAAGGAAAAAGAGTTTGGAATTAAACTCTAGAAATTTTGAAGTAGGTAAGAGCGGTGTTCAAGCCTCTTTGCATCTTTAGAATGTAAAGGAAGAAAGGCTCTGTAGGAATTGAAATTTTTTTTTTTTTGCAAGCGAGAAGCTGGAATGGCTATTTGGCAAATTCCGCGTGGCGTGCGACCAGACTTGGGTGGTGACAAACGGGCACCGGGCCCGCGAGAGGTCGCGACCGGGGAGGTGAGATCGCGACCTGGTACTGCACGGTTGGGCGGCTTCGGCGTTGCGACATGGGAGGTGATGTCGCGACATGGGTGCAGCGACAATTGAGGTCGTGACATGGAAAAGAGCGTCGCGACGTAACGAGAAATGAACGGTTGATTTGATGTCCGCGAGATGAATTTGATGTCGACATGGGGCGGCCGGTGTGGAGGGTCGCAACATGGAATTTGGCGTCGCGACCTGGAAATCCCAGCGTGGGCGGGGAATGAGGTCGCGACGCCGTCGATGTTGTGACATAGGTTAGTCTCGGGAGGTCGTGACATGGGCGATGTCGCGACCTGGCTGTTGGAATTGAGGTGCGACATGAACTGATGTCGCGACATAAACTGGTCGTCGGGGAGATGTGACATGGGATTGACGTCGCGACCTGGCCTGTTGAACTTGGGGTCGCGACATCATTTTGAGGTCGCGACCTGGCTTGTTTAGCTTGGGGAGGAAACGATGTCGCGACATCTCTTGGTGTCGCGACCTAGGTTGGCCATTGTGGTCGTGACTGAATTTGGATGTTGCGACACGGACCTTTGTTGAAGTCCCAGCTGTTTAGATCTTGTTCATGAGTAGCTGTTCATGAACCTTTGTTCTGGGTAAAAAAAAAAAGTACAAAAATTTTAAAAATTTTCTTGTGTATGATTTAATATATGGAATATTTACATTGCAATTACATAGTATGTGAAAAAAAAAAAAATTTCGGTGTGTGAATAGTGTCTCGGGGATGTATTTACACCCTTGGAGATAAGTCATAAATGTTGTATGTTTTTGATTGCGTAATTTGTGTTTCAAATTGCGTGGACGGACATATACACGGACTGATGTATATGGGAAATTTGATTGCACGGTTGTTGCATAGGAAATTATATGCATGGTCTAATGCGTATAGGAAAGAGGTGAATACTAAGGTTAGGAACTATAACCTTAGGGATTGGGATAGTGAAATGAACATGAAAGTTTTGAAATAAATGAATTGAGTGGTTGGCAATTGGCAAGCTTGAAATGAGGCAGATCGGTCATGGTTGTCGAGTCCCTATTAAGTAATTGCATGTTCATTGCTAGTTAGACTAAAATGAAATTTAATGTTGCCATTGAACATGTAGATGGCTAGTAGAGGGCGAGGACGCCAAGGTCGTCCACGGGGCGCGGGTCAGGCACCACTGACATTTGACCAGCCGCCGGTATTTACTCAACAGGCCTTTGTTGAGGGCGTGGGTATCGCGGCGGTATGCGCTTTCGAGCGGGCATAAGCGGTGGTCGGGGAGGTTCTAGTAACCTCCGGAGATTTAAGCGCTTCCACGCCCCGACATTCACGGGAGGGCAGGTGGTGGCGAGGCCATTGGTTTATGCAGATAGAGAACATATTGGAGGCTATGGAGATCACCTCTGATGCGACCCGGATCAGGTTAGATGCATTCCAGCTAGAGGGCGAGGCCCAGGTATGGTGGAGATGGGCGAGGGCTTCTAGAGACTTAGAGGCTTTGACATGGGCAGAGTTCCAGGAGCTGTTTATGGGCAAGTATTTTCCAGAGACAGCGAAGCATCACCAGAGCTCGGGGAGTTCTACTGGGTGAGCGGGAGCGATGACAATGATGGACTACGTGGCTAGATTCATAGGGGTTGCGGATGCGTGATGACTCGTGGCCTGATTTGGCAAAGGTTGGGAGGTCAGTGGATGAGTTGTCAGTCGATACGGAGATGTAGGATTCGTCTACGGGATATGGATTCCATGGTTGGGGCGTACGACCATAGAGAGAGAGAGATCGGATTCTCGGGGCACTCGGGATGCGGGTGTTGGTAGCGAGGCGGATCGGCCTTCTTCTGGATTCGAAGGGGCGGAAGACCTGCTTCACACGGGTTCGGGACGGGGCGGGTTGGGCACCTGGTCGGGGCGGGGCGCGGGTGATGTGTGCCACCGGCCCAGCACAGGCATGTGGGGCGGTTGCCCAAGGCAGGGGATCCCGGGACTTTGGGATAGCCGCGGGTCCCGAGTTAATTTGTAGAACAAGAGTATACAGTTCATTCCTCCACACCCTAGTCGAATTCGAGAGGAGCAGTTTCGGTTTCGAGGTGCTATACAAGCACCTTCGGTGCCTGAGTGGGCGGAGGGGCGGGAGTGTGGTGAGGTCAGAATCTGGGACTCATAGGACATGACTTCTAGTCGGGCGAAGCGAGGCCCATATGTTATTTGTCGCCGGCCCTAGGCATATGAGGCGAGATTGTCCTGGGAGGCAGAGATCTCATGGTACGGGGCGGCGTTCGGATTGACGGATATGCGAGTGCGTTTCTACTCGCACTTGTTGACTAGAGTAGCGTTTAAATTGGATGCATCATATTGATTCATTGTTGCATCTTGTGTGATGGATTTGGGCTTAGGGGTTGAGACCTTTAGAGAAGCCAGATGTGGATATTCTTCACTAGGGAGTAGGGAGAGAGTTGACCGGATAGGTCGGGATTATGAGCTAGAGATCTCCGAGATTCTGCTCATGGTGGACCCTGGGAATTGGGTGCCACGACATGACATTATTGCGTTCATGTGCATGGTAACATCGCATCGAGTCGGGTGTGAGTGCACGGTAGGGACATTCACCACTCTTGGTGAGTGTGGGTTGAGTTTATCTTTGGGTTCATGATGAAGACTGAGTTCGAAGCTTGAAATGAAGGAAATGAGTAAAGGTGTGTTGGGAAAAGCAAGAAAGGGGTCTTTAATTCCCTGAGGTGAGAAATCCGGATTTAGGGTGAAGGGACATGTTATTATCGAAAGGTCCTATATGGGTGTAAAGAGACCCGGGACGATCCGGGGCTACGTGTGGGTGTAAGGGCCGGGAAGATCTGAATTTCTGTATGGGGTGTAAAGAGACACAGGAGCGATCCGGGTGCATTGTGGTGTAAACCCGGGGAGAATCCTAAATTTCTGTATGGGTGTAGGGCACGGGGAGGCGATCCCAAATTTACGTGTGGGTGTAAGGGCCGGGGAGAGATCTGAATTTACGTAGTATAAGAAGAGACCCGGGAGAGATCCCGAATTTAATATGGGTGTAGAGACCACAGGGGAGAGATCTGAATTTACGTGTGGGTGTAAGGGCAGGGAGCGTCACAGATTCTGTGTGGAGTGTAAGGGCCGGGAGCGATCTGAATTCTGTATGGGTGTAAGAGACCCGGGGAGCGATCCTGAATTTCTGTGTGGGTGTAAGAGACCCGGGGAGCGATCTCGAATTTCTGAGAGGGTGTAAGTGACCCGAGGAGCGATCCCGAATTTCTGTGAGGGTGTAAGAGACCCGAGGAGATATCCGAAATTTCTGTGTGGATGTAAGAGGCTCAAATTGTAGGCCAAAAATTTTTGTGCCCAAGAGATGAAAACACACGAACATGGTTATCACTATTCCAATGAATCACTATTCCTGATAGGTAGGAAATGGGCTGATTTCGTCGGTCGATTACTACGATCGCCCACGTATTGTATCATAGCGCTCCGGCAGCATGGAAGTCCTACCACAAAATCTATAGTGATTCTCTCCATTTCCATGAGGATCGGGGTGGCTGTAATAGTCTGCGGGCTTGATGTTCGGCTTTCCTGGCGACATGTGAGACATCGGGCGAACTGCAATATCCCCTCTTCATACCCTTCTGCTGATAGTGTTCCTTTAGGGTATGATACATCTTTATTACTTCCCGGGATGCATAGCATGAGCGGAGGAATGGGCTTCCTCATAATCTCTCTCCTCCACATCACCTACATACAGTGCACACAATCTTTGTCCCATGACCCACGGTACCATCCTCTCCTCAATGACAAGAATCCCTCATTTGCCCGGACTCTGCTTTACTTCGATTTCCCTTTATGCGTGGATCAGAATGCGAAGCTCTCTAATCTGTCATCAATGCATAGCATTACAAAAATGTGGCTAACGGTACTCACGAATAATGGGTTCTAGTCCCACACCCAAGGACCTCAATTCTATAATTAGGAAGATGCACGACCCTCAAGTGCGATAGGGAACTCATGGGTCTCTTACTAAGAGCATCTTCTACCACGTTTGCCTTTCCAGGATGATATTCAATGGTACATTCATAATCCTTGATCAATTCAATCCATCTCCTCTGTCTCATTGGGTTCCTTATCGTAAGCAGTCTGCAAGCTCTTTATGATCACGTAAAAATCCTAAGGGCACTCCCATATAAGTAATGCCTCCCATATCAGTAAGGCAAAATACTGGCTGCTAGCTCGAGAGTCGTGTGTAAGATAGTGCAATTTCATGCTTCTTCAATTGCCTAGAAGCATATGCAATCACCTTGTCATTCTGCATTAACACACAACCTAGGCCTTGCCTAAAGGCATCACAATACACTGCAAAGCCATCTTGCCACGATAGGTGTAAATCTTTTGGGTGGGTCAATCTCCCGTTCGAGTTCATCGAAACTCTGGCAGTGACTCGACCGTAAAAGCGGTTCCACTCTTTCCTTTGTCAATCTAGTCAAGGAATCACATTTATCTTCGAAAATCCTCAACGAACTTACGGTAATACCACGCCAAACCAGAAAACTCCTTGTCTATAACACTCGTAGGAGGTTTCAATTCAATATAACCCAGGCCTTACAACGAGGATCCAGAGACCCCTGCGAGAAGAAACTATGTGTGTGTCCCAAAGGCAACACTATCGAACTAGCCGACACTTCTTGAGTTTGTATATAGCGATGTTCCGCAATGTTTGCAGAACTATCCTCAAGTGCTCTGCATGTTCTTCTCCACTGCACGAATAGATCAGTATATCGTCAATAAACACGATAACAAAATGATCTAAGTAAGGCCTAAAAATCCTATTCATGAGATCCATAAAAGCGGCTGGGGCATTCGTAAGTCCAAATGGCATGACTAGAAACTCAAAATGCATGCTAGGTGTTACGAATCTTGTCTTGGAAACATCCTCATGCGAACTCTCAAGCGATGATAGCGACCTCAAATCAATCTTGGAGAATACCTTGGCTCCATGGCCCGATCAAAGATCATCGATCTCGGAAGAGGATCGCGATTACCGATATTGTTACCTTATTGACTCTACGCTAATCAATACATAATCGCGTGCTTCCGTCCCTTTGTTCACAAATAAAACCGGTGCTCCCCAAGGAGACGTGCTTGGTTTGACGAACCCCTTGTTGACCATTTCTTCCATCTGCGCCTTAGGATTCTTTCAGAGTGCAATGAGAGGTAGATCTGTAGGCGCTCGAAGCTCCGGTTACGTCGAGGGCTAACTTCGATCTGAAAATCAATCTCTGTGCGGGAGTAGCTCTTGAAGATCATCTGGAAACACATCGATTCTCTTACTACGGAATGTCTTCCAGTCTCATAAATCCTCTCTCACCTGTTACATGAAATTTAAGATACCCCGGATATGACTTTCGGAGCATCTTCCCAGCCATCATTACAGACATCATACTAGAGGACAATATCTTCTTTACCTCACAAAAAGTAATCTCTGGTTCCCCCGGTCTACAGAACTTAACTTCTTTCCTGAAGCAATCCATGGTGGCGTGATGTCTAGACCTTGATCCATCCACACAATATCATCGAGTCTTTGGATGTCAACAAATACCAAATTGGCCTAAACTCATGGCCCTCCCAATAATCCTCTACAACCCATGTATACTCTATACGCTATAAGTGAATCTCTGTAGGAAGGAGACTACCATACCACTTTACAATCTATGAGGTATGTCTCTATCTCACTTGTAAATAAATTTGTAGAAATAAGTAATTAATGCTTGGATATCGAAACATAAGCATCCTTTATCAAAAGCTTGGATAATACCACTGTCATGACCCTCAGCGCTACATGCACTCTCTTGGTGTTGCAAACACTAATATGTGCGAGGTCGTCCCATCTGTCCTCTGGATGGCTGACCTCTACCTGCTGGTCCTCCAAATCTAGTAAATGTAGTGGACTCTTTAGCCTCTCGACTCTTACCACGACCTCTCACAGGAGGCTGAGCGCCTTTGTCTGTCTGTCCTCCACGATCCTTTGCGGAAACTATCTGCCAGGCACTCTGGCGAGTGTCCGGGTTGTCCGCATAAAAGCAGCATCCTTCACCCGATACACTCACCATAATGGTTCTTCCCACCTTTGAGCACACTACGGCTTTGGACCCTTGGAGCTACTGTCACGTGGCCTCAGACCACGGCTAGACTATGCCCCACCCCAGCGGAGCTCTTGCCACCGGTCCTTTGTGTCTTTCCTCCCCCTCTTGGGCCTTTGCGGAACCTCCACAGCCCCGTCGACCCCTCCGTTCCACGTCATATTTGGCGTAGCCCTAGATTCAAACCCCATGCTCCCTCAGCCTTAATTACGGCCTCTACTACACAGCGTGCGTGTGTTTGTCGCGCTACTATGGTCCTGCTCATTTGGACTAAGACCTACAGCAAACCTCTTGGTCTTCGAAACTTAATCATCCTTGATAAATGGAACATGTCTGACGAGCTCAGAAAAACTCCGTTCATGATTTGTCACGGAGAGTATCCCCTGCTCCAGCCTAAAGAACTCCTCAACCTTCGCATCTCTGTAGCGGATTTGGAACAAACTTATGCGTAGCTCTTTCCTTGAATTGTGCCAGGACACTCCCTGCAGGCATCTCCTCTGTGCCCTCCACCACTCTAACGGCTCGTCGTAGGAGAAGCGAAAAAGTGACCATCTGCTCATTTGTACACTGCATCACCTGGTAGACTCGCTCATTTCCCTCTAACCATGACGAAGCCTTTTTCGGGTCTCCCAATCCATCATGGATTCGGACCCCTAGCTTTGCGCCCCCTCTCTCTATAGAAACTCACGAGTCTCTCGAAATTTGTCATAATGCAGTGGCTAAAAGCTGAGCCATTTGCTCTAAAGGTATACGTCCTCCATGACCTCGGGAGGCGGGGTGGCGACTCTGCAATACATAGTGGCTCTGAAGGCATAGGGTCACTATGTCTTTTGTGGAGTGTGGAGGAACATCTGTGAGACTCATCAACATGTGTTCTCGGGTGGTGGTGCCAATGCCTCGGGAGCTCTCACAGGTGTGAGTCGGCCTCGGCAGTAGCATTTCACAATGAGTTCAAAATTTATTATGTCATGTAATGCATATTTTAGATTTTAAATCACATAAATAATTTATGCAATTTTAAAATAAAACATTAAAACAATCATATGAAATACAAAATTTTCAAATCTTTATAACATTTTCAAAACCTTGCTGCGATACCACGTTGAAGGATCGGCGGATTAACCTCACGCGGGCAGGGACCTCTCGGCACTCAACGGAATATAGAAACTTTTCCTCCAAAGCGGTCAAATAAAATCCATGGGCGGAGCCTTTACAATCATAACATATCTTTAGAAAATAATGGAAGTGAAGTGGTAAATTTTTGTTTTTTTTTTCAAGCACTTATATTTTCGAAAAATCGCGAGGAGTTTCCTACGTTTGTCGGACTTTCCCAAATTTACAAAAACACATGAAAACATTTAAAAACGCTAATCTTTCAATTCTCAACTTCCATTTGCAGGACTCCTCTTCTAACCCAATTAAGCACACAACTCAATCAAGCAAAATATATACACATATACATTTATTTGCTTGATCATCAAAACATTAAAAAAACTGCTTCAATTTCATTCACGAGTTTATAAAAAGTTGGGCAGGCCGGACCAGCTGACCGCCTCATTACCTCGTCACGAGATCAAAGCCCACGTAGTTTCTTTTCAAAATATATACATATATACATATATACATGACAAAATATTCAACATATACAATATGCAAAATATATATACAATGTGGTCACAATGTGTACGTCTCTCGATGGCTCGACTCACTTGTGCATGGGGATGCTAAAGGCTTTTTGTCTCGGGTCTGAAAATGTTTTTGAAACATAAATAAAAAATGAAGCTAAAGGAGCCCGGTGAGTGTACATTTTTCATTAAGATAACATTTCAGTATATATCAAGTAATAAATACTTATCTGTTAAAAATTAATTTATGCCTTAAACTTTCCTTTGCTTTCTTTTATTTCTTTCTTTACACGATGGAACCCCGGGATAAACACAGGCAGTTTAAAGTGCGACGGTGAGGGACCAGTCTCATTCAATCATAACCACTACGGCTGCGGGCTCACGCTTTGCATGGGTTCAGTCATAACACTTTATCACGTGTAGAGGATATTCTTTGGCAAGCACATATTTCCCTTCCCTCAGTTAGTAACTTATAGCACCTCTAAATCCCTTGCGGCTTAAAGTACCTCGTAGATATCGAGTCATAATAGTCATATAGGGTTAGGGTAAGCATCAGTAAAACCTTTCTTCAAAATACATTTCTAAATCCATTTACAACACTTTACTTTATTATTTATACATTTATGCATTCTTTACGCATTTTTAAACTTCCATAATGCCTTAACACATGCATACATATATAATTTAATATAAATATATATATATATATATATTGATGCAAGATAAAACATTTCTATGCCTTAACATTTATATAAACATTTCCATTAAAATTTTCAGTTTAACAGTAAAACCATTCACTTTTAAAACTCAATTGTCAAAATATCATTTTTTACACTCCACGGTTCACCGCTTCAATCCTTTCTTCTGTCAAATTCCGTTTCCGTCGATAGTCCTTTTCACCTTTTTCAAGAAAACCACAACTACACATTAACTATAACTTCCATTTAATCCAACATACACACTCAAAGAATACGACAACGTATTAATCGCCTGCGTATAGCGTAAAACTTAACGTACTTCACACGCAAGTCACTTTAGGGTCACACAACATTCATATAAATCCAAATTAACAATTTACCCTTGAGTACTAAAAAAAACCCTAACAAAAAAACCACTCATTTTGGCAGCAACACCAACAATACTCTATAGACTTTATGACCCAAAAATTATTCAAACGGTCTTCAAAAATTATGAAACTCTCCAAATCAGTCATTTATATATCCAATGACATCTATTTAAATTTTCAATTTAAAATTTCTCCTCTAAGGTCCTCAACCACATAACACAAGTTACAACATGTTTTTTTATGCCAATTTGGTTAACTCACTGAATCACCTACTGTTATCCTTGGGTTTTGGATCTGCTCATAAATTGGAAATTTTTTCTTCACTAATTTGAAGCTATGGTTATAAGGTTTCTTCTCCAATTGGAATCACCCAATTTGGATCACCAAAACTCAAGTTATTGTATTTTATATCTAGATGACTCAATTTGGGAGAACAGAATCTGCACATAGCTATACTTTGACAAATTTTCTGGGCACTTTGGAGTTACAATTTGCATACACTTCGCCCACGTAACCTTTTCCCTGGAGTCTATTTTGCAGAATTTTTGAATCACTCAATTTGGATAGTGAAACTCCACTTATGGCCAAAACACTACAACCATACCCAAAACAGAGCATAATCCATTGAGCTTCATGAGCTCACCTTTAGAATCCGTATTTGGGAGCCTTAGAGCTACAATTTGGTCTTGTTCCCTTCTATAAATTTGTATCCCTATCTCTTATGGTTCTTTTAATTAGAATCAATTAATTTGGATAATTATAACTTAATCTATAGCCAAAATAAAAACGGGGAGTTTTAAAATTTTGACAACATTCTTTAAAAACCCAACATTCTCCTTTTACAACTATTCCATAATACCTCAAAACCACATGAAATCTAACTCAAAGCAACTCCACGACACTTGAATTGGTGATTTGGAAATTCACAAAACCAAACCCCTAGGTGAAAATCAAGAATTCAACCCAAGGTCTGCAATTCCTACAAAACCATAAAATTATGATGATTCCATGTTTAATTTTACACCAATTTGGTTTTACCCTCATAACCTCAATTCTAGTATTTAATGTGATTTCTCCACAAAACCACTAGACCAAAGGAGCACTAATCTCATACGAACCTTAGGAAATCCAAATACTTATGATTACAAAATGATAACGTACCTTGGTTTGGTTTTTCTCCCTCTTCCTCCTCCTCTTCTCCTTCTTTGCTCTCTTCTCCTTCTCCTACGGGTTTGCCTTAGCAAATTTTGAGACCAAAATATGAAATTTTGTTTGTCTTCTCTCTTCTATAATATTAACTTTGCCTTAATTACCATTAGAAGTCTCCAAGCACTTTAATATTGCACTTTAACTTTTGTTTTTACTATTATGGCCCATCTCTACTTTGATTTTTACTTTTTCATATCTATGGCAAATTTTACAATTTAGTCTTCAAACACTTTGATATTGCAAATCAACTTATTTTATTTTCATTTTGGCTTATTATGCCCTTTATATCCCTTTTTTTTCGTTGAATTTACCACTTTACCCTGGCACTAGTACCTCAATTCCGGGTTCCATAAATTATGATTTCATAATTCCTCTCCAAAATACCACAGTGTGACACTTGGTGCTCGGGTATGCCCCTACAATTAAATGTACTGTACACCTATCTCGGGATCGGGACATTACATTTATGGTCTGAGTACACCTCGAACTCCTCGCCATATAAGTAGTGGCGCCAAATCTTCAAGGCGAAGACTACGGCTGCCAACTCCATGTCCTATGTGGGGTAATTCTGCTTGTGATTCTTCAACTGACGAGAGCCATAAGCTACTACCCTTTCGGACTGCATCAAAACACATCCCAATCCCAGGCCTCGAGGCATCCTGACTACCTTGTGTGTACCTGTCCCTTTGTCAAGGACTATCAAGATGGGAGCTGAAGTAAGTCTCCTCTTCAACTCCTGGAATGCCTCCTCGCATCGATCATTCCACTCAAACTTGACCTCCCATGCAGGTCAGCTAGTCATAGATCTTCTTTATCTTGGAGAAATCATCAATGAATCTCACCGCTAATACCCAGCCAATCCCAAAAAAACTACGTATCTCGGCCGACTTCGGACTCTCCCAACTCATCAACGCCTCGACCTTCTGGGTCCGATTGACACTCGATGCGACACCACGTGTCCGAAGCCTCACCTTAGTAAGCGAACTGCCTTGCAGGCAGGCGTATAGCTGATGGTGTCTCATCGAAGCAACATAACGATCTCAAGAAGTGATGATACTCATGCCCTCGTGGGTAGATCAATATGTCATCCACGAAGACTACGACAAACTGATCCAAATAGGGTTGGAATATCCTATGCATGAGATCCATGAATGTTGTTGGCGCGTTCGTCAAATCGAAGGGCATCCGCAGTAAACTCATGCGCCCACGTAACCGTCTAGCGTTGTCTTAGGATATCTGTCTCCCTAACCTTAGGCGATGGTAACGGTCACGAAGGTCTATCTTGGAAGTAGACTCGCATCCTCTCAACGATCAAACAAATCGGCAATCCTCGATAATGAGTGCGATTCTTGATCGTAACAGATTCAAGCATGCGTATTGATACCGCAGTCGAAGGTCTTGTCGCTTCTTCTTTACCATGACGGGAGCGCCCCATGGTGAAGTGCTCGGTCTTATAGACGCGTTCGATAGCTCATGTAGATGGACTCACGAGTTCACGCAACTCAATACGTGCCATCTATGTGGAGTCATAGAGATGGGTGAAGCACGAGGGGTGTAACTCAATGCCAATTCTACTACCCTTTGTGGAGGCTTGATCCAGGTAGCCATACGGAAAAACATCCATACTTGCACACTACTCAGAGGTGATCTAAGTGCGGTCTCTCCTCGTCCTCTAGAACAAGGCTTGCTAGCCAACCAGCTAAGCGTCCTTGAGACTGGACTCGTGCATGCAGGGTAAAATGTCATGCCTTGTCCCTGAAATACCACATAGTCGTCACGAGTCACCGTGTGGCGGTACCCTCCTATCCTGTCGATGCGACCCTATAATTTTGTCGACCAATCCATCCCTAGGATGACATCGAACTTCGACATGTCCATGATCCTCGGGTCCATAAGTGAGTAGAGTCCCAGATCTCCATTTCATGACCTCGACATATCATCTATTCGCCCAGCCTAATCTCTAGGGGAGAACTTCACATACAAAGGCTCCTCTAAAGTCTCAACCTCTAAGCCCAACTCTCTCTCTATGGTCAGGGTTGTCCCAACCATGGAGTTCATATCTGTGGCGAGTCTCTGATCACAGCCCGAATGGACAACTTAGTATTCACCAGAATCTCCCCAGCTTTGGCCATATACGTGGCCACGTAATCATTAATGCATCGGGCTAACAACGTGAATCTAGCCACATAGTCCATGGAGTCATCGCCCCCTGCTTGACTCTAGGAACTCACGAGCTTTCGCCTCGCGGAGTCTACGGAAAGTACTACCCGTGAGCGGCTCTGAAACTCACGCCCATGTCGCAACCTCTAAGTCTCTATAAGTCCTAGCCCCGTCTCACGCCCGCCACGGGCCTTGCCTGCAGATGGAATGCGGCTAACTGATCTGATGCATTATCGAGGGTGATCTCCATAGCCTCCAGTATGTTCTCGATTTGCATAAACCAATGAGTACGCAGCCATGGTTTCTTCCCACTGTGAATGTGGAGGATGATCGCTCTAAACCTTTAGGTTACTAGGACCTCCTAGCTACTGCTAATATGCCCTGACTGTCTGCGATAGCGTAGGTGCCCACCTCTGGCCTCGGTAAAGGCACGCTGATCAAATACGAGGCTGGTTGGTCAAATATGGGGTGGTGCTGACCAGTGCCGTGGGCCGTCTCTGCGTCCTCGTCCTCTACTAGCCATCTACACAATCAACATGGCGGTTTAAATCTCATCACCAGTATCTACAAGGCATCGAAACCTGTACGAGACACTAATCATACACATAAATTTAAATGTATTCACATTGTCCTTGCATTTCGAATTGTCTGAGGCATTCCATTTTGCATTTAAAATATTGTTTTCAACAAAATTTTTATTTTTGAAAAATTTATTTTTCAAAAATTTTGTCTAATTTTATTTGATTTTTATTTAATTTAATAAAAAACATTTTCTAAAAATTTTGTGATGAACAGTGCTCATGAACCGGGTTCACGAAACATGTCAATCGTCGAGGAGCGATGCCCGAGTCAGCCAAGACAACGGCCCGAGTGCAGGGTGGCCCTGCGGCAGCGACGCCGCCATTGCGGCGCTTTGCCCGCGCCACTGCCGATACCCTGCCGCGCTGCGTCGCCAGCGCCGTCGCTGCCGCGCCTACGGCGAGCTGCCCGCTCCGCCCGTCGGCTTCGCGTGTCGCATACTTCTGCTAATACCCGCAGCGCTGCGCGTGCCATGGCCACAAATACATGCACACCGTAGCGCCCTACGCGCCCTATGGCATTCTTTATGCGCCATGCGATGTCGTGCCTGCAGCGTGTCGCGGCCCTTTGTTGCGACCGCAATCCGGCTGACCTTGCCTCTCTTTGTCCGCAAATACAATTTTTGTATTGCGATACAATTTTTTTGAAGCCAAGTCTCTTGCAATACAAATCCTGCAATACAATCCTAGCCTACTCAAGCCTACGGTCACAATACGGTTGTGTATTTACTTGATACAATTTTCTTCCGACCAACTACACACCCTTGCAGCTACAATGCAAAGCATTCTTGTCCTGACTTCCGACCCTCCCAGAGCCTTAACTGCAAATAAATTGTATTTAAGTACAATTTCAACACCACTCAACGCGTACAATCAGAAATCACTATATACACCTAAGGTTGCGTACAATATAAGTATTGCAATACAATTTTCTTTTTGCAATACAATTAGGCAGTAGCCCGACTCAAATACCAATTTAATTTTTTCATTTTCTTGAACCACTTTCGAGAATAAATTTATAAAAATTTGTTTTACTTGCATTTCTTCAATTTGCAACTTGCCAAACTTTAGAAATTTATTTTCTTCCCCTCATAAGCAAATAAAATTTATAAAATTTATTTTCTTTAATTTCTTTCGAGTTTGCTTGTAAAACTCCAATTTTTCATTTAATTCTTGAAAATGGTGAATTTCCTCAAAAACACCTGCATATGACACTAACCTAGTGTTAAACCTCAAATTTATTAAAGTGATTTCATTATCCAACACTCAAATAAATTTATTCAAATTTATTTTATTTCTTCTCTTTGGTCGGTTTTCAACTCTTTGTAAAATTCTCATTTCTAACACATCCATGTGCTATGTACTAAGCACACAACATCATAACACATCCTGAAACCATGTTATAAACATCATTTCACATAACATACAACTCATGTTATACATGATGCACATCAAACACCATGCATTGATGTTCTATTCATTATTTTTCCTGAGTAATCTCATACCTAAGCTTCGACATCGAACCACCTAGTGGTGATGTTCTTACTACGACTATGGCCCTAAGCCCAAATCCTCAATCTCCTAGGTTTCCATATACTGCTCCCCACATCAAACCACCTAGTGGTGATGGATACCCAAGCAGGCTCCCTGAGTATTAGTATACCTAGCTCGATGCAAATTTGTGACGCCCCGATCCCGGGGGTCCGTTGGCTACCCGTCAACCGCGAATACAAGTGGATGTGGGGTTACCGTATCACCGAGAAAATCGGGCGAGTCTCCTTTGCAAGGGGAGCTCACCCAATCTGTTTGCATGAAACTGTCCCCAGCGGTCAATATAATAACAGCATGAGTAAAAGCGGCCACTTGGGCCCATAAACAATACCCATAAAAACACTTAACTATGAATCAGCTGTATCCAATAGTCCTAAGAGTTCAAATGTTTACTCTTATACAACACATATATTAAAATTAGAGAATTCTAATACATGTAATACATCATAACTCAAAGCCACAATCGGCACCTTCCGCTTCGACCTCTAGGGTGACGGAGTCTCCTCGTGCGCTCCCTGTACCTGAAAATATGTTCCCTCGACAGGGTGAGCTAATGCTCAGTAGTGGAATCACCCTAAGTGGGCTACTCTCCACTTAAGTGTATATGCAATGCTCCAAAATAAAGACACATTCAAGCAAATGCATGATCCTACTTGAATGTCTAACCCCTTTCGGCACATCTAAAATTCCTCAAGACTCCCTCCACACCTTCTAAATCATGTATGAAAACTAGTTTCAAACAAAGAGTTATTTGTTTATATTGTGATCTACCTCAGAATCTAAGTAGTGGTTGTCTCGAGAAGTTATATTTAGTGGACTACCCTCCGAGATATATCAATTGGGCCATTCAGGAAGCGATTGATATTTGGATTTACACACCAGTGTATATCAATTGGGTAGTCTCAGAGCGTTGGAAATCATTTGAAGTATGGACTACCCTCCGATAATTAACATTTTAGATAACCCTCCGAACCATTTTTCTCTAGACTCATCTCATGCACTCACTCCTGGTCTAGGGTGTTCAGAGTGCATATGGAGTATGTATATGCCAATTCCAGTAAATTATTATATAAATATATAAACATGCATATATTTACAAAACATTCAATTCACACAATCATGTCATATAAATTCTCATTTCATACATCAAAATTATTTCATGGGCTGTGATCAAACACGAGCAATTCAACTTGAATCACTAGATCAAACACATTTTCACAAAAATATATTTTAGTGTCACTATTCCATGAGCAATTAAAACTCTAGGGTTTCTGATTCCAGTCGCTCTCAGTCATGGTTCACTTTGAACCGCATTTCCATGACCATTTCGGCCTCATCCAAACTACATCATGATTTAATACAAAAATTTCAGGGTGCTGCTTGGCAGGCGTGGCGATCCTGTTGCTCCATTCAGTGTTCAAAAATTATAATTAGGTTCAAGGTTTGGGGCCAGGTCGCTGACCTACGGCCTAATTCGACTTAAACATTTACAATGTTCTTAAGCAAGAAATAAGCATAAGTAGGAGGAAACCCTACCTCTACGGGGGTTTGTCGACTCCTCCAAATCAGTACCGCAGCGTAGAGTACGCCATTGTAAACGACTTCTTATTTGTCTAGCTGCCAAACGGTCGGATCGCAGCGTATTTCTAGAGAGAAGAAGACTCTCTCTTTAAAAAACCATTCGGTTTACGGATTTCCTCTGCGTTTCTTTCTCCTTTTTCAAATGGAGAAGGTCACTATTCCATTTTGTCTTATTATCATTTAAGACACATTCCACAATGACCATTATATCCCTCTTTTCCCAGTTTTGACATTCGACCTTATCACCGATGTCGGGTTTTAAATCGTTTACACTCATGCCACTTGCCCGACACATGATCACGTGTTATATGACTTTCGTTGTATAGAAAGTAGTTGCTAACTTTTGAATGCGTGATGCCTGTTAAAACATCATATTAGATTGTCTTAGATTAAGTAGTACAGTACTAGCTGAATTTCAGGGCGATTCAGCGGGTGAAATCCGTTTCGTCATCCGAGATCTAGAGAATAAATTTTGAATTTTTAACTGAAATTACAATTTTGTAACCGTAATTACGATTTTGCCTTTTTTCCAGAAATTAGAATTTCTCAGGTCTTACATACAAATCAACGAGTTAATATGATGAAAATATCCAAGCAGAAAGGTCCAAACCCACAACATATCCCTTTTTTTTAACTTTTTCTTTTCACAAAAGTCGCTCTGCGAGCCTTCGAGTCAAACATAAAAACAAAATCAAATTCAGGTCACAAATCAACAAGATTGCATAATCCCACTTTAAACATATAAAATCATATTATCTCTAGTAGAATAATTGCTTCATGAATCACAATGAGAAACCCTGATATGATCACGAATTTCAAAATTATTTATGTGCATTAATACCAAATTTGTTATCATGCTTTTGCAAAGGCCACTATTTCCTACCTTTCTCCTGCACAAAGTGCTTCTAAAATGACAGGAATTGCATAAGCTGCTGAAAAATTGCATCAAACTTAATGCATCAAAAACTCTAATGAGCGAATTTTTTTTTAACTTAATGATAAATATAACTTTTATTCTAAATAGTGTAATAAGTTAAGTAATTAGTTGTTTGTTTTTTAAAAAATTAATCTTTTTAATTTTATCTAAATTTTGAAACAATAAAAGTTTAAATAAAAATTTAAATATATGCTTTGTTTAATTAGAAATCGTAGAGTTTCAATTGGCTTTCTATTCGAGAAAAGTCATCTTCCCAAACGAGAAACACCACCCTTGCCCAACATAGAGAAAGAGCTAACAACACTTACTGCCCAATAATAGAAAACAAATAACTTAATACAATAAGTACTATTTAAGATATCAAGCTAAAAAATTCTATTTAGCATTAAATACAAAAACAAACGCCGTGGCCGTTTTCGCTAGTGACAAAGAGTTTCAAAAAAATTCAACAATAGGTCCAAAAAAGTAAAAAAAGCAAAGGCCGAATGCTAAGCTAGAAAACTTGAAACTTTCAACAAAAAGCCAAAACAAACGTCACCTTAAGTGTTTGCTTTTTAGCTTCTTGACGACAAATTGCTTTCATATTTTAGATTGATTGTTTTTCTACTTTTTCATGACTTATTATACACTTTTTACTAATATAATAATAGGCTTTTTTTAAATAGAAAGAATAACATATTGATTTTTCTTAACTTTTAATATAACAAAAGTAGACATTACAAGCAGCTGTCAACACTAAAACTACTATGCTTGATAGGGTTTGAAAAATGGGCTCGCGTGGGGCCCTTGCTAAACCCCGGAGGCATGTCCATTGAAGCATTCAGGCCTTTTGACGCTAGCCCAGGATGAAGTCCCAATCCTCTGGGCATACCCATTCAAGCATTCGAGGGCCTTTTGGCCTTGACCCAGGTGAGATGAAGGCCCGATCCGCCTAAACCCAAGGTCGATTATGGGTAACCAAGAAAGCCCATGCTCTGCAAATCAAGCCAAATCCAATAGATAAGGGAAGTAGAATAATCCCAAATAATATATTATCCAGCAAATCAAACTAAATCTTACCAGTTAAGAAAGTAAGATAATTCACAATATTACAACTCATCAAACGGGATCCCTGATAAGGGAAAGAAATAATAGTTCCAAATAGAAATTTCTTTACTTTCTATATCCATAATCCATCCAGATATCGAAAATATCTTATCGATGGGAAAGAATCCTAATCACCAATCAGCTGGTAAAACATCTAATATAAATGCAAGGCCACCCCATGGTGAAAGATTGCTCTAACATAAACATTAAGCGCCACAGACGATCATCTTTTATCTCGGAAAGAACGCAAGCGTCGGGTGGCTAGGCGAAGCCCCTCCCAGAGCCCT
This sequence comes from Tetrastigma voinierianum, assembly GCA_016808115.1. Taxonomy (NCBI): domain Eukaryota; kingdom Viridiplantae; phylum Streptophyta; class Magnoliopsida; order Vitales; family Vitaceae; genus Tetrastigma; species Tetrastigma voinierianum. The sequence goes on along the minus strand of JAEQBH010006664.1, from coordinate 416,811 downwards.
TCTTCTTTCTTGTTCTTTTTGCAGAGGTGTATCACATCAGGCAGAGCACATAAATCAACCCAACATGGCCGAGTCCGACCCAGTGACCTAACACGCTCTAGCCAGTCCCAGGTTGAAGAGGCATCATCGATTGGCGCGATGCGGCAGAGCAGTTCCTTTACAAATCGCGATCACTCATTCTTGATGGTATCAACTTGGAATACAGCGAGAACCGCATGGTCGCCAGGATGCGGGATCGCGGGCGACAACGGACAACTAAGCCTCTAACACATTAGAAGCAATGCAAACCAACACAGTTTTCAAAGTGGAGCGCTACGCCTCGTTAACGGCGCCTAATAGGGAGTAGAATAACCACGGAGCGGATCTAGCATCGGTTCTGACAAACACGGGAGGATCACAACTTTCCTCCCCACGAAGAGGCCTTCAAATCGACATTCTCGAAATTTGGCCCGAAACAAAAAGCCCGAGTCCAGCCGAACCGGGGGCCTGGTTCCTGATTGGCCTGGAGAGGAAAGCGATGCGATGCTCGGAGGGCATGTAGGAAGCGAAGAACTCGCCGCCCTCGGCCGGGGAGCGGGAGAGTTATCATGGGAAGCGGAGGTTCAGAGCCTTCAACAAAGGCTCGGGCGTGTGAAGGAGGTGGTTAGGGCGCTCGACACTATAGATACCTTAGTATGACAAAGCTGAATCACCAGCGCCGTGGCAGGGGTGCTTCACTTCCCTCTTCCAGCAAAATTCAGGATGCCACAAGTGGAAGCATTCGATGGTGTCAGGGATCCCGTTGATCATCTCAACACTTACAAAAATCAAATGGAGCTGCATGGGTATCAAGATCCGGTACGATGCAGGGCTTTCGCTATCATATTAAAAGGCTGACCTTAGCACGGTTTAATAGGCTCTACTTGTCATCAATCTACGCCGTTGAGCTATCAATTGCGTTCGATGTCTCACTTCATCGGGGCCCACGGCGTGCCAAAGCAAGTTATCACCTCTTACGACTAAGAAGGGCTGCAAAGAAAACTTCGAGGTCCTATGTCTAAAGATTCAATGCCGAGTCTTTAAAAGTAGATATACCCGAAGAGAAATTCGCGATCACTGCATTCATTGCCGGCTTAGGGGTTCAGTCGAAAGACTTGATGTTTTCCATCTCCAAAAATCACCAAGCAAGCATGGCTGAGGTGCTCGCAAAAGCATAGAAGTATATTAAAGGTGAAGAAGCCCTCATATCCAAGAAGCTCTTCCACCATAAAAGCGGGACCAGACAGCGGCGGAAGAAGCTCAAAAGACAAAGGCGTCAGGGAAAGTTCCCACCGATAAAGATGGAAGCGATCCCAAAAAGAAGTGAGGAACCTCAGAGATCGTCTAGGCCCACCGCAATTCGAAAGACGACGACGTTATTCGCCTCAGCGGTTCACTCCCTTAAGAGCATCTCCAACCACACTCAAAAAAATAGCTACTTAAAATATATTTAAATATTCAATTCACTATTTTAGCTAGCAACTTTTTAAAATTTACTCCAGCAAGCTCAACCAAAATAGATTACTCTTCAATAACTTCCTTCTTTCAATAATATAATTAAAAAATGCCACATTGCATAACACGTAAGCGCCATAATGATGACGTATCATGCCACGTCATCAAATTTTAATCTTTAAATTTTTCAACGGTCATATTTACAACGACTATATTTACAACGATCATATTTACAACGGCCATATTTACAACGGTCATATTTTTAAAAATGTATAAATAAGACCTCCCTCTTCTCATTTATTCCCTTATAGCTCAAATTTATTTTACTAAAGTATTAGACCATATTTCTTTGTTATGGCTTATGATGGTAAATGGAAGATTATTAACCAAGTGATTAGAGCTCAGGTGTTGAGTTGGAGATGTTAGCGATTCTTCGCTATGGCAATGGAGAAACTCAATGCGAGAATAGTTCCATAATCGTCATGGTTCTATTCAAGGTCATTATGTTATTTTTCGCAATCGAGTTGAAGGGCATGAGAGACTTTATCGCGATTATTTTGCTAAATCGCCTACCTATCCCCCAAATTTATTTCGAAGGAGGTTTCGAATGAATCGATCACTTTTCGTTCGTATTCTATCCAACATGGAAGTTATGATCCATACTTTGTCCAAAAAAATTATGCTATTGGAAACATTGGTTTGTCTCCCTTTAAAGATATTTGCGCTATAAGAATGCTTCTGCATGGAGTTACGGCGGATGTTGTTGATGATTATGTGAGGATCGTAGCTTTCTTGCCATGAAAGTCTACAAGATTTGTATCGACCATGGTATCAATTTATTACGATGAGTACCTCAGGTCACCAAATAGTGCAGACATTGCAAGATTATTCGCGATCGGGGTGAGAGGCAGTGGGTTTCGAGGATCTTCAGTTAGCATTGGTTGCATGCATTGGAGATGGAAAAGAGGTAATACGACAGCATGCTGAAGAGTATGTATACGGTCATGTTCATGAACCAACAATTATTTTAGAAGTGGTGGCTTCATATGATCTATGGATTTGGCATGCCTTTTTTGGGTTATCTGGATCCCACAATGATATAAATGTGCTAGAACGCTCTTATGTTTTTACTCTTCTTTCGGAAGGTAAGGCTCCTTTGGTCAATTACTCCGTCAATGGAAATGATTATACTATGGGATATTATCTTACAAGCGTGGTAGCATATATCCAAAAAGTGGGCCCACGTTTGTCAAAATAATTTCATGTCGAGGCAATAAAGCAAATACATTTTGCGAGCTCAAGAGTCGGCCCGAGAAGGATGTTGAGAGAGCTTTGGAGTGCTTGGCCACGATTTGCTATAGTTCGTGGACACACTTGCGTTTACGGAAACAGAGTGCTTAAGAATGATATGAAGGCATGCATAATATTGCATAACATGATTATGAGGATGAGAGGGACAATAATGAAATGGACTTTATTTACTGATGCATCGGATGGAATTCCACTACTCCATTGATATCAGACGGAGTTGAGCTGCTTCATTTATTCATACTCAACATCGTATTCGAGGCAGAGACACTCGTTAATCTCCAAGCGGTTAATTGAGCACCTATGGAATAACTGGAATGTTTTAAGCAGTAATATGCTATGAAAAACTTAATGTAGAATTTGAATTATTATGGTCTTTAATTCGAAGTTAGGCTTGCTTTTTGGTACTGTAATTTTCTTTTCTTTATTAAATTCTTTGATGTAATTTAATTCCAAGTTTGCATCATAGTCATCCCTTTTAAATCAATAACATAAACTAATAAGAAATCAACGGTCATTGCACTCAATAAAAACAGTAAATAAAAAAAAATAAAACCAAATATTCAGTCATGATTTCCATCTAGATCAATAACATAAGTTGCTAGTATTCGATGAATAAGAGAAAAACTACATTTATTTTGCCATGATTTCCATCTGGAGGCGGCAAATATTCGAAGCAGATAGGGCATGACACTTTCGTATCCTATCAACATTATTTTGTTCCTCCCTTCATTTGCTCTGGATTGTACCTTCTCTTGTTCAATAGCACTTTTCTCTTTGTTCGACAACTAACTAACGTTCGACCGCATTTTTCCATATAAGTGACTTTTTCTTCGCCATCTTCTTTTTCTCCTCCTTCATTTCTTCAAGCAATTTCATGATAAGGTTGAATTTAGACCAATCTTGAAGAGTTTGCTCTTTGACTTTCTTGCTACGCTCTTTGTGACCTTCCTTCGATTAGCCTCTCCGAGCCCCAGCTGTCGTCTTGTGTTTCTGGGTTACGGTGTTGTTTGAAGGATTCATTTGCTAGGAGTTGCACCACTTTTTGTTTTTTGTTTCTTGGACTGAGTTGCGCCTCCATCCATTTTGGGCTATACCGTAACTCATTCCAGCAATGTTCCAAATGGAAAGAGGATTTATGGAAGTTCCTTATACACTTTCTTAGCATCACGGACACGAAAAATTGTACAATATCTTTGCCCTATCATAAAAGAAAATTGTACAATAATATTATGTATCGTAGTAATATTTTCACACTTGTAATTAAAATACACTCATACCTTGTCTTTCTCAATCAGTCCACTTTGATTCAACCTTTCAATTTGGTCAAAACAGCCACAAAATTTATTGGTAGCTAGTTGAATTGTAGACCAACGATTCATCAAAGGAACGATTTCGAATTTAATCGCTCAAGTTTGTATTTGTTGGAAGTACTCCCAAACCCTTTGCCAATACCTTTTAGATTTTGCTCATTCCATGCCACGGCATCCATACTAATATTTGCTTGACAGAGATTAAAACTAAGTCCTCACCAGTTGAAAGTTGCAGCCTCGGCTTTTTGGTGGTTGATTCTATTTGAGGTGATATTGGTGAGGCCCGACTTATTTGTTCTGCGATTGAGTGTTAAACCCACCTACGTTTGTTCCTCATTCAATAGATTGGTAAGTATCTTATTTCATCCATCAAAAACTACATTGTCGATGAAAAGGTGCATAAAAGGTTAACTACATAAAAAGTAATATCTATATACATGCATAGAAAAATTGACACCAAATTCAACTAGGAGAAGCAAAATAGCCAATCTGAATCAGTTTCTGATAGATCTTACAAGAGCCTTGTTTCATAATAAAAGTTTCTGATAGATCTCAATAATAAAAATCTCAATGCTGTTATGAATAAAACATAAAAAGAAGCTTCTCATTCTTTTGTTATGAATACAACAATAATCTCAACTAACTACCTATCAGTGAAGACAAACCTTAAAAAATAAGCCTTCAATTTTTTCAAACGAATGGTTTACTTAGATGCTCCTCATTCTTGCAAGAGCCTTGTTTTATAATAAAACTTTCTAATAGATCTCAATAACAAAATCAAAAAATGCAGTCACACAATCTGAAGCAACTTTCATTTCCTCAAAGTCCATTCCCATCCACCAATGATTTGAATATATACCAATGGGCTATTTAGATATTGAAGAGAAAGAGAAGAGAGATTTCTATATGTAGAGAGAGATTTCTAAATTAACAAAAAGCCAAACAGTCAAAAGAAGCTACATCAGATAGAAAATCAACACAATCGACAAAAAAAACCTATGATCTTAGGTGATCTGTTCTTTTAGGGTCCCGAACATTCCTTGCTTTCCCATACCATTTCTCGGGAAACAAACACACCCATCTCTGTATCAAACGAAATAAAGATGCAAAACAGCAGATAAGAAATCAAAAAAACTAGATGCAGCCGGTAGATCTCCGAAAGAAAATAACCCCTTTTTTCCTTTCTCCTACTAGTAATTCTCAAAAACCAAACACACGTTTAGCAAACCCATATATACAAATTATTACATATCCATTTCCTCCCATTCAAAACCTCCTTTCTTTCCAAACCCCCATTAATGCCCCAAATTAGGGTAAAGTGGAAGTGCAACTCAATCTGACGAAAGCTTGGTGAGAGACGAACCCATTTCCTCTCATTGCCGATCCTTTGCCTCCCTCTTTCCTCACATTTCTCACACACCCACCAAAAAAAAAAAACCCTCTCAAAAAAAAATCAAATAGGCGAAATGAAAACAAAATTCCTTCAACAAGCCTTACCCATGTCCTGTCATGAAGATCACTTGCCTTTTTCCATATATATCTCACACACCCACAAAAAAAAAATAGAAAACAAAAACAGAGGCGAAGAAAACAAGTTGGGAAAAAGCTAGGAAAATACCTCAGAATAGATATGGTCACCTCCAAAAACAGAGGCAAACAAAAAAAAATTCATAACAATCACCTCCAAAAACTCAACAAAAAAATGACATTGAAACAAGCATCCGAAAACTTTTTTCACGGCCAAACAAAATCAAACTCCAATCAATCTCCTTCAAAACTGAACACTGGAATCGTATTAAATCAAACATCCTAAACTCACCGAAAAGCGTTTTTCCAAAAAAAAAAAAATCAATAATTTACAGCATATGAGTGAAGAAACATCTGTATAACCTTTTTCCTGGGAAAATTTTTCGCTCCTCTTAAACAAACAGAAGTTGTACAGTCACCGATTCGAAAGCCGAAGCGAACTCTATAAGAACAGGAGAGAGAGACAAAGACGGAGATACCTGGATTTTTGTGGTTGCCAGTGTCGCTGGATTCAATGGATGCAGAACGTTGGCGAGGGATTTGGAGGGGAGAGATGCGTTGAGCGAGAAATGCTCGCTACATTTGTTGTTGAGGAGGAGGCGAGGAGGCGAAATCACGGCGGGATGACGGCGGATTGGAGCCACAAATTTTTACTTGACTCAACAAGATAGCTAAAAATAGCTATTTGTTGGGCCCTTTAAGTGCTCCTGCGGCCTCGAGTATCACAAGTCACGTGCGGGAAGTGCGAAGCGGCGAGTCTCCTTTGTACGGGGAACTCTACCCAGGCTAACACCTGCATGAAACTGTCCCAAACGGAGTCCAATATAATCACAACATGAGTAAATCGGCCACTTGGGCCCATAAACAATACCCAAAAACATACCAACTATGAATCCAACTATATCCAATAGTTCTAAGAGTTCAAATGTTTACTCTTATATAACACATATATTAAAATTAGAGAATTATAATACATGTATAAAATCATCAAAGCCACAATCCGACTTTTCTTCTAAACTCAGCCTCTAGGACTGAGCCGTCCCACGTGCGCTCCCTGTACCTGAAAATATGTTCCCTCGACAGGGTGAGCTAATGCTCAGTAGTGGGATCACCCTAAGTGGGCTACTCTCCACCTAAGTGGATATGCAATGCTCCAAAATAAACACACTGTAAGACCCGAGAAATTCCAATTTCTGGAAAAATGGCAAAATCGTAATTTAATTTACGAAATTGAAATTTCTGTTAAAAATCCGGAATTTATTCTCTAGATCTCGGATGACGAAACGGATTTCACCGTTGGAATTGTCTCGCGAGATCTAGCTAGCACATTAAAAAATTTCGTAGAATTCTGAGACAGTCGAAGTTGACACGTTTTTCAAGGCATCGCAGTTCGGGTGCCGTAAAACAAATTTTGATGCGACGAAACTCCCATATAACACGTACTCATGTGTCATAAGTGGCATGAGTAGAGAAATGATGAAAATGGACAGCCGAGATAGTGCTGAATGTCAAAACTGGGAAAAAAAGGACATAAATGTCATTTTTGGAAAAGTTTAAGTTAGTAAAAGACAAAACATAAATAGTGTTGTCTCCTACATTGAAAAAGGGAAAACAAAAACGTGGGATAAGGAGAAAAGATGTTGAAGCTTTGAAATCGTGATTTTGAAGAGAACATCGACTCTCTCTAAAATACTGGCGATCGGCCGTCGGCGATCTTAGGACAGAAGGAAAACTGCTCTACGCGGAGAGGGCTTCGCGTGGGTACCGGATTTAGGGAGTTTCCTCAAACTCCGAGAGGTAGGGGTTTCTCCCTACTTGGGTTTTATTCTTTGTTTAAGAGCTATGTTAATGTTTGAGTTGAATGAGGCCGTGAGGGGCCGTTTGATCGGTTCCAAATCTTGGAACCGAGGTGTTGAGATTTTGAAACCCATGTGGACAGTCCATTATTTGTCCAGGCCTGTTGGAGTGCCATGGTGAAATGTGTGCTATGAATGTATGCTTTGATGTGTATGAGGCGAATCGGCCCGAGAAATCTCTGAGTTCGCAAGTGAAGGCGGAGTAATTTAATGTTTTGATAGAACGATAACCGAGGGTTTTCTTGTTCTCGAAGCAGGTGTTCAAAAATAATTTTGTGAAAATATGTGTTTGGTCGAGTGATTCAAGTGGGATTGCTCGTGTTTGATAATTAGCCCAAGTGAACTAATTTTTGGTGTATGAAAATGTGAAATTATAATATGATTTATGTGATTTAAGTATGTGAATATATGCATGTTGATATATTTGCATGTGTTATATGAGTTATTGAAATGGCATCACAATGCATTTCATATGCACTGGGGCACCTTAGAGAGATAGGAGTGAGTGCATGAGGTAATTCTAGAGAGAATGGTTTCGGAGGGTTGTCTAAAAATAATAATAATGATCGGAGGGTAGTCCATACTAAAAATATCAATCGTCGGAGACGGCCCAATTGATATACATCGGAGGGTAGTCCACATATAAAATATCAATCGTCGGAGTCGGCCCAATTGATATACATCGGAGGGTAGTCCACTAAATATAACATCGGAGACGGTCCACTACTTAGATCGGAGGGTAGACCACAAATGTAAACAAATAACTTTGTTTGAAACTAGTTTTCTCATACATTGCTTAGGCAGGTGTGAGGGAGTCGGCGAGGACTCGGGATATGAGTTGATCAGTTAGACATTCAAGTAGGATCATGCATTTACTTGAATTTGTGTTTATTTTGGAGCATTGCATATGCACTTAAATTGGAAGTAGCCAGCTTGGGTGATTCGACTGCGGCGTTAGCTCCTGCAGCGAGGGAACATATTTTCAGGTACAGGGGAGCACACGAGGAGACGGCTCGTCCTAGAGGGTGAGTTTAGAAGAAAAGTCGGATTGTGGCTTTGATGATCTTATACATGTATTAGAATTTTCTAATTTTAATATATGTGTTGTATAAGAGTAAAACATTTGAACTCTTAGAACTATTGGAGATAGTTGGATTCATAGTCGGTATGTTTTTATGGGTATTGTTTATGGGCCCAAGTGGCCGTTTTACTCATGTGATGATATATTGGATTGTTTGGGAAAGGTTTATACAGGTATTGTATTTGGGTAGAGCTCGTACAAAGGGGCTACTTGGGATCTCTGAGTGGCGTCGTAACCCGACATCCACTTGTATTCCGCGGGTTGACGGGTAGTCAACGGACCCCCGGGAATGAGGTGTCACACACACATTCAAGAAAATGCATGATCCTACCTGAATGTCTGGCATAACTCATATCCAGGTCCTCACGGCTCCTCTTTTTGCCCTAAGCCATGTATGAAAACTAGTTTCAAAAAAAAGTTATTTGTTTACATTTGGTCTACCCTCCAATCTAAGTAGTGGGCCTTCTCCCGATGTATATTTAGTGGACTACCCTACGTGTATATCAATTGGGCAACTTCCAGGCGATTGATATTTTATATGTGGACTACCCTCAGATGGCATATCAATTGGGCCGTCTCCGACGATTGATATTTTTGGTATGGACTACCACTCCGATCATTATTAATGCCGACGACCTCAAACCATTCTCTCTAGAATTACCTCATGCACTCACTCTATCTCCCAGATGCCCAGTTCTTCAAATGCATTGTGATGCATTTCAATAACTCTATTTGTAAATATATCTTGTATATATTCACATAATTAAATCACACAATCATGTACTGTAATTTCACATTTTCACACTCCAAAAATTAGCTATGAAATTTGTGGTCAAACCGAGCAATTCCACTTGAATCACTCGACCAAACACATTAATTCACAAAAATTATTTTGTGAACACTATTCTCGGGAATAGTGAAACCATCGGTTACTATTCCCAAAAATCACCAATCGTCGGTTCACTTTGTTGAGCACGGGGAATTCAAAAGGCCATTCCAGGCCCCTCATCCTGAGCAAATACATGATTTATTGAGCAGATTCATCACGCATTTAACGAATAATCGTAAAGCGTCTTTGGTTGTTGCAGGTCACAAAATAAGCATTTTCGGTTCCAAGGTTTGGAACCGATCAATAACGATTCAAAGGCCTCAACAGGCAAAGCATTGAAAAACACTTAAAAATTATAAACCAGTAAGGGGCTTCTCTCGAGTTTGAAACTCCTAATCCCAGTACCCTACAGCCCTCTCGCGTGAAACAGCTTTTTCTTCTTGTCGAAATGTTGCCGGCGGTGGGATCTCCTACGATTTAGAGGAAGAAGGGCGTTCTCTCGCAAGAAAGAGCAGAATTCAGCTACTGGTTTTCTCCCCCACGTTTTCTCCCTTTTTGCATTTTGAAGAGGATGATACTATTCCTCTTTTGTCTTATTATCCTTTAAAACAAATCCAAAAATGACCATTATGTCCTTCTTTTCCCAGTTTGACATTCATTACTATCTCGATTAGTCCATTTTCGTACATTTCACACTCATACCACTTATGGCACATGAGTACATATCATATGTAACTTTCGTTGCATCGAATATCGTTTTACGACACCCGAACCGCGATGCCTCGAAGTAAATGTTTCCATCGCCTTCGTGGAATTCAAATCAAATTTTACGTATAAATAGATTTCGCGAGACGATTTCAACGGTGCAATCCGTTTTGTCATCCGAGATCTAGAGAATAAATTTCTGATTTTTAACCGAAATCACAATTTCGTAACCGAAATCACATCACTCACATGCATATGCAACGCATAATTCTACTACATACAACCAGCTATTTAAATGTTAAACGATTTCAAACCACTTGACCTTCATCCCTAAAAGAAGGATAGGTGGCCCGCATCGTGTCCCTCAAAGGTCCCACGTTGACTCCTCCACCCATAGTACTCGACATAGCATTCCTCACTAGCCCCGTGATCCTGCGTCGCAAACCCGATCACGACTCATCCAAAATACACACCGGTCCCCTCCTAAAGGTCCCATCAGTGTCAACCTCAATCTGTCCCCAATCCACCATATGAGCTGGATCTGGAGTATAATTCCGGAGCATGGAGACGTGAAATACCTCGTGACACTCCTCGACATGCTGGGCGGTAACACCAACCTAGCACGCAATGTTGTTCATCCTCTCGAGTATCTCGAGCACCTAATAAACCCCTACGATAGCTTCCCCGCACTGGCCAACCGACCACTCCTCTTAGGCATCACCTTCAAGAAAACGTGATCACCAACTCCCGAACCCCAAGGGCCGACGCTGTACATCCGCTCTCTCCCACCCTCGGTCCAACATACCAGACCTACATGGCCTCCAATACAATGCCCCAGGGCACATCCGTATACCGCCCGATAACTCTCATTAGAAAGTAATTCCACTAAAGGCAAGTGCTCTTCCCAGCTACCCTTATGATCCAGACGATGCCTCACATGTCCCTCTAACACCGCATAGTCCTCCCCGCATTTACCATCCTGTCTCGAGGGTGGAAATCGGGCCAGATCATTGTCACTGCGGTGCCCATATCCTTTTGGAAACTCTTCTAAAAGTATGTCGTAAACCTCGGGTCCCTATCCGACACTATGGATACTGGCACTCCATGTAGTCGAACTATCTCTCGAATGTACAACCGGCAGAATCTCTCCAATGAGAAGGTCATCCGCACGGCTAGAAAATGTGCCACTTCATGACCTGGTCCACTATTACCCATACCGCGGGCCCCGTCGCCGGCGAGATCCCGCGGGCAAGCCGCCACGGTCACAAAGTCCATCGTGACGGCTCCCCACTTCCACTCAAACACTTCCACGGGTCGGAGTAGCCCCGCGCTGGCTTTGGTGCTCAAATTTTTAACCCATCGACACGTGACATCGCCGCCAAACAAAGTCCCTACGTGTCTCTTCATTCCGCTTCCAAGAATACTAACGCATTTAAGATCCCCGGTACATCTGTACTAACCGGTGTACGGTGAATCGAGAGCAGCAAACTCCTTAAGAATCTCCTCTTCAAATCGGGTCAATCGGGGGAACCACTACCCGGCCCCCTATCGGGCGACTACCATCGCATGAACGGGTCCGTGCCTCGCCACCGCACTCGACCGTATTCTCAATCCCCCGATGGACACTATCTCATCAGCCCTGCTTCACTAGGACTCAATCAACTGGTCAATGCAGAAGGTATAGCCTCACTAAACTCCCCAACGCACTCGAGTCCGTCGCATTGTAGTCTAAACCGGTCCCATACCAGCATCCGCCACTCCCGAGAAGCTATACTAGCCAACTCTCCTTGTGACTTCCGACCGAGTATCAACATCACATTTGCCTTACCTGATGGTAAAGGCAAAGTGAAATCATAATCTTCTAGAACTCCATCCATCCGTGTTGCTCTCATATTGAGGTCCCACAAGTGAAAAATATACTTAGACCTTATGGTCTACACACCTCAATTCTTTGTCGATAAGTAGTGGTGCCAAATCTCTGGCGGCGAAGACTACGGCCACAATTCCATGTCGTGTGTGGGGTAATTATGCTCGTGATTCTTCAACTGACGAGAACCATAAGCTACTACTCCTCTCGGATCGCATCAAACACATCCTAATCCTAAGACTGAGGTATCACAATGAAGACTGTGGTACCCACCCCCGGCCCAGAATCCATCAAGATGGGAGCCGGGCAAGTCTCCTTCAACTCTGGAATGCCTCTCGTGACGGCTATCCCAATCAAACTTGACCTCCTTCCGGGTCAACCTAGTCATAGGTGCTGATATCCTGGAGAAATCCACAATGAATCTCTTGTAATACCCAACTAATCCTAAGAAACTACGTATCTCGAAGACTGACCTCGGCCTCCTAATCCCATCACGGCCTCGACCTTCTCTGGGTCGACTGACACTCCCGATGCTGACACCACGTGTCCCAAAAATCTCACCAAGTGCTTTCAGAACTCGCGACTCATCGATCTCGAGTACAAATTATGTTCAACAACCGTAACACGATCCATAAGTGATACCATGCCCCACTCGATCGAGTAGATCAAAATGTCCCTCCACAAGACTACGGCTAAATTGATCGAACAGAGTTGGAATATCCTATGCATGAGATCCATCGTCGCGGCGATTCGCTTAACCGCGGCATCACCGAAACTCATAGTGCCCATAACGCTGGCCCTAAACGATGTCTTAGGGACATTCGGTCTTAACCTCACCGATGGTTACCAGTATGTAAGGTCTATCTCTCGAGTAAACTCGTTTCCTCCCCAACCGATCAAACAATCACAATCTCGCAGAATGGGTATCGATTCTTGATCGTAACTCACCAACCGCCTGTAATCACGCACATTTGAATCTTGTCCTTCTTCTTGCAAATAGAACCGAGAGCTCTATGGTGAAGTGCCTTACCTAATGAACCCCTCACCCAATAGCTCCCGTAACCGGACTCGAGTTCCTACAACTCAACCTGCGCCATCCTATGGAGTCATAGAGATAGCGGCACCAGGTGTAACTCGACACCGCAGCCTACCACCGTGGAGGTGCCTGTGTAGCTCATCCGGAAAAAATTATCCTCATACTCGCACACCACTCGAGGTAGATCTAAGTCCGGTCTCACCTCGTCCTTTCTGTGGTAAGGCTCAATAGCCAACCCTACTTAACCGGTCCCTCGACACCTGGGGACTCGATACTATCTCGGGGGCAAAGACATGCTTGTCCCCATGAAATACCACACGAGTATCGTCCTAGGTGTAGGCGGTAACCCTCCTATGCTCACAATCGATAACGACTGCAAGTCGTTACCACCCATCCTCGGGGATGACATCGAACTCGACATGTCCATGATCCTCGTGTCCACCGTGAGTAGAGTCCCCAAGATCTCCACGCAACCTCGATATCATCCCTATTCGCCCTAATCCCTAGGAGAACCCACAAAGGCTCCTCTAAAGTCTCAACCCCAAGCCCAACTCTCTCTACGGTCGTAATGTCCCAACCATGGAGTCCATATCCTATAGGCGAAATCTACAATCCTGGCCCACATGGACAACTTCAGCCCATTCTCAAATCTCCTAACCTTGGCCAAGTTTATAGCCACGTAATCATCAGCAAATCGGGCTAGCTCTGTGAACCTAGTCACATAATCCATCACAATCATTGCCCCTGCTTCAGCTCTAGGAACTCTTGAGCCTTCGCACCCTTCCGAGGCACTTACCCACGGTGCCCCAAACTCTCCCATGTCATAGCCTAAGTCTCTAGGAGATCCTTACCCATTTCCACCATACCTGGGGTCTCGCCTAGTCGGAAATGCACTAACCCATCCTCCGGTCGTATTTCCGAGGTGATATCCATAGCCCCAAAAGACGCTCTCGATCCGCATAAAACCAATGGTCTCGCCACCATCGGGTCTCCTCCCCATGAATGCCTGAGGATGATGCGCTCTAAACCTCCGGAGGTTATTGTGACCTCCTTGACTACCCGGCTATGCTACCGTAAGGAGCAGCAACTCGCCGTAACATCTACAACCTCAAAGAATGGCCTCGTCGATCAAATATCGGGCGATCGGTCAAATGCCTGGCAGCACCGACCAAGGCCCCGGACGTCCCTCTACATCCTCCGTCCTCTACTAGCCATCTACACAATTAACATGGCGCTTAAATCTCAATACAATATCTCTATGTATAAACATGCCTCCGAGACACTAATCATACACATAAATCACAGATATTATTACTGTCCCTTGCATTTGCTGTAATGCAAGGCAATCAATTTTGTATTTAAATATTGTTTTCAATAAAATTTTATTTTCAAAATTTTATTTTATTTTTGAAAATTTTACTTTTCAAAATTTTGTCTAATTTTATTTGATTTTATTTAATTTAATAAAAATTTTGAAAAATTTTGTGATGAAACAGTGTTCCCACGAACAATATCCAAAAATCACCAGAACAGCATCGTAGTCAAACCGGTCAAACAGCTGGTGCACTAAGCGCACACCACGGGCCTAGCAAAGACGCCTGGGGGCCGGTGCGCCCTCGTGGCCGCGCCCTCGCGCGTCGCCCCGCGCCCCCTCAAGGCAGATCCGCCCAGCCCATTCCGCTGCAAGGTCAGCCCGCTACAAGGCCCAGAAGTTCGCGGTCATCGCTACTACTCGCCTCGCGCCGCCACGCCTTAGTCACAATACTCCGAATCAGACGCGATACGTCCCAGCCTCCTGCCGGCCACACGATACAAATGGTGTATCATGATACACCTCCCCGCTGCCGCCCCAACACGATACAAATGGTATCAGGACTCGCCTTTCTCCATCATTCCTCTTGTAATTCATAATAAACTGTATTGCAACATGCTTTCAGAAGCCACTACACACCAAAGTTGGGTCATAATTTTCCCTATTGCAATACAACTTTCCACTTACTCCCATGGGATGTAACATACACTTCCAACCACTCGTACACTCTTGCAATACACTTCAAATTTCGTACCCGCTTTTTCATTATAAATATTTTTTCATTTATTTCATACTGAAAATCATAAAAATATATATATACACCTATTTTTTTCATTTTCCATATTACTCAAATAAATTTATAAAGTTTAGCTTTATCATTTTCTTCAATTTTACTAACATTTCAGAAAATTCAGGAAAATTATTTTCTTCAATTCTACTTTTTTCTATTTCACCCAACTACTGAAGACACTAAAATACACACCTATTTTATTTATTTATTTTTCATTTAATTTGGACATTTTGTCCCAAAAAATCTCCTTAAAACCTTCGATCCAACACTAAACCTAGTGTTCAACCCTTTCAAATTTATTAAAATTCGTTTCATTTTCACACAATCCAATAAATTTATTCCAATTTATTTTATTTCTTCTCTTTGTTCCAGTTTTCACTTACTGAAAAAAAACTTCTAAAAACTTCCCAACACATGATCACGCATCATTCAAGTTATGAATATTTTTCACACAACAAATTTATCAAATCACACAAAACACATCAAACACATGGCCAGCCATGTCCCAGTGTTATCCTGATTTCCTATAGGTAATCTCATACCTAACCCAATGATCAACCACACCTAGTGGTGATGTTCTTACACGACTCATGGCCCAAGCCCAAGCCCTCAACTTAGGCTCTCATATACCCATACTCTACATCAAACCACCCCTAGTGGTGATGGATACCCAACCCGAGCTCCCAGGTATCTGTAGATACCTAAGCTCATATTGTCGTGGACGCAACTCCGGGGTCCTGATCACCCATCAACCTGCGGAATACAAGCTGATGTCGGCTACTGACGCCACTCAGAAAATCAAGTGAGTCTCCTTGAAATGGAGCTTCTACCCAAATACAACACTCGCATGGTAACCCGTCCTGCAAGGCCCAATATAATCACAAATATTGAGTAAAACGTACCACTGGGCCCATAAACAATACCCATAAAAACATACCAACTATGAACTAACTATATCCAATAGTTCTAAGAGTTCAAATGTTTATTTATACAACACATATATTAAAATTAGAGAATTTAATAATATTATGAGCAAATCATCAAAGCCACAATCCCATTTTCTAAACTCACTCTAGGACGAGCCGTCTCCCCGTTCGCTCCCTGTACCTGAAAATATGTTCCTCGAGAAGGCGAGCCTAATGCTCGCAGTGGATCACCCAAGTGAGCCGCTATCCACCAAAGTGCAGCATGCAATGCTCCAAATAAACACACATTCAAGCAATGCAGCGGGATCCTACTCTGAATGTCTAACTCGCCAACTCATATCCCGAGTCTCACTAATTTCACACCGCCTAAGCTATGTATGAGTAAAAACTAGTTTCAAACACCAAAGTTATTTGTTTTACATTTGTGGTCTACCCTCCGATCTAAGTAGTGGACTGCCTCCGATGTTATATTTAGGTGGACTAAATTCTCCGATGGTATATCAATCGGGGTCAATTCATGATTGATATTTTATATGTGGACTACCCTCCGATGTATATCAATTGGGCCGTCTCCGACGATTGATATTTTTAGTATGGACTACCCTCCGATCATTATTATTATTTTTAGACAACCCTCCAAAACCATTCTCTCTAGAATTACCTCATGCACTCACTTCAATCTCTCTAGGGTGCCCTAGTGCATATGAAATGCATTGTGATGCCATTTCAATAACTCCTATAACACATGCAAATATATCACCATGCATATATTCACATAATTTAAATCACACAATCATGTTATGTAATTCTCACATTTCCACACTCCAAAAAATTAGCCCACTTGGGCTAATGATCAAAACACGAAAGCAATCTAATTTGAATCACCCGACCAAACACATTAATTCACAAAATTATTTTGTGAACACTATTCGAATAGTGAAACCCTTGCCATCATTCTCTAAAATCCCCAATCGTCGGTTCACTTTGTGAACCCGAAATTCATGGCCATTTCCGGCCTCATACAAACCAATACATGATTTATTGAACAATTCAATACATGATGAACCAACAACAGAACCGAGTACGACTGCTCAGCGGGGTCTCAAAATCCATATTTCGTTCCAAGGCCTGAACTGGATCAAACGGGCCGCTTCAAGGCCTCAACCAATCAACATTGAAAACACTTAAAGAAAGGTAAACCCAAGTAGGAGAAACCCTCTCACCTCCTGAAAGGCTCGAGGAAACTCCCTAATCCGTACCCACTTAAGCCCTCTCCGCGCAGTAATTCGGGCCTTTCCTTCGTCTCAAGACACGACGGCCTGATCTCCCACGCCTGTGAGAGTAGCGAGGACGCCTCTCTCACTAGAAAAGAACGAATTCAGCTACTGGTTTTCTCTCCCACGTTTTCCTCTTTGCATTTCCTTGGAAGAGGATGATACTTTATTCCCTTTTCGTCTCATTATCCTTTAAAACAAATCCAAAAATGACCATTGTGTCCTTTCCTTTTCCTAGTTTTGACATTCGCACTATCTCGTCGCCCATTTTCATCATTTCTACTCATGCCACTTATGGCACATGAGTACGCATTATATGTAACTTCGTCAGATCAATTTCGCTTTATGGCACCAACCGCGATGCTCGAAAACATGTAAATTCGACCGTCAATTCAATGAAATTTTACGTGTTAGCTAGATTCGTGAGACGATTCCAACTGCGTACTTTTCATTATCCGAGATCTAGAGAACAAATTTCTCGATTTTTAATCGAATCACAATTTCACAACCGAAATTACGATTTGGCTTTATTCCGTAAATTGAAATTTGTCTTACAATAAGAATCACCACCACCAATTTACGTGACGACAACCAAGACCGCAACCTTCTTGAGTAGAAATCCATGTGGATCTCAAAGAGGATTCGTGAGGAGGAGGAGAATCCGCCAATGGAAAGCCCATTCGCAAAGACGTCACTTAAATAGGGGAAATACAAGCCGTCGTTCAAACTCGTCGCGGGCCTCGACACGTCCATCACATTTTCCTCGACTCAGATCCGAGGATGCCATCCCCATGACGACCCATTGGTAGATCGCAAGAAGCCAGGCCAACAAAACAAACTCTCATCTGGTCCTAATTGACAACGAGTTCAAATTTCGACATCATCGCTGGCTACTTCGAAGGTGACGGGCATTGAAGTGGAAAAATGGAACCCGTCAACACACATCTCGCTGGGTTCGGGAAAAGGTATTACTCGGCTCGATACGTAGTGCTCACTCCTTAGGAGAGCTCTTGCTGTGCAACGGACGATACAAGATTCCTCATTATAAACACCCCATCTGCTTATAATATGTTGTCATGCATTCTCCTCAATGCAATAGTAAAATCCATCCCTCCAGATGCCACATGATGATCAAGTTCCTTACCGCAAGCGGGGTGGGAATGGTTCGAGGAGATCAACGAAAGGGCCAGGAATGCTAATGCATCCATGAAGCGTAGTGCCGTCGGCCAACGCATACATGGACGAGCCAGACATGCGTGACGCAGGTGCTCACCGACTAACCCTCGTGGCGAATCCAGAACTGTCATTGATGACGACTCGAACATCTCACTTCATATTAGTCTCTAAGCTTGCTGTGACTCCAATGGCCTCCTTACTCAGTTTTTGAGACAGAACAAAGACGTCTTCGCATGGAAGCAGCGGATACGATAATCGAATTCTACAAGAATCACTCATAGCTCGAACGCACCCGTCTTCAAACCGATCAAGCAAAGCGGAGGAGCTTCGCTTGGGAAAGACGTAGTCATCAACGAGGAGGTCGGCAAACCTCCAAGCGTGAGTGATCAGAAGGTGGAGTATCCCGAGCGGTTGGTTAATCGCTCAGATTTTTCAAAAAAGTAAACGGTAAGCTTCGCGACCAGATCGACCACCGACATTAACAAAGCACGCCCAGCGACACTTCCTCACCGAGGATCGACCTCATCGTGGATGCCACAAAGAAGCCATGAACCTCGCTTTATGATTTCCAACCGTGATCGCATGGGACCCGCACACCAAGAAAGACCTCGCTCACACAACACAGTGGAACCCATCATATCGTAGATGCCGTCGACTCAAGAACAGGAGCCACTCCATCGCAGGTTGGTGAACCGATGTTCCGTAAGGTGATAGGCACATCTATGGAGGTGTACATAGATGACATGCTGGTAAAATCCACCACAACCGAGCTCCACATCGCTCATCTCTCCGAGGCGTTCCAAATCCTGAGGAATTATAACATGAAACTGAATCCAGCCAAGTGTGCCTTTGGAGTATTAGCCGAAAAATTCCTGGGTTTCATAGTCAACCACCGGGGAATTGAGGCAAATCCAGACAAAATAAAGGTTGTGCTCGACATGCCATCACCATCAGGTATAAAGGAAGTCCAAATACCGGTCAGAAGGATCGCATGAGCCATTCGCATTCAGGCAAGTGATAAATGCCAACCTTTCTTCCAAGTCCTGAAGAAGGCCTTTCAATGGGATAATGGGCGTGAAGAAGCATTCTCGCGATTAAAACATACTTGAGTTCCTCCCATTCAGAGTCTTATCAAGGGGGAGACCTCACTCTATACTCATCAGACGGAACTTTCAACCGTCTTGTCAGAGACAAAGAACAAAGACCCACAAACTATTGTGTCAGAGTCTAGAGTGATTGAGTGAGAGGTACCTGGCGATGGAAAAATTCAATTTCAGATTGGTAACCTGGCAGCTCTAAGCTCGCCCTATTTCCCCTGTGCCTACTATAGAAGTTCCAACATAATATCCGATGAAGCAAGTGTTACATAAACCAGAGACCTCCGAAAGACTGATGAAGTGGGACATAGAGCTGAGCGAGTTCGACATCCTGCATGTTGCAAACTAATAAAGTGTATTCAATGACTTCATGGAATTCACCTCAGCGGAACCTGCTAAGAATGCTCAAACGGTGACTAACCTCTCCACCCAGAAACTCTCTGTAATGGAGCATCAAACGCGACAGGAAGCTGGTCAGACTAACTCGACTCACTTAAGGAATAGACATTGAATAATGCACTCATTCGGATTCTAAGCTTCCGAATCAACAAGGCTAAGTATGAGGTCACTATACCGTGCCCCAACCTCGCCCATTCAACGGAAGTTGATCGTAGATAATATAGTGACTCCTACCAATAGTAAGACAAATAGAAGACACCCCACGGGGGCCAAAAATGAAGAATGATCCCATACCTCAAACAAACCTACAGACCCACAGCTACGATGGTCCAGTCGACATGGTCCCCAAAGCAGAGAACTCCCGAGCCGACGCTCAAGAAAACTAATGACAAGAAGAAGACTCCCAAGTCAACGCCCGTAGCACTGCGCAGCCTCTCTATAGATCTCTGTGATGCGGAAGTGGCTCCGGTCAAGTCCGAGCCGAGTTGGATGGAGCCCATCTGGGATTACATAAAGACGGACGTCTACCCGACAACCCGAAAGAGGCAGCCAAAATCAGGAAGAGGTCAGCTAGGTTCACTAACCATAAGGAAGATAAGCGAGGCTTTCACACCCATCCTTAAATGCATTGTGGGAAAAGACATTGAATACGTGCTAAAAGAAGTACATGAAGGTATATGCGGAAACAACATCAAGTTCTGCATTAGCGAAAGGTCTTAAGGCGTGATACTAACGCCCACTTATTACTAAAGATGCGATAAACCTACCGAGATGCAAGATTTGTCAGGAGCATGCCAAGATCTCACCTCCCGGCCCGAGCCCTTGACATCAACGCAAGCCCTCGCCTTCCAATAATGGCTCGACATATTGGGGACCCCGCCACTGAAGGCCAAATTCTATAATTGGCCGCAGTGGGATTACTTTACCAAGTGGGTCAAGCCGAGCCTTCGGGGCTACAATCACATAACAAGATACGTAGACTTTGTGTGGCAAATATTATATGCGTTTGGTATCCCAAGAGCTTTCTAGTATCGTATTAATTGAAAACAATTTGACAACGCCAAATTGCACGTTTAGCCCTAATTAAGTGAATTATTACTCGTCTCCGAAGACATCCGTAGTCCAATGGTCAAATAAGTCACCACGTAACCCTTAAGGCCGCTTGAAGACCAAAATTGGAAGATCTTAAAGGAAAATGGATAGAATACCTCCCTCGAGGTACTATGGGTCACAGATAATCATAGAGCAACAACTGTGAAACCCTATTCAGCCCCAGCCTTTGGCACCTAAGCAGTAGCTCTTGCCGAGGCCTCTACTCAAAGTCCCTAGGATCGAGTTAGCAACAGCCAGGAACACAATGACGGTGCCTCCGTCTAAATTCTAGATCTCCTAGATGAAATACGCGAGTGTGCCCTAAGGCGCATAAGACTCAAAGTGAGGTACTACAACTAAAAGCTAAACCCTGTGGAGCTACATGCTTCGTGATTTAGTCTTGTTAAGCTCCCGCCAGCAAGCAAGAATCCAACATATGGAAAATCATTCTAACCGGGAAGGCCCCTACATCATATCTCGAGTCGTCAGACTAGACAATTATGAGCTCCAAATAGAGAGGTACTTCACAAAGATGCATGGAATGTAAACATCTTAAGCTGCCATTTACAAGAAACATCATTGTGGTACCATTAAATAAAGCCTTATCAATTTTTAGATGGCGAGTCGAAGGCTCACTCAAGTTATTTTAGATCGTCCCAAACAGCCTTGAAAATGAGGATAAGAAAAATACATAAATGAGAAAGTTCATACCATAAAGAAAAGCCCTCTTTTATTCCAACCGTATTACATTCAATTACTGATCAAAAGTGCTATCCTCATCTCCGAGATACTGTACAAGGCCTCAAAAAAAAAAAAACTTCGTGAAGAAAAAGGGCTGGTAAGAAAGGAAAGAGGAGGAAGTTAAGAAAGTGGGATGGCAAGAGTTTAAAGTAAGGAAAGGAAAAGGAAGAATGAGACGTGGAAAAAAAGAAGAAAGGAAGGAGAAGGAGAAGAAAGGAGAGGAAGAGAGAAAAGAACAGAAAATGGAGAGAACGGCACAAGGGGTGCACCGCCCTCTCCGGATGCATTCCCTAGCGCAAAGCTAGGGAATAACATGACTCCCATAAAGGGGAGACTAGGGAAAACACAACTCCCACAAGTCCAACAAACTCGAACTGCATCCTTCAGTGGATCCTCGCAAGACTATCAAGTTTCAATGCTTCATCTCGCACAGATCTCAGTCGCGCACCAAAAAGGCAGAATATATAAAGTATAAACTCCATAGCGATGAAGCCGCCATTTATAAGAAGGCCAAGGCACTCGAAAATTAGCGCAAACGCTTCAAATTCTCCATAAATCAGCATTAAAGATGCTCGCGCCTTTCCAAGAAAATCAGAAGTCGACATTAAAAATCTACCAGCTCACTTCTCGACGAGTTCATCCACTCAAGACAGCCACACCCAAGGCCTTGATCACCAAAGTTGATCGCCACCAAGGCCTCAAAGACTCGAGCCCAAAGAGCCCACTTTGACGAGTTCATCCACTCCCACATGTGCCATGCACTCAAGGAGCCGATCATCAGGTCGGAACGCCACTGCTGCCTGCGCCCCGAGCCCAAAGATTCACTGACGAGTTCATCTACTCCGCATGTGCCACCCTAAGGAGCCGCTCAGAGTCAGCCGAACGCCACCAAGGCCTCGCCCCGGAGCCCAGCAACTCACCTTGACAGTTCATCTTTATCAGACAAAGCACGCAAAGATAAGGAGTCGATCGGGTCAGCCGATCGCCACCAGCGCTACGCGCCTGAGCCCAATAGGGCTCACTTTGACGAGCCCATCTACTCAGACAAAGCCACGCAACCCGGCGGAGTCGATTAGCCTGCAGTCGATCGCCACCGCGCCTCGCCTGAAAGCCCGTGAGCTCACTTTGACTAGTTCACTACCCTACCCACTATTGTACCCAAAAGCCCGTTTAGTCAAGAGTAGCTCCAAGAAGCTCACATCAAGAAATCAACTCAGCACTATCCAACTCGGATGTTAAAGAGTCACATGCACCAAGGAATTGATATACTCATGAAGAATAGCGAAATGCACCAAGAGAGACACAAACTATAAAAATGAATATTTATTTTAAGTGGAAGAAGATGTCTCGGGTCCTGTGCCCAACAAAAAAAGTACACAAAAGAAAAGTATAAAAGCACATCAGCAAAAGGGAGACAAGCACAGAAATTAGGCATCATAGGAGGAACAGAGGTAAAGAGGAGTGGGTTTCGTAGGAGGTTCCTGGCTCTCGAGAATAGTCTGCAGAGAAAGACTTTCCGCTCCTCACCACGCCAGTGGTGCCTAAGTCAAGTCCAAGCCCGGGTAAACGTTAGTAGCCCTCACAAAAGCGAGCCACCCAGGAAGCCCACCAAGTAATCAAGCTTGGTCCCCGCCTCCCATAACTTCATCCCTCCGAACAACCAGTTATTTGCTGTCGAAGGTCCCTAAGGCAATCTACCTACACTCTCGGCCAGCCTCCATCAGCCTACTACCCCGCAGGCTCTGGCACTGACGGTGCCCCCGCCTCTAGCAGTGGCCACTCTATCGCGCACCATCATCAGCCGACATAGCTCCTCGTTAGACTCCCAGCCGCTCGGGGATGTAATGAGCCCATCCCAACTAGCTCAAGCCCATAATCAAAGACCGCAAACATCCGGTCTCAAACAAGCCGTCTCAGAACCCAGCCTCGTCTCCGACCCCGGCTCACCGACCACCGACAAGCCATTTTGAACTCATCCCTCTCACCTTCCGGGCCCCGAGCATGGGCCGACAAGGCATGCCTCCAAATTAGACTTAAGCCCTCCGGGCTCCTCGCTCATATCGTGACGCCCCATCCCGGGGTCCACCCGACCACTCACAACCCACGGAATACAAGTGGATGCCTAGCGCCCGACGCCACTCAGAAAACCTGCAGAGTCTCCTTTGTACCGGAGTTTCTACCTCCAAATATAGTAACTCAGATAAACTCCGTCTCTAATCAACAATCACATGAGTAAGAACGGCCTCTTGGGCCCATAATACAATACTCATCACAATATATCCCAAACTATATCCAATAGTTTCAAGAGTTAATAAATTACTCTCATACAACACATATTAAAATGAAAAGCATTCTAATACATGTATACAATGCAACACCAAATCCACATCCCGCTTTCTAAAACAGCTCCTGGACGAACTGTCTCCCAAGCTCCCGTACCAGAAAAGGTCCACGACTGGGTGAGCTAATGCTCGCAGGAGAATCACCCTAAGTGGGCTACCACCACCTAAGTGCAATGTTCCAAATTAAACGACATTCAAGCAAATGCATGATCCTACTTGAATGTCTACATGACTAACCTCGCATCCCGAGTCCATCGACTCCTCTCACACTCGCCTGCCTTTGTATGAGAATTCATTGCTTTATTAGTGGACAACCCTCCATGTATATATATCAATTCGGTCGCCCGACGATTGATATATTACTTTGTTTGTGGACTACCCTCCGAGAATATCAATCATACCCGCACGATTGATATTTTTATATGTGGACTAATTGTATATATATACATCAACTGGGTCATCCTCGACTTATTTGATATTTTTAGTATGGACTACCTCCGATCATTATTAATGCTTTTAGATAACCTCCAAATATTTCACATTTTACTAGTCTACTCCAAATGGGCTTCTCTTGAGAACTACCTCATGCACTCACTCTTATCTCTCTAGGGCATGCCTAGTGCATATGAAATGCATTGTGATGTCATTTCAATAACTCTCTAATCACATGCAAATATATAAACATGAATATACTCGCATAATCCAAATCGCACAATCATGTTATGTAATTTTACAACTCATATACATCAAAATTAGCTCTGGCCATTATCGATCAAACACGAGCAATTTAAATTAAATCACTCCTACCCAACACATATTCACACAAAATACATTTTCGTGACACTATTCCTGTGGGAAATGTAAACCCTAGGGTTTACGGTTCCCATTACACTGATAAGTCATCGTTTCACTTCAGAACTCCGCATCTCACGGCTACCCCGCCTTTTCCAAACCACAATACATGATTTATCACAAATACATCAATTAATAAATCTAAATCAGCCATGGAACGGCTACCATCGCTCCATTTTCTTTCAAAATTTGTATCAATTCATCCCAAGGTCAAAATCATCAAATGGGTCCCTCATTACCTCATTCTACTCAAACATTTAAACACTTAAATGTGAATAAAACTCAAGTAGGAGAAACCTCACCTCTTGGAGTTTGAGGAACTCCATAAATCTGGTACCCACTAAGCTCCTCTCCTCGCGCAGAGCAGCTTCTCCTTCTTGTTCAAGATCACGACGGCCGGATTTGTCAGAATTCAGAGAGAAGTCGAAACCTTCTCTAAAACCACCGCTGCTCTCCACACCTACTGGATCCCTTTCTCCCATTTCCCACGCTTTCTCCCCTTTTGAATTTGAGAGACAAGTCACTATATTACTGCTTTGTCTTTTAGTACCTCTAAACAATTCCCTAAATGACTCCTTATGTCCCTCTCATTTCCTAGATTTATTCGGCACTCAGTTTCGGGCCATCCATTTTCATCGTTTCTACTCATACAATTTTTACGGCACCCAAAATGCGATGCCTTGTAAAGCGTGCCAACTCCGACTATCTCGGAATTTTATGAAATTTTACGTGCTAGCTAGATTTCGCGAGACGATTCCAACGATGAAATCCGTTTCGTCATCCGAGATCTAGAGAATTAACTATGTATTTTTAACCTAAATTACAATTTTGTAATCGGAATTACGATTTTGCCCTTTTTCCAGAAATTGGAATTTCTCGGGTCTTACATTCTCCCCTCCTTAAAAGGAATTTCGTCCCGAAATTTAGGACAAACTGTTAGTAATAGTGCTCTCTAGTTTACGAATGATATGATATTTCGCTCATTTATGAGAATTTATTTATTATGATGATTTGTTTGTTTATTATATATAATGTCCTGAATAATATTATTAATTATTCTTAAATGTCCTTAATCTGCTATTGTTATGGGAATAATGAATTAAGATTAGTATAAGTTTGGATTGATATTCATGGGATGAATATGCATGAGATACAAATCAATTTATATCTATTTGTTGAGAACATTGGACAGACTGCCTTGAGATTAATACATGGATCAAAGTCATAAGTTAATCTCTAATAGTTGTGTCATTAAATCTCTTTGACCCGAGATCGCTATAGTTCTCAACATAAGGGAATATTGTGTTTTGATATAATCAAACGTTGTTCTTTAATCGGATAATCATAAGGTTATACTTGGAACATAATAAGAATTATGCAGTGAGATATGAGCGATTACATGAATTTGTCCCTCTTATTATAAATGTAAATATCTCTGGTCCTCGATAAATTCTGAGATCGAGAAATGCATGAGCTGTGCCCAAAATGAATCTGATGGAGATCAATGTCATTTGTTTAGCCGCCAATTGGTTTTAGTAATCAAAGATGTAATCTATATAAGGCCGATTTCTGGTCTACGCCTTATATTCTATCAAGATATCATGAGACAAAAAGGATTATGTCATTAGCTATATTAAGGTTGTTCTGGACGAGTTTTCTATTTAACTCGTAGTCATAATGTCTTTACAGAGGCCACTTATGACTCAGAGGATCAAAATGTGATCCTAGCCTACCGCCAATGTTAATCCAACCTATAGGCCTATTAATAAGAACAAATAATAACGGTTATGGTTTTTCACTATAATAAATTCATTTATTACATAATAGCTTATGGTTTTCAGAATAAATCTGTGCTTTATTACATAATCTAAGTATGCCTTCTCGTAATAAATCTTATTACATAACGGTTATGGTTTTCTGTAATAAATTCATTTATTACATAACGATTATGATTTTCTGTAATAAATTCGTTTATTACATAACGGTTATGGTTACGGTTATGGTTAAATATTTAATTAGTTTCCTTATCATATAAGGATTTGAATTTAAATTATTATTATTTAAAAGCGCTTAAATATATACAAATTAAAGTTTGACTGAAACCTCTAGAAGATTGATATAAATATATATGTGAGACATATATATTATGTGTGTAGTTGTCTTTCAAAAGTGAACCAACCTAAACAGAGAAAGAAAAACCCTAATTGTTTTTTGAGAAGACGAACTCGAATTCAGTATCTCAAAATCGCTTATTATTTGTCTGTGCGTGATACTTGTAGAGCAAAATGCTTTTTGAAGGCACCTTAGATCCGAACAACCAAGACGCAAACTTTGAAGGTTTGACTTCAATCGATCTACAAGAGGTAAGTTTGGTAAGTTTCACATTCTTCCTTCGTTTTTTTTTTTAAGAAACGATGTGACTGGTGGGTTAAGGGGATAAAATTTTTTAAATTCACAAAGATTTATGTTCCAATCAGATTGATATTCATCCGTAAATCAACAAAGGGTATCGTGAGCCACTTGTGTTTTACAAAAATCGATAATGCCATATTTGATCATATGTATGTGATGTATATGATCCCAGATGTTTTATGCTTTTAATATATGTGATATTAAGGTTTGTGCGACCATATAGTTAATGTGTTTTGTTGGTTGTATTAATTGATTGAATCCGAACCCAAAAGGATTCGTTAATATGATTAAGAATCCGAATGGGATATTTAAGTATTAAAGTGTTTAATAGCATGTTATATGATTCTAGCTTGTCTTAATCTCGATTAATACATGGACTGAATTCATATATCAATTCTGATTTATCAATGATTGTTTATGGTGGTACGAAAAATAAACCGTATGTGTAATGAGATTACATAATATGCTGTTTTAATGCATTTTGATGGCTTTCGTTTATTCAAAATTTATTGATGAGATCAATGTGAAAATTTTTATAATATGCTGTTTTAATGAGATTTTGATGGCTTTATTATTCAAAAATTATTATGATGAGAATTCTTAAAATTTATCAATGAAAATTTTTTGAGACGAATCTAATGTTTAAAAGAAAAAAATAAATTTTCATGGGCACGCCTCGATCCTGCTCACAATTTGGCTAGCTAACTGGCCAGAATAAATACAGAGCACCTATGAATTTAATTGGTTTTAAAACATGCGCCTATTATAATTTATTTTTAATGCAAATTGTTTATGCTTATATGATAACATAATATATTTTGCATGTTATGTTGCTTCACATGTATGCATGTGATGGCCTTTAGACCAATGTGTTTATAAAAGTTATTATTATTATTATTTTTACAAGGGTTGTAATTATTAAATACTTCGCTTGCATGCGCTGTTTATTGTAATTTTATTTTACTATTAGTAGTATTTATTTAATTGTTAATAAACAAGAGACAATGTAGCTTATTTGTAAGTCATGCAATCCAACCATGATAATGGAGGAGCTAGGTGTCTATGCGTAAGTTGGTGGTCAAATCGACATCATGGAGCTACTTATTACAACCTAGGTATGACTGATCTTCATATCACATGGAGATCAATCTAGATAAAGGCCATAATTGCGACACATTTATTATATGCATGTATGCATGATGTTATATGAGTATGTGATACTAGATGTAAGGATGAGATCTTATTAATTGGAAAATTAAAATCAATCAAGATCCTCACATAAAATTTAAAGTTAACATGCTATCCATATTTAAACACTATTAAACCTTTTATCACCTTAACGGGTTCTAACAAAGTAGAAGTACATTGAAGTTACATTAGGGAGACAAGATGAGTAATGGTGCTACCCATATGTTTAAAAATGGTTTAACTTATTAGTTATCAAAACGGTTTTGGCCTAATGGCATAAGATGAGATTTAAACATGCCTGACATATGATGTCAAAATCCCATAAATATCTAAGAGTTGCATGAGATGTAAATTGGTAAGAGCTACCTACCTAAATAACTTAATTTTAAGTGTCATGCCAAAGTCGACTTAAAGTTGAGTAAATATGGATCTTAGCTCACTAGATTAATATGGGATTATTCTTTGAGGGTTGTTAATTTAGTGAGAATCTTCTATAATCAAAATACTTATCAAACTTCAGATTCATTATATGGCCAACAATAATAACAAATAATTCTACTATGTCATCACATCACCCTTGAGAAGGATAAACTTATCGACTATCTTCCTCGATCAAGCTAAATTGAGAATTGTTCTCAAACAAGAAAGGAAGCTTTATGTCTTGGATGAACTCCTCAAGAACCAAAGCAGAGAATGTTCCTAGATTGAAAAGAATGCTTATGAGAAGCATCATAATGACTTCCCATTGATGTTGTATGCTTTGATAAGCATACCATGAGTTCTGAACTTAAGGATCTGGAAAATATGGAAGCTTATGATATGATCTCCAATCTTAAGGAAATGTTCCAAAGAACAAGTATAAGAAAGGTATGAGACTACTTTAAGGAATTCAGATTCAGAAGACGGCCGAGGGTACTTCCAGTTAGTACCATGTTCTAAAATGAAAGGCCATATCGAGCACTCCTTGATAGGCTTGATTTCCATTGAGCAGTTGGCAATCGATTTATCCCGAATCTACTTCGGTAGTTATGGCGCTTTGTCATGAACTATAACATGAGTGAAATGGGACAAATCTATCTCTCGAGTCGCATATGTCGCTTAAACCGTCGAGCAAAATAATAAATCCAAGCCCGGCCATGTTCATGGTTCAAAATGGAAAGGGATTCAAGGGAAAGGGCAAGGGCAAGGGCAAGGGCAAGGAATTGTAAATGTCTTCAACCCAAACACAACCTCAACCCAATAAAGCCCTAAAAGAGGGTGTTTTGTTTTTCATGTCGAACTCCGTCATCAAAGAGAAACTGTTTATTTAGAGATCTAAAGAAAAAGAAGAAGACCGTGAGACTAGTTCTTCTGTATTTATGTTACGACAATTTTCCTTCTAGTTCCCCGGTATTAGATAACGGATGTGGATCCCACATTTGTACAAATGTGCAGGGGCTCAAAGGAGTAGACAAATCAAGAAGGACGGTTGATTCATTTAGGTAGGCAATGCAAGAAAAGTTGTCATGAATGTGAGAAGTTATGAACTTACTTTGCCTAGTGGGCTTTGCTAGTTTTGGGACAATTGTTATTATGTTCCTACAATACAGGAATATTATTTCAGTTTCCTGTTTGGATAATGATGGTTTTTCTTTATTATTAAGAATAATAATTGCTCCATTTTTCATAAAGACATGTTCTATGCAAATGCCTATTTATTAGATGGTCTTCTTTATGTTAAGGAACTCTTCAAAATTCCAACAATTCTAAGGTTCTATAACATAACTACTAAGAAATTCTAAGTCCAATGATTTAAATTCAACCCTATCTTTGGCATTGTCGCCTGGCCATATAAATATGAATGATCTCAAAAAACTCCATAAAGTCGACTTTTGAATTCATTTGATTTTGAATCATATGATACATGTGAATCTTGTCTATCGGGTAAGACACAAAGATCTCGCATCGACACAGTTGAAAGGGCAATGAATATTGGATCTCAAGGCATGCATGTATGTGGACCACAAGTCTCGACGCTAGAGGAGGCTCGCTACAAGTACTTCATTACATTTATCGATGACTTTACAGATATGGTTATGCCCACTGATGAGACATAAATCAATCATTTCCAGCGTTCTAAATCTTTCAAAATGAAGTACAAAATCAACTTGGCAAGACAATCAAGGCACTTCGATCTGATCGAGGTGGCTAATATTTGAGCCAAGAATTTGATGACCATCTTAGAACTTGTGGAATCATTTCACAATTAACTCCCGGAACACTACAGCTGGGAATGGTGTGTCCCAGAGGAGTGAATCGAACTTACAGACATATGGTTCGATCCATGATGAGTCCAATGATCTTCCATTTACCTTTTGAAGTTATGCACTTGAAAACAGCCGCATTCACACTAAATCGAGTTCCATCCAAAGAGTGCTGAAAGACACCATATGAGATGGAATTACAAAGGCCCGCTTGTCTCTTTCTTAAGATTCGTTGGGAGGCTATAAACGTCAAGTTTCAAATGTTTGAGCCCAGTCTGATAAATGTCTCGTGCATCCAAAGAGATCATATATTACTTTACAATCCCATAGAGAACAAAGGTTTGTTGTTCTAATGGTGTCTTCTATGAAAGTGAACTCACTTTAAAGGAACCAAAGGGGGAGAGGAGATACAACTCAAGAAGTTCGAGAACCACAAGATAACACGAACCCAGTCATGATACTTTAAGGTCAACAAACTATTGCTGACACACCTCCCAGGCACAAATTTATTAGGATCCGAATAGGATCACGCCAGAGCCCTAGAGATATGGATTTCAGGACTCGATAACTATGATGTATCACAATGATCAAAACGAACCCACTACCTGTACTTAAGAGGCTATGTTGGATACGTGACTCGAGAAATGGTTAGAGCATAGTCCCAAACAGTTCCATGTATGATGTAATCAAGGTTGACCTTGATTGACTCAACAGGTACAAAACCATTATGAAATGGGTTTTTTGGGGTGAAATCACATGGATGGCAAAGTGCATACTTACAAAGCAAGGCTAGTCGCACAAGGTTTCAAATAAACTCATGGTATAGACCATGATGAAACTTTTCTTCACCGACGTTAGTTCATTAGAATTCTATTGCCATTGTTGTAATATCATGATTATGATTTGGCAATGGATATTAAAATCAAGGTTTTAATGGAAACTTACTGAGGATGTGTACATGACAATAACCCTGAGGGTTTTGTACAACCTTAAGAATTCTAGAAGTATGCAAGCTTTCCAAAGATCCATTTATGGTTTGAAGCTGTGCCTCGAGTTGGAATCTCTGCTTTGGATGAAATCACAAAGGGTTTGACTTAAATAAAATGAAGACAGGCCTCAGGTTTATAAGAAAATTAGCTGGGAGCGCAATCAGATTTCCTGGCCTATATGTTGATGACATTTTACTCATTGGGAATGATATCCCCTACTCCTGGGTGAGTGTCAAGTCTTGGTTAGGTTGTTTCAATGAAAGACTTAGCTTAAGCTACTCTATATCCTAGGATAAAGATCTATAGAGATAGATCTTAAGAGGCTGATCGTCTAAGTCAAAGTGCTTACACAGACAAAGTACCCCCAACGTGTTCAAGAGTGCAAGATTCCAAAGAGGATATCATTTATGTCTCATGGTATTACTCTTAGCAAATCCTGTCCTAACACCGCGATGAGCGAGAAAGGATGAGTAAAATTCTATGCACGCCATAGGTTCTATCATGTATGCCATGTCGCACTAGACCGTGATGTATCTTATGCTTTAAGCATAATCGAGTAGATACTACAGATCCTGAGAGTCAACGGGACACTGCCAAGAACATTCTAAGTATCTCGAAGGTTCATGATATGTTCCTGTGTATGGCGGATTGGAAGAGATCTGGTTGTAAAATGGTTACACGCATGCAAAGTTTGCAACTGACAAAGATGATTTCCGATCGCAGCGGATGTGTTTGTTTAAATGGTGGTGCAATGAATGAAAAGTTCAAAGCAAAGTACTGCTAAGCTGATTCTACAATCGGTCGAATACATTGAAAAAGATCTCGATGCAAAGAAAGGAAGCATTTGGATCAAGAAGTTCATTCACGACCTTGAAGTGGCCCCAGCATTACAAACTCGCTTGATGTTTATTGTGACAATAATGGTGCTATTGCACAAGCAAAGGAACCTAGATCACATCAGCGATCCAAACACATTCTTAGGCGTTATCATCTCATTAGAGAAATCATTGAGAGAGGTGACGTTATGATATGCAGAGTTCCAATTAGATGATAATGTTGCCGATCCATCGATCAAGCCTCAATACAAGCAAAGCATGATCATTATGCTAGGTCTATAGGGTATTAGATACATTGATGAATGGCCTAGCGCGAAGTGGGAGATTGTTAGTAATAGTGCTCTGTGCCTATCGAATGGACATGATATTTTTGCCTATTTATGAGAATTTATTATTATGATGATTTGCTTGTTTATTATATATACGTCCTTTGAATAATATTAATTATTCTAAATGTCCCTAATCGGGTTATTGTTAAGTGGGAATAACAATGAATTAAGATTAAGTATAAGTTTGACTGATATTCATGGGATGAATACGTATGAGATACAAATCAAATTTATATCTATTTGTTGAGAACAAATATTGATGTAATCGCCTTGAGATTAATACATGGATCAAAGTCATAAGTTAATTTCTAATATTGTGTCAAATCCTTGACCTCGATCGCCGCGCATATAGTTCTCAACATAAGGAAATATTGTGTTTTGATATAATCAAACGTTGTCTTAATCGGATAACTATAAAGGTTATACTTGAACATAATAAGAATTTGCGTAGTGAGATATGAGCGATTAAGATGGAATTTGTCCCTCTTATTATAAGAGAGATATCTCTCAGTCCCCGACAATTGAGATTGAGAAATGCATCGGCCATGTCACAAAATGAATTGGATGGAGATCAATGTCACGGTTTAGTCACTAATCAGGTTTCAGTAATCAAAGATAGAACGATATAAGGTTGACTTGTCCATGCCTTTTATATTCTATCAAGATATCATGAGACAAAAGGATTATGTCATTAGCTATATTAAGGTTGTCTCTTGGATCATGTATTTAACTTGGTCAGGTAATGTCTTCGCTAGAGGCCACTATAATTTGTAGATCAAATGACTGGGCCTACTGCCAATGTTAATTGAACCTATAGGGCCGCACATTAAGAACAAATAATAACGGTTATGGTTTTTCACTTTCTATAATAAATTCATTTATTACATACAGCTTATGGTTTTCTCTGTATTAAATTGCTTATTACATAACGGTTATGGTCTTCAGAATAAATTCGCTATTACATAACGGTTATGGTTTTCTCAGAATAAATGCATTTATTACATAACTATGATTTTGTGAATAAATTCATATTATATAACGGTTATGGTTACTTAAGTATGGTTAAATATTTAATTAGTTTCCTTATCGATAAGTGATTTGAATTTAAATTATTATTTAAAAGCGCTTTAAATATATAATAAATTAAAGTTTGACTAAACTTCTAGAAGATTTCTATATAAATATATGTGAGACATATATATCGGGTGTGTAGTTGTCTTTCAAAAGTGAACCAACCTAAACAGAGAAAGGAAAACCCTAATTCGTTTTTTTGAGAAGACGAACTCGAACTAGCATTCAAAATCGTTTTATTATTTGTCTGTGCGTGGATACTCAGAAAAGCGCCGCTTTTCGTAAAGACCTTGGAAGATCCGACAAACTCAAGACGCAAACTTTGAAGGTTTGACGAATCGATCTACAAGAGGAGTTTGGTAAGTTTCATGCATCTCTTCCTTCGCTTTTTTATGAAACGCATGTGATCTTTGGTGGGTTAAGGGATAAAATTTTTTTAAATTCCGCTGCATTTATGTTCCAATCAGATTGGATATTCATCCGGTAACCCAACACAAACACTATCACTCACATGCATATACAACGCGCGCTCTATCTTGCATGTAACTAGCCATTTAAATCTCAAACGACTAAACCACGTACCTTCATCCCTAAACAAGAAGGGATAGGTGGCCCGCATCGTGTCCTCGCGCTCCCACGTATACTCCTCCACTCCATCAGGCCGCCTACAAGACTCCCTCACTAGCCCCTCACTCCGGCTCATACCGCAAGACCCCGATCATCACCGGCTTTATCAACAATGCACACTGGTCCCTTCGCGAAGGTCCCATCCGTGTCAATCTCAATCTGTCCCCAATCCACCACATGAGCTGAATATGGAGTATATTTCTGGAGCATGGAGACGTGAAATACCTCGTGGACACCTGACATGCTGGGCGGTAACGCTAACCGGTATGCAATAGTGCCTATCCTCTCGAGTATCTCAAAAGGCCCAATAAACCTCGGCGATAGCTTCCCGCGCTTGCTGAACCTAACCACTCCTCTCTTAGGATTCACCTTCAAGGAAACGTGATCACCAACCTCGAACTCTACGCCGACGCCGCACATCCGCATAATTCTTCCACCCCGCTCTGAGCCGAGAAGACACTCATCGTATCAAGCTCACCTTCTCGAGGTGTCTCTAATCGGATCAGGACCAGTGATGGAGCTTTCTCCCACCTGTCCAACATAATCTGGATCTACATGGCCTCCATACAATGCCTCATATGGTGCCATCTTATACTACCGATAACCATTGTTGTAGGCTAATTCCACCTAAGGGCAATTAACTTAAATTCTTAAGGATTCAGACACATGCCTGGCCAGCCATGGTCCTCTAACACATGTATATAATCCCCTTACAACACGTATTCCTACACAACCCTTGCTTGCGTGTAAACGCTAACCTCCCAAGGTCACTACCACCGACAATCCAATGGACCGTCAACCTAGTCCATGTCATGAATGACATCCATATACCGAGCCCTTACTAGCTCAACAACACCCAATGCAATTTCCAGTGGGTATCCAACCCTCGAAGTCAATTTTCGAATTCTATCACCAACTCTAAGTCCTGCTATGGATTACCATGTCCGTGTTTTCATCACGGTAACATAATAACTCTTCTACTTACACTTCGAGCTCTTCGCTCACATGTACTTCGGATATCCTACCTGCCCTTTACACCCACACAAATTTCGGATAACTCCCCGGGTCTCTTTACACCCACACAGACCTTGATACTACCGGTCTCCTTCACCCATAACCTGTGCTTTTCACCTTAGGGGATTAACGACTCTTCCTTGTTTTTGTCTAACACACTCTAATTACTTTTCATCTGACTAACTATGAGTCTTCATCGACTTAGTCCCAAAGATAAACCTCACCCCCACACTCACAATGAATGGTGAATGACCGCATCGTGCACCCACAATCTCGACTCCGACGCTGATGTTACCGTGTGCACACAAACGCAATAATGTCATACTGTGACACCCAATCCTGGGTCCACCGTGGAGCGTGACCCTGAGATCTCTCACTCATAATCCCGACCTATCAGGTCAACTCTCACCCTACATCCTAGGGAAGAACATTTATACCTGGCTTCTCTAAAGGCCTTAACCTCTAAGCCCAAATCCAAGGCCATGTCGGTATGACAACCCGGCTAAGGTCCCCATTTACTGACAACTTGATGGCTGTCAACTTCATCCATGTCAAACCTGACATCAACAACCAATAGGTCTACCACCCTAAGGTCCACCACGCCCGCCAAGGTAACTCCGATCTCGTCCCCGACTTCGACCCACACTCCGCCCTCTGCCTATTTGTGCCGGCTGGGAGTGCTTAGCACCCCGAAATCAAACTAGTTCCCTTTAACCCTTATAGGTGTGGAGGAATGAATCAGATACTCTCCCGTCCTACGGGGCCAACCTGGGACCCGCATTGTCCCAGTCTGATCCCGGTCTGGGGCAATCCCATCACTCATGCTCAATCCTGGCCCTAGTCCTGAAACTAGTGTGAAGCATAAGTCTTCTGCCCCTTCCCCGAACTAGAAGAAAGCTGATCCTCCCTCTTGCTACCAACACCCGTATCCCGAGTGCCCGAGCATCCCGATCTCTTCTCTACGGTCGTGATCGGTCTCCAACCACGCGAGTCCATGTCCCGTAGGCGAAGTCCTATATCCTGCCCCGCATGGACAACTTCAGCCCATTCTCGTGTCTCACACCTACCAATCCCAAGAAACCACGATCTCGAAGATTGACATTCGGTCCCTCCCAACTCATCATGGTCTCAACCTTCTATGTCGACTAACACTCCCGCGCCGACAATTAATGATCCCAAAAATCTCCCCGCAGTTTCAAAACTCGCACTTACTCGAACTTAGTGTACAATCGATAGTCTCTCAAGAATCGTGAACACAATCCTCAAGGATACTCATGCTCCCACTCACCGGGAGTAGATCAAAATGTCATCCACGAAGATTCACGATAAATCGATTCGGGATAGGTCGGAACACCCTATGCATGAGATCCATGACCTGCTACGACACTGGCCAATCCAAAGGCATCAACAAACTCAAAGTGCCCATAATGCGTCCTAAACGCGCCTCTTTAGGATAGATTCTGCCTCCCAACCTCGCCAGATGGTAAACTAAAGTTATGTATAGTTCATCTCGAGTAGACTCGCCCTTCCCCTCAACCAATCAAACAACCATCAATCCTAGGTATCGGGTACCGATTCTCGATCGTAACCCGTTCAACCTGCTCAGAGCCAACGCACGAAGGGGTCTTGCCTCTTTCTTCGCAATTAGAACCGGCATCCCCATGGTGAAGTGCTCTAGCCTTAACGAACCCCTTGTCCAATAGCTTTGTAATCGGACTCGAGTTCCCGCGATCACCGGTGCCATCCTATATGAGTCACAGAGATGGGTGAAATACCAGTGGTGTAACTCGACATTGAAGTCTACGAATTCTCCGTGGAGGCAGTCCAAGTAGCTCATCCGAAACATCCACATACTAGCACACTACTCGAGGGTAGGATCTAAGTCCTGGCCTCTCATCGCCCTCGGTGGCATTTGCTAGCAAACCTCGCTAACTTTCCCCGACACTGACTCGTACATAACGTCAGCAAAATGTCATCCTGGCTTCCCCGAAATACAACACGAAAATGGGCCTTGTGTAGGCGGTAACCCTCCTACGCTCACAATCGATAACGATCCTGTAAGCTATCAGCCAATCCATCCCTAGGATGACATCGAACTCTGACATGTCCATAATCCTCAAGTATACTGTGAGTAGAGTCCTCGAGATCTCCAACTCGCAACCTCGACATATCACCCCTATTCTCGCCCCCCTTAATCCCTTTAGGGAGAACTCACTGCACAACGGATCCTTCTAAGGTCTCTAGAGGTCCTGCCCATTTCCACCCCATTCGCCTCACTCTACTACTCTAACTAGAATGCAAAATAGTCTGGTTCGGTCGCAGCTGGGAGGTAATTCCATGACTTAACACCTTCTCGATCTGCATGAACCAATGGTCTACCACCATCGGATCTTTTCCCCTTGTGAATGTCGGAGGATGATATGCCCTAAACCTCTTAAGGTTACTAGGATCTTCCTGTCTACCTACTATACCAGCCTGTGCTATAGCATTCACCGGAATACCCATGTACCGACAAAAGCCCACCGATCAAACAATCGGGTGGTGCTCGACCAGCACGCCGCAGTGGACCCTACGTCCCGTCCCTTACTAGCCATTTACACAATTAACATGGCAACAAGAATCATTTACTTTCATTTCAATTAACTAGTAATGCAAGATGTTAATTGACATTAATAGACTTGACAACCATGAACTGACCCGTTCATTTCCTA
This sequence comes from Tetrastigma voinierianum, assembly GCA_016808115.1. Lineage (NCBI taxonomy): Eukaryota > Viridiplantae > Streptophyta > Magnoliopsida > Vitales > Vitaceae > Tetrastigma > Tetrastigma voinierianum. The sequence continues at coordinate 378,395 of JAEQBH010006664.1, read as the reverse complement.
AGTGGTGCTAAATTCCAACCACTCAATTCATTTATTTCAATAAAATTCTAGGCTCTCTTTTTCATTTTAGTATCCAACTCCCTAAGGTCATAGTTTATAACCTTAGCATTCACCCTTTTTCCTATACGCATTACACCAAGCATATAATTTTCTACGCAACTACCGCGCAATCACGATTTTAAATGGTAGTTACATCCAATACAGTATCTCTAAGGCATAAACACAAAAATTTCGAGACACTAACTTCATACACATAACTCAAAGTTGTATACGTTAATCAATTTTGCATTTAAAATATTGTTTCAACAAAATCTCATTTTCGAAAATTTTATTTTTGAAAATTTTATTTTTTTTCGAAAATTTTATCAAATTTTATTTGATTTTATTTGATTTTATTTAAATTTAAAATATTTTATTTTTTTTTCGAAAAAATTTGTGATGAACAGTGTTCATGAACCGGGTTCACGAACAATGTCCAAAAATCGACTGTGCACAACAGAGCAACTGATCGAAACAGCCGAGTGCACCGAGTGCACACTCTGTAGTCTCGCTCACAAAGCCTGTGCCGCTCGCCGGTGCCCCGCGCCGTCGTCGCTGGCCGCCGGGCTGGCCAAGGCTGGGCCGCTAAGGGCCCACGGCACCCACGCCCACGCCCGCCCAAGGCCGCCGCCTCGCGCGCCCCGGGGGGGGCGCCCCACGCCCGCGCGCCCTGGGCGCCCACGCATGCGCCAGCCTCCCACGCCCGCGCCCCAGCCGCCTACCGCCAGGGGACACGACACCTGGGCCTGCTGTCTTGCGGCACAGTGCTCTGCCTCATGCCATTTTGATACTCCAGTTGTATCGCGATACAACCCGACCTTCGCAGCCCCTTCCACGCAAATGACACACAAAGGTGCTTTATTGTAATACATCGTTACCCAATAAACCGTATTGCAATACGCTAACCCTCAAGATTCCATCGTACAGGTAAACACACATGAACTCCTTGCAATACAATTTCAAATTTCTTCCAAGCCGCTCTAGGCTGCAATACAATCCAGCCTTACAATACAAAAAATTTCCTACACATTGCTCGGGGCAGAAATTTCAATTCAATTTTCAGACAAATTTTTTTTTTTCGTTTCTTTTCATTATAATTATTTTTTTTTTTCATTTATATTTCAAAGAATTGGAAAAAATTACCAAAATCACTAAATCATTTTTTTCCATTCCCTTTAACACTCAAATAAATTATGTGGTTTATTTTCACTTTTCTTCAATTTCACACCTTGTAAAACTAGAAAATTATTTTCTCATTCCTTCTTCACCAAATAAATTATCAAATTTATTTTTTATATTTAAAATTTCTTCATTTTCCAACAACCCAAATAAATTTAGTAAAATTTATTTTATTTAATTTTCTTTCAATTTTACACTTAAAACCTTAAAATTAAATTTCTTCACCTCTAAACCAAATAAATTTATTCCAATTTTTTTTTTCCAGTTTTTTTTTCACTGAAAATTTTTCTCCACTCCAATAAATTTATAAAAATTTATTTTCTTCTTATTTATCCTTCCACTTATACATTAATCGTGAAACTCAAAATACTTTTCTAACATATTTTTCTAACACTTCATGTGCTAATCACAAGCAATACATACAAGCTTCACACATAAAACATGGTAAACACTACCATCATACAATAATTCCATCAAATCACACAAAAACACATCAACACATGCATGTAGTGTCCTAGTTTTGTCCCCGTGATTTAAAATCTCATACTCTTAAACCGAACATCGAACCACACCTAGTGGTGATGCTCTCACTCAATTAAGGCCTAAGCCTCAAATCCTCAATCTATAGGTTTCCATATACCTATACTCCACATCAAAACCACCTAAGGCGATGGATAATTCAACCCGAGCCCCTTAGGTATTCGTGATACCTAAGCCTCGATACTAAGTCGTGACGCCCCGATCCTCGGGGTCCTAAGACCACCCACAACCCGGCTGAATACAAGGCGGATGTATTACCCACACCTCACTTCATAAAATCGGCAGTCTCCTTTGTACGGGGAGCTCTACCCAAATATAGTACCTGCATAAACCTGTCCCAATCAACAATCACATGAGTAAGAACGGCCTCTTGGGCCCATAATACAATACTTATCACAATATATCCCAAACTATATCCAATAGTTTCAAGAGTTAATAAATTACTCTCATACAACACATATTAAAATGAAAAGCATTCTAATACATGGATACAATGCAACACTAAAAAGCCATATCCCGCTTTCTTCTAAAATGTTCTTAGGATGAACCGTTTCCTCGCACGCTCCCCGCACTGTGAAAAGGGGGTCCCATTAACCGGGTGAGCTAATGCTCAGAGGGAGAATCACCCTGCTGGCTACTCACCACTCAAGTGCAAAGGCACGTTCCAATTAAACAATACACATTCAAGCAAATGCATTATCCTACTTGAAATGTCTACATGACTAACTCGCATCCCGAGTCCTCACCGACTCTCTCACACTCGCCTCTAAGCCTTGTGCAGAATTATTGTTTTATTAGTGGACAACCCTCCGATGTATATATATCAATCAATAGTCCGAATTTATTGATATATTACTTTGCTCAGGACTACCTCTCCTTACATGAATATCAATCGTCCCTCCGACGATTGATATTTTTATATGTGGACTACCCTCCGATATATATATCAATTGGGTCATCTTCGACGATTGATATTTTTAGCATGGACTACCCTCCGATCATTATTATTGTTTTTAGACAACCCTTCGAAATATTTCACATTTACTAGTCTACCCTCCGAAACAGTTCTCTTGAGAAACTACCTCATGCACTCACTCTTATCTCTTTAGGGTGCCCCAGTGCATATGAAATGCATTGTGATGTCATTTCAATAACTCTCTAATCACATGCAAATATATAAACATGAATATACTCGCATAATCCAAATCACACAATCATGTTATGTAATTTTACAACTCATACATCAAAATTAGCTCACTAAGCACGATCAAACACGATAATTTAATTCTAAATCACTCCGACCTAAACACATATTCACACAAAATACATTTTCGTGATTAATTATTCTTAGGGACAAGAAAACCCTAGGTTTACTACTCCACACTCTATTAGAAGTCACCCGCTCACTTTGCGGAACTCCGCATCTCACGGCCATTCCCAGCCTTTTCCAAACCAATACATGATTTATCACAAAATACATCAATTAATAACCCAAATCAGCCATGGAACGGCCACGACTACTCCATTTTTCTTTCAAAAATTTGTATCAATTCAGTCCCAAGGTTTGGGACCGATCAAACGGCCCCTCACGGCCTCATTCTACTCCAAACATTCAAACACTAAATGTGAATAAAAACCCAAGTAGGAGAAAGTCCCTGTACCTCTTGGAGTTTGAGGAAACTTTATAAATCCGGTACCCACGAAGCCCCTCTCCGCATAGAGCGTTCTCCTTCTGTCTCAAGACCGCCTTGACTTACTGATTTAGATAAATCTGTGAGAGAAGTCAGAAACCTTCTCTCTAAAACCACCGTTTTCGTTCTCTACACCTACTGCATCCCTTTCTCCCCCATTTCACGTTTTCTCCCCTTTTGAATTTGAGAAGACAAGTCACTATACACGTTTTGTCTTTTAGTGACTTAAACAATTCCCTAAATGACCCTTATGTCCCTTCATTTCCTGCATTTGAGTATTCAAGCAGACTCACCTCGCCTTTACTCATCTCTACTCATGCCACTTATGGCACATGAGTATACAGTTATATGTGACACTTTCATTTTGACTTTAAAATCATTTTACTTGCCCGAAATGCGACATGTTCTCGCAGTTGCCAACTCGACTATCTCTGAATTGTAATGAATTTTACGTGCTAGCTAGATTTCGCGAGATGATTCCAAATCTGGCGGAACTGCCACATCCGAGATTGAGAATTTAATTTCGGATTTTTAACCAAATTACAAACTTGTAATCAAATTCATTGATTTTACCCTTTTTCCGTAAATTTGAAATTTCTGGTCTACATATCGCTATATACCCGATTTCGGCACTAGCCCTTCAGATGTAAGGGAAGCCACCCTCGCTTGTAAACCCGGGCGGCTTTAACATGCCTTTCGTTTAGTTTGGCCTTTTTGGCCAGACCCTTCAAATGAGTAGCCACCTGCACATCCAACAAAGAGTCAACATCCAATACGAGACCGATATCTGAACACCCAAAACGAAACAGATAATAAATAAGATATAGGAACTTACTAGCCACCCTTTGAGGATGGGGCCAAAGCCCTATCATCTGGCAAATGCATTCGACCTCTCGAGACTTAATCCCATGACGGACAGATCGCTGTCACAGTTCAGCATTGAGAAGTAAGAAGTCCCCATCTCCGCCACTTTTTGATTTTGGATCTTTCCTCTTCAACTCTTCGCCTTCGAAGGTGACCTAACACCTTCACATGATTCACCAGAATGGGGCAACATGATCACAATAGCCGTTTCAACTTGCTCCACCCAGTGATTCTTGCCTCGGTGAACGAACCCAGAATGGTGCTCGCGAACTCAAGTCCAGGAGCCTGACGGGCGCACCGCACCGTCCGGCTCGACATGAGCAGACGGAGAAGATGAAGACGCTCCAATTTCGGAACCTGGCCAAACCCACGATCCTTCTCGTTGAGCCCGGGCCCGCTTCACACTCCGGCTTCCGAGACAAGATCTCCAACTCCGAGCTAAAGCTCTCCTCGCGGGATTGGGCCGCGAAGGCCCAATGGGAGAGACTCTCATGGTGGAAGGAGGCGAGGGCCTCAAAGCAGCAGAGCGAGCAGACCTCGAACTCGAAGGGCCAGGAATGTCTGATTTAATCAGCTCCACGTAAGGACGAGCAAGACACTCCGCCAACGCCAGCGCTATGGCATTATCTTCAGCACTGAGGTTAATTCGAGCACCTGAGAAGCGTGAGGATAATGCAGAATCAGAAATATTCGACGACCTCACACAAGTTATACCGAAAACATAACGAACACTCACGAAGATTCTCAGGGGTGGTCCAAGCCACTGAACATCAGGTGTCGTCTCTGTCAAGAGGGTCATATTTCAATCGCGCCACCAACAAAGTAAGAAGGTCCTCCACGACTGTGGGAAGAAGGAAGATCAAAGATCACCAGAGGAGCTCCAGAACACCTAGAAAAATAGAGGAAGCCCTCGGCGGTCTCCTTCGGGCTAAAAAGATAGAGGAGCAAAGCTACACTGGGGATTACCCAGCCCCGTCCTGGGGAAGAAATCCACAGGCCAACTAAAATACCCCAACTGCCATGAGTCAAAGGACAGACATTGAAATGTTGTAAAACCCCTTTTATGAAGGGATGCAAAGGAAAACTAAGACCATTAGTGAAGGCGACTTCAAAGAAACATACCATCTTTGGCACGAAAACTACATAAAAGGTCAAAACGTCAGGGGACCACACTCGAACACCAAAAGGGAGGCTCCAGAATATCTAGCAAAGGTAGCCCCATACGAGGGACCGACCTTTCTAAAACCCTACGCTAAAGCATGCCGACGATTTGAGGTGTATTCGATCCCCGTGATATTTAATTAGGTTTACTCTCTTCTTACCCTTGTCCAAGAGAAGTGGAAGCGCCCCAAGAGTGTTTCGGAGTTCAACCGCAGCTCGAACTGGGCCTGAGGCGCCCTACCGCTCTTAGAACTGCAAATGATGCAAAGAAAAGCTGACCGGACTCATGATGAAAGCAAGCAATCACTTAATCAGTCAATTAACCCAGCGCCTCGTCGTACCAATCGAAAAGAAACCAAAGAGATAAAGACACAGTGGTCCCAGAAATAAAACGGAAGAAGCTATCTCAGGAAAAATGCCAAAAAAAGACTCTACACAAAAGGGTCAGACGGAGAACTAAGGAGAGCCAGTAAATGCAAATCATTGATCTGAAGGAGTGCGAAAGAAAGCGAAGGAAGCCCGAATGAAGTGTGAAATGGCGAAAACAAGAGTCATCATTATAGCAAAGGCGTATGGCGCGATCAAGGCCTTAACTAACCCATTGACAAACACGTGGAAATTGCGCTCAAATCACGAGAAGCGCATTCTGGCCACTTGCCCATGCCGCAGCGGTACCTGAGGGGGTGGGGAACCGCCAAATAGGGTTTGAAAATTGGCTCGCGGCTACTTTCGCTAAACCCCAGCGAATAGAGCATGCCCGTTTAAAACTATTCCAGGCCTTTTAGCGCGCCCGGCCAGGATGAAGTGACCAGATTAGGCATGCGTTCAGCATTCATGCCTTTTCGCCCGGCCGAGTGAAGGATGAAGGCCCAATCCGCTCGACCCAAAGGTCGATTATGGGTAATCAAGAAAGCCATTATAAATCAAGCCAAATCTTATAGATAAGGGAAATAGAATAATCCCGATAATATATTATCTGACAAATCAAACTAAATCTTGCCGAGTTAGGAAAGTAAGATAATTCACGATATCAGCTCATCAAGCGGGGATCCCCTGAATAAAGGAAAGAAATAATTCCAAATGAAATTTACTTTCACATGTCCATAATCAAATCGATATCAAGAAAATATCTCATCTGATGAAGAATCTTTAATCACCATCCGGTAAATTAAAACATCTATATAAATCTGAAATGCCCCATCGGTGAAGGTCGGCTAAAATCATGACACATTCACCCTCTAAGCGATCACATCTTTTCTCTCAGAAGCCGGCTTAAGCATCGGGCGACTGCGATGAAGCCTGGCTGTCTTCTTCTTATTTTTGCGAGTGTCACGTCGGGCCTGTAGATCATTGACATCGGCGGGTCCAGGCCAGCGTTTGACTGTGCGCTCTAGCCCCAGTCCAGGTTGAAAAGGCATCATCAGTGCTATTTGTTTTTTTAAGTTCTACTTAGAATTAAGTAAAAAAAAAAAAGAAATGCCACCTTAATTTATTTCACAAAAACAGAAGACAAGAAATAGAGATGTTGATTTTAGAGTTGCAAATACTAAGATCAAGCAATGTTTAATGGGAATAAAACAAAATCAACAACCAACCATTGTACTCTTTGGCAAACCAAACTATCAACAGAGCCTTCATTCTTTCTTTTTTAAGGGAAAGAAATCATGAAAATATCCAACATCATTTAATTGAAAGATGAATCCATGATATTATTTCAAAACCCAGAAGCTTTATAACATCTCTAGGAAAATCAAACCTCGATTGATAGAATTTAAATTACAATATTTTTTAGTTGAAATTCATTGTTGTTCCTATTTGCTTTCTATAAATAATATAATAATTGTTTATCTTCGAATAACCTCCTTGATGGAACAATACGACAGTAACGCCTTCATTCAATTAATGCGATTATTAACCATGACAAATCAACGAGCAAACTATGAACTTTCAGAAAATGCATTAAGGTATGAAAAATGGAAGATGAATATCACAAATTTCACAGTTGACATGGAATTCTACTAAACAAAACCTCCACCTACTTGCACATTGAGCAGATAAAATATAATACTAAAATTCAAATTTTAACAAGAAAAATAAAATATAATGAGAAATCAAGTTTCTTTTCCAATCTGTTTCTGGGAACCATACATACATAGGATCATATCGAGTTAGTCCAGGAATGAGGGCGAGAAGGTAATTGTGCGTGTAGGACCGTCCCTCTTTGGAATGAGTAGAGCGGATAATGAGATAATTAGTGGATTGGATCTTTGGGTTTGAGTAACAATGGAAACTTTACGAAATATTTTGCCGCCTTTTCCTCTCCAGATTTTCCCTCTCTTTTTATATTTCTCCTTTGTGGGTTGGCTCATGGGCTTCACCCAGTCGGATAAAAAATAAATAAAAACACTTTAAGCAAATTTCAAAAATCTAATCCTTCCCTCAATTTTTGACAAAAAATACCCTCATTTATTTCATATCGTAGTTAAAAGACTCTTTGAAAACCAAATTTCGAAAATCTAATCCTTCATCAATTTTTGACACAAATACCCTCATTTTCTATCATATGGTAGTTAAAAGACTTTTTGAAAACCAAATTTCGAAAATCTAATCTTTCATCAATTTTGACCAAAATACACCTCATTTTCTTTCATATAAATAGTTAAAAGACTCTTTGAAAACCAAATTTGAAAATCGCCCTTCTCAAATTTGACAAAAATACCCTGTTTTTGTCATATAGTAATTAAAAGACTATTTGAAAACCAAATTTCTAAATCTAACCTTCCTCAATTTTGACAAGAAGCCCTCATTTTCTTTTAGATAGTATTTAAAAGACTATTTGAAAAACCAAATTTAAAAATCTAAATCGCTTCAACAATTTTTGCAACAAATACCAAACCAAATTTCAAAATCTAACCTTCAACAATTTTGCAACAAATACCCTCATTTCATATATCGTTAGCTTAAAAGACTTTTTAAAAACCAAATTTCAAAAATCTAACCTCACTCTAATTTTTGTCACCATTTTAACAAAAATACCTCATTTTCTTTGCAAGAAAATTCTTCCTATCAAATATATATGTCCATATAAATGATCGTGATTGTTGGACAAAATGTTATTTTTTTAAAAAATTACAAATATAGGTTGAAACCAAAATAATGTTCAAACAAATGCTTAAGTTATGTCGGTGTACATAGCAAGCATTGAAAATTTTTTTATAAATATCGTTGTCACCGATTTCGTATTGAAATTTTGTTAAAGTTAATATCACGATTAATGACTGCAACATTAATTTAAAAAAAAATTCAACGTGACAAACGCGCTACTTTGGGTATTGGCTAGCTTTCCAAACTATATTAGTAATTTTTTAAAAAGTTTGTATTAGTTTTGGAGAAGACTCATATGACACAAATATTTTGTTATTTTAAGAAAAAACATGAATAGGGTTAAGTTTACAAAATGTTAAATTATTTAAAGTTATTTAACCAAACATTGATGATCAAGGGTATTTTTGTTAAAAAAATGTTATTTTAAGAAAAAATATTAAGTTTACAAAATATTAAATTATTCGAGGTTATTTAACAAAATATTTATAAATAAAAAGAAACAAGGAATAAATCATTGTCTTTTTTATCTTTATAGAATTCCATGACTGTTTTTTTTTCTTCTTTTAAAATATATATATATATATACAAATTATATATGATACAAAAAAAACATATTTTTCCTCTTGTTTTGTCACTCGATGAAGGGTAATAAAGCGGGTTTTATTTCTCATTTAATTTAATTAAATGAATAAAATTTAAGATAAAGTTAAAGTATTACTTCAATCTCGTTCTGTTATATATTATAGTAAGTTTAAAAATTAATTAATTTGGTTTTTCTTATTTTTAATGTATAATAATAGTGATATGTTTTTAATGAAACAAACTAGATATTTAAATTAATAAAATATAGTCTATTTTCCATACCTCCCTTTGATTTTAAATGATTGTGGATGAAAAATTAATTTAAATAAATTAAATTTTTTTTATTTGAGAATAATATAATGTGAAAGGAAAGAAAACGTGAAATAAAATTTATTTTTCATTGTACTTCCCGTTTCTTTTTTTCTCAAATTATAACTTCCTTTCAAGAACTCTTTTTTTTTCTTTTTCTTTATATTTTCATTTTGCTTTTAATTAAGAAAAATATGAAAAAAAATAAAATAAAAGGAAAACGTTTTCTTTTCTTTCTTTCTTTTTTTTCTTATTTATTTAATGTTTTTACCTTATTTGATATATATATTTCCTTTGCATTACAATATTGTAATATTATTTATTTCTTATCATATTTATTTCTTATATCGAAGAGTAAGAAAACACAAAGTAAAAAATTTATTTATAGGCCAATTTCCTTTTAGAATTTCTTTCATAATTCCTATGTCCCCTCGTTTTCTAATTTGAATGTCCTTTTGCCCCTTTTTCTTTTTATTAATTTTTTATTTTATTTTTCCTACTTTGAAAACCTTAGAATATTATAAAATAATTTTTTGTTACATAAAGTGTTCTAAATTAAAGTGTTCAACCTCAAATTTATTAAAATTCGATTTCATTATCCAACACTCAAATAAATTTATTCAAATTTATTTTATTTCTTTTTTTTGTTCCAATTTTCACACACTGTAAAACTCCACCATTTTCTAACACATCCATGTGCTAAGTACTAAGAACACAACATCATAACATATCACAATCATGATCACACATCATTCATGTTATGCATATTTTTCACACAATACAATTAGTCAAATCACAAACACATCAAACACATGTATGCAAGGTCCTAGTTTTGTCCCGTGGATTCTAGGTAATCTCATACCTAAACCCAACATCGAACCACACACCCAGCGAGGATGTTCTGGCACCCACTATGGCCTAAGCCCAAATCCTCAATCTCTGTGCTCTATATATACCCATACTTCCACATCAAACCACCCAAGAGCGATGACACCCAACCTGAGAGCCCCCGTGAGGTATTCAGATACCCAAGCTCGATACTCAAGTCGGTGACACACCCCCAAACCCGGGGTCCGCTTGATCACCCGTCAACCTATGAATACAAGTGGATGCCCAAGTCATCTCGACGCCACTTGAAGAAAATCGGCAGCCCCTCAGCAGCTCTACCCAAATACAACACCTGCATAAAACCTGTCCCAACAGTCCAATATAATCACAACATGAGTAAAACGGCCACTTGGGCCCAATAACAATACTCATCATAATATAAACCAACTATATCCAATAGTTTCAAAAGAGTTAATCAATTCTCTTTTATACAACATATATTAAAACTCTAACTTTCTAATACATGTATACGTCACAAGATCAAAGCCAATCCGATTCTTCTTCTAAGCTCACCCCAGACTTGTCAGCCTCCCGTGCGCCCCCAGACCCGAAAAATATGTTCTCGACGTGAGCTAATGCTCGCAGTGGAATCAATTCCTAAATGGGCCAATCTCCACTTAAGCGCATATGCAATGCTCAAAATAAACACACATTCAAGCAAATTCATGATCCTACTTGAAATGTCTAACTTCAACACATATCACGAAACTCAATCGACCTCACACCCGCCAAGCCATGTATGAGAAAAACTAGTTTCAAACAAAGTTATTTGTTTATATTTGTGGCCCACCGATCTAAGTAGTGGACCATCTCCGGGCTATATTTAGTGGACTACCCTCCGAGATATATCAATCAGGGTCATCTCCCGACGATTGATACTTTATATGTGGACTACCCTCCGATGGTTTAACTGGGTCGCCCCGACGATTGATATTTTTAGTATGGACCACCCTCCGATATTATTATTATTTTTAGGACAACCCTCCGAAAACCATTCTCTCTAGAATTACCCCATGCACTCACTCCTATCTCTCTGGGTGCCCTAAAGGCATGTGGAAGCACGATGCCAATTCCATTTCAATTCTATAACATATGCAAATATATAATCATGCATATATTCATAAATTCAATCACATAATCATGTTATGTAATTTTTTTACTTCATCACATCAAAATTAGCTCAATGCGGCTAATGATCAAACACGACATATCTACTTGAATTACTCAACCAACACATTATCACAAAATTTATTTTATGAACACAACGCTTGGGAATAGTGAAACCCTCGGTTACTATTCCCGACAAATCACAAATCATCAATTCCACTTAGTGAAACACGAAATTCAGGGCCATTCCGGACTCATACACATCACAACATGATTTAATGAATAAATCATGACACAAACAGCCGCGTAGAGCAACTTTGCTTCTTGCTCCGTTGATAATCTACGGTCCGAATGGCCGTAAATTTAGAGAGAAGCCACTCTCTCTCTCTCTAAAATTCAAAATTCCCAGGTTATTGCATCTTTTGTTCCAGCACGTTTTTGGTCTCCTTTTTGTTTGAGAAGACAACTATAAAAGTTTTGTCTTTGTGACGCCCCAAATCCCGGGGGTCCGTTGACTACCCGTCAACCCGTGGAAACACTTGTGAATGTCGGATGACCCGACATTTCATTTAAAATCGGGCAGCCCTTTGTAATGGGAGTTGTACCTAAATACAACAATTGCCCCAATCAACATTCACAAGATACATATATGGAGTAAAACGCCTCATGGGCCCCATACTACAATACTCATCATCAATGTAAACCAATCATCCAATAGTTTGGAGTCAAAAGTTTACTCTTATACAACACATATTAAAAATTCTAAAATTCTAATACATGAATACATAATGATAACAGCCACAACCCGAATTTTCTTCTCACTTCGGCCTTTATGATGAGCCGTCTCCTCATAGCGCCCCAGACCCGAAAGATATGTTCCCATACGGTGAGCTAATACTCAGAGTGGAATCACCCTAAACGCTACTTCCACCTAAGTGCATATGCAATAATTCAAAGAAAACATACATTCAAGGTAAACGACGATCCTACTGAATGTCTAATTCGAACAACTCATACCGAGTCTTCATTCTGACTTCACACTTGCCTAAGCCAATGATGAGAAACATTATTTCAATCGTAGATATTTGTTTTTATTGTGGACTACCCTCCGATATATGGATCGACCATGTTATATTTAATGACTACCCTCCGAGATATATCAATCAGCCGACCGACGATTGATATTTCATATGGACTACCCTCCGATAATTATTATTATTAGTCAACCTTCCGAAACCATTCTCTCAATAAACCATCTCATGCACTCACTCCTATCGTTCTAGGGTGCCCCAGTGCATATGTAATGCATGATGCCAATTCCAATACAATTATATAACTCATGTAAATATATAATCATGCATATATTCACATAATTCATCCACACAACATGTCATATAATTTCACAATCCATTATTCAAAAATTAGCTACGTGGACTAATTATCAAACACGAGAGCAATTCAATTGAATTACTTCGACCAAACACGTTTTCACACAAAAATTGATTTCGTGTCACTATTCATATGAACAGTAAAACCCTCGGGTTTATTGTTCCATCCACTCATCAAATCATCGGTTCACTTTGGGAACCCGAATTTCATGGTCATTTCCGGCCTCACACACATCACAATACAATTTAAAGCACACCTTTCACCATGACCAACCCAAACAGCCCGTGGACAGTCACGGGCTATCCATTTGGGTTTCTAAAAATTTTAATAATTCGGTCCCAAGTTTTGGGGACCGTCAATCAGCTCTGATTTAGGGCCTCGAGCAACTCGAAACATCATAAATACACTTAAACAAAGTGTAAAGGCCAAGTTGGATAAAACCCTACCTCACGGGTTGTCAGAAACTCACAAAACTGAATCGCGTATTGGGTCTCCCCCCCGTAGAGAACCTTTCCTTCCTACTCAGACGACTTAGGCAGGTGGGTTTTCTTAGGAATCTAGAGAGAAGCGATATTCTCTCTACCAAACAAAACGAAAATAAGCTCTGCATCTTTTTTCCTTCTACATTTTTGGTCTTCTTTTTTTGTTGGAGAAGAGCCGACCACTATTCTAACTTTTGTCTTATTATCATTTTAAGACAATTTCTATAATACCATATATGTCCTTACTCTTGGATTTTAGACATTTGGTACTATCTCGGCTTTTCCAGAACACCAATCGTTTTCTCTACTCATGCAACATGTATAACATGTGTACATGTTATATGTGACTTTTGTCACATCTCAGTGATTTTTTAAACACGGCTTCGATGTCTCGCGGCGATGTAAGTCGGTTGTCTCGGGTCGACGAGGAAGTCGGCGTGCAAGCTAGATTTTGCGGGCGATTCAAGTGTGAAATCCGTTTAGTCATCCGAGGATCTGAAGAATAAATTTTGGATTTTTAACGAGAAATTTGCAGATTTGCCCTTTTTTCAGAAATTGAAATTTCTCGGGTCTTACAGTCTTATTCAATTAACAATTCAAAAATTCCCAATGTGTCCCTAAGTTTTGGATTTTGACGCTAACCTGATCTAGGTCATTCATCTCATCCTCTCTCTCTAATCATGCAACATCGTCACATGATTACATGTAATAATGAGTGATTTTGTCACATCATGTCTCTCAAAAACTGTTTTTCACGATACCCGACACCCGGTGCCTCAGCGTGAAATTCTTCTTGTCTCGGTCGGCCCGAAATTCGATGTAGTAGCTGAATTTCACGAGACAATTCAACGGTGAAATTATTTTTCGTCATCCGAGGATCTAGAAAAATTTCGGGTTTTGACCCGAAGCCACCGTTTTACCATTTCGAGAAAATTGGAATTTTCGAGTCCTTACAATATTAATGGAGTTACATCTCTATCTGCATGACCTAGACCTTGTGAAAGGATGCCTTGTGGTGACTATATACTCTTCCATATATAGCTCCGGGTTTGAACCCAACCAAGCTAACAAAAAATCCCCTTGCATAAAGTATTTAGCTTTGATCGATCGACTAGTTAGAGTATGTGGTTTAGAAATTAAATTTCATCCATGCTTACCAATGATACAGGTTAAAAGAGAAAAAGTTTAACCAATACCTCCTTGTTCCTCGTAGCCAAACATAGTGTGTCCATTTGATCGATTAATGCGTCTGAACCATAGGTTTTTCATACCCCACCAAAAAGAGTTCATCATCCTTTCCAACTCTTAACAAGGGAGGCTGATAGTAAATAGGCTCATGCAGAATTTAGCATTGCTTGCGCCAACGTCTTTATCAAGATTTCCTTACCCGCTTGTGAGAGTAGTTTAGATTGCCACCCTTGGATCATTTTCCACATCCTTTCCCGTAGGAAGGCAAATATGGGCCTTTTGTTTCTGCCAATAAGGAAGGGTAGTCCCAAGTATCTTCCTGTATTTAAAGGAGCATGCACACCCAGTATATTCGATATGTTTGATTTCAAGTCTTCAGGTACATTGCCACTAAAGAATATCCCTGACTTTTGGACATTTATTGCCTGGCCTACTATATTCTCATACTCACCCATAATAGAATGCATATTGCAACATTCTTGTTCAAAGGCATTAAAGAAAAAGAAGCTATCATCGGCAAATAATAAATGGGAGATACTAGAGGCACCTCTACTAATACGACAACCATGTAGATCACCACACGCCTGCCTTTGGCTGCGGCATCGTAGAAAGGCCCTCGGCACGAGACGATAAATAGAAGTAGGGTAGAAAGTGGGTCCTTGCGGCGGTCTGCCTACTCACTTTTCGAATAATAAGGCCAACGATTCTCGTTAATAGAGCGAAAATGTTACCTTTGAGTAACACATAACAAAATTATGGATATGAAGTGAGAGTCAAACCCCATTATCCTCATCACTGCCTCCAGGTACTACCTCTGGTCAATACGATCATAAGCCTTACTAATATCGATCTTTAAAGCCATATTACCTTTCTTACCTTTCGTTTTCCATTTCATACAGTGAATCACCTCAAAAGCCGCAAGAACATTGTCAAATATGAATCTCCACTGGAGCAAGGCCGGCGAGCATATGAAGTAATGGGAGGCGACATCTTTTAGGCGATTAGCTAGGACCTTCGCCATTATCACTTATACCACATTATATAAAGCTATTGGTCGTAAGAATGCAGAAGCAGACCCGAAGATACGATTGCATTTGGGGATCAAAACAATATTTGTCAAGTTAAGAGTAGATGGGAGTGCGGATTGACGAGTAGTGCCCAGAAATTGAAAGATCATTACGTAGTGGCTATAATTTTTGGTAGAAGGATGGATTGAACCCATCTAGCCGGGAGAGTTGTTGGGTGCATCGAAAATGGGCATGTTTAAATTCTATCGATATGGGGAGATGGGGTAACTGGTTGGCGTTGTCCACTCCCAATAAACTTTAGTGTTATAAAGGACAAATTAGGACTCCAAACATTTTGGATATTGCATGGCTTGAGAGAAGAAAAACTCGGCAATTAAACAAGATCTTCTGTGATTTGAAACCTAAACACCCTCACTGTTACGAAGTTTCTCTATTATGTTTGTTCTGTTTCTAGTGGAGGCCATTGCATGAAAGAATCGTGAGTTTGTGTCGCCACCCTCAAGCCAGTGGCACTTAGCCCTTTGCTTCCGATGATCTTCTTCTTGAGCAAGAAGATCATTGTCTGAACGATTATGATATGCAATTTATTGAAATTTATCGACAATAAGATTAATATTAAATAAAAGGAATAAATACCATGATTTTCTTTTACATTTATATTATCACCTCTTTTATAAAGGAAAATAAAACACTTTTTATTTTGCTTATTTAAATTCAAACGAGAAGAAAATAAATGTGAAGATTCATGAATTGATTCAAATGCAGCCCGCACATCTCATATTTAACATTCTTAGGAAGAATATAAATTTTGTTCAAAATAATTTTAAATTTATTGGTCTTAATTTATTATTAAAAATTATATTAACTTAACATGAAGCTTTAATAACAAACCAAAATTTATTTTTAATAATAAATTTAATAATAAGAAATATAAACTATTATTATCATTAATAAGCTTAAGAAATGAAAAACACATAAATTTATCATTTATTTATATAATATTTCAATGAAATTTTAAAATATAAATAATAAGAAACTTACAAAAATTTCTCTCCCTTTTCCCCCCCTTTTTTTTCTTCCTCTTTCACATTTTAGGGTTTTTTATATTCCCTCAATATATATATATATATATATATATATATATATATATATATATATATAGAGAGAGAGAGAGAGAGAGAGAGAGAGAGAGAGAGAGAGAGAGAGAGGGAAATGGCTTGTCATCATGGACAACGATCCCTTTTCTCATGATGTTCTTCATTTTTAAACTTTGAATGCTCTTTCAATTTGCTAGATATGTGGCGAAAAATATTATTGACTGAAAATCATAAATATTACAGAAATTATTTATTAGTATAATAGTAATAAGAATTATTGTGATCAATTAAAAAGAAGATTAAAAAATGTTAAATTCCGGTTGTTTTTACTTAAGGCTTTTTAAAATAAATAAATATTTATAATATTTATATATTATATATTTAATCGCGTGTTAGTCGGATAAGGCGGGTAGGATATACTCATCATGCCTTCCCGTCCTCGAGATCTAAAACTCGAACTTGATTATCGAGAATATTTAATTGTAGTGCAAATTTTCTCTATATCCTCCTTCATTTGAATCGAGCACTTCAGTTCAAAAAAAATTGCCATCCATACCCAAAGCTAGATGCTTGGCTACCATGATACTTTACAAATCGACAAATAATATGATAAGACCCATTTATTAGGCAAGAGTTATTATTAGTATTTTTTTTTTTGTGTGGGTGTCTTGAGGCGAGTCTGTGCACCTGCGAAAGACACCTTTAAGCCATATCACACCCAAACTAACTCTTATTCAAGTCGGGATAGACCACAGGGAGATAAACTCTATCCGTAACACGATTGTATTCCCGAAGACTCGAACTTGAGACCTTTGGTTTTAGATAGGAGAGACCCTGACCATCTGACTTCATGTTCGATGGTATTAGGCAAGAAGTTGTTAAACAACATAGATTTTAAGTTTAATTATCAAAGTCTTATTTTGAAGTGTACTAATTTGCACTCTGACTTGCCCAAATGATATTTATAAGCGATATTTCATTCCAATTCTGACGGCCAAAAAAAAAAAAGGAGAAATTGATTCCTTCCTCGATGTGTCATAATCTAATAAAAAGAAAAAAAGGAAGAGATTTGATTCATCAAAAAAGGTTAAATGATAAAACAAAATTCTAAAAAAATAAAAAAAAAGAAAGAATATTCAGTTTTTCGATTCGGCTTGATGCATTGCTAAATAATTGGTGTTTAAATCGGATCAGTCATTGTGTCAGACACATCGATAAATGATCTTTTTCGATCTGATTTAATTGATTCGATCACAATTCTACCATTGGTTTGGTTCTTAAACCATGAACCCGATAATTTTCGGTCTAATCACCTATCTAGTTTTAAAACATTGTTTGAAATAAAAATAAAGAAATTTAAAACTCCCCATTCTGAATTAAATATGCTTTCGTAACATTTGATTTTGACTTTTAGCTTTTACCATGTTTTTGTTTTTAAAATTTTTATGACTTATTCTTTGAAATTTTAAAACTATTTGTTGAATAAAAAAGCCAAAATATTTGATTTTTGACTTTTTATTAATATTTTAATATTTTCCTATTAAGAAAAAACTATATAATATAATATATAAAAAAAATCATATTCTTTCATGCTAATTAAATAAAAAAAATTAAATTTTTATTTAAAAATTTATCTTTTTAAATTTTGGATAAAAATTAAAAAAGTTGATTTTTTAGAAAAAACAAAGTAACAAAAAAAACAAGCTGACACCTTAGACCCTTGCTAAAACATACTAATGTTTATAGCACTACAGTTGACTCCATTAAATCCCCCGATAAATCTGATTCAAGAAAATCAAAAGCATGACCTTCTCTAACACGAAATGCCTGAAATTTTATGCGGCCTGATTAACCATAGAAGTGCGAGTAGGGGTGTAATCGAGTTGAGTCAATAAAAAGTCAAGCTCGAACTCGACTCGATTAAAAAACTCAAAGCTCACCTTTCGACTCAAACTAGATCATGTTTTTTTCAAATATTGAAACTACATTCGTAAAATAGTCAAGCTACTCGAACTCGATAAAGCTTGAATCCATTAAAAAATCAATAAATAATTATATTCGAAATCGATTTGATTAAAAAACTCGAAACTCAAACTCGATTGAACTTTTTTTTAGAAGTTCGAAACTTGACTCGTAAAATAGTCGAACTACTCGAACACAACTCGATAAAACTAAAATCAATTAAAAAATTAATAAATAATTATATTCAAACTCTGTGACGCCCGATCAGGAAATTAAGTTGACTACCGATCAACATGAACTCTGAAGTGGATGTCGGGTTACGACATCATGAAAATCGAGCGTCTCCTTTGTATGGAAGGCTCTACCAGTACAATGCATATACTGTCCCCAAGCAGTGCAAATATAATCCCGACATGAGTAAAAGCGACCACTTGGGCCCATCACGATACTCATCATACATACAGACTATGAATCGACTATATCCGATAATACGAGTTGAATATTTTTACTCTTGCTCTGATACATATACTAAAATTAGGATTTCAATACATATGTATGCATCATAAACGAGCCTGGCCGGCTTTCTTCACAATCCCTCAATCTCTAGAATGATGAGTCCCTCGCACGCCTCCTGTGCACCTTAAAATAATATCTCGTGAGGTGAGCTAATGCTCGATGATGGAATCGCCTAAGTGGGCTACTCTCATAAGTGCAGTGCAATGTTCCAAAATAAACATACATTCAAGCAAATGCATGATCCTACTTGAATATCTCGACATGATGACATCAGATCCAGAGTCCTCACGGAAACTCACACTACTTTAAGCCTCGTATGAGAATTATTATTTTGTTAGTTTGTGGACAACCCTCCGATGTGTATATATATCAATTGGGCCTGATATATTATTTGTTTGTGGACTACCCTCCGATAAATATCAATTGGAGCGCTCAGACGGTCAAATATTTTTATTTGGACTACCCTCGGAGTAATTAACATTTTAGACTACCCTCCCAGAGACATTTCCCTACAGGCTAAATACAAATTACTCATCTATAGTCACAGGGTGATCGATTGCATATGGAATGCATGTATGCCAATTCAATCTGATCCTAATCACATGCAAATATGTAACATGCACATATCCATATAATATCCAATCACACAATCATGTCATTTAATTAATCAATTCATACATCAAAATTAGCTCACTTGGGCTAATGATCAAACACGAGCAATTCAATTTAAATCACTTGACCAAACACATATTTTCAAAAAAATTATTTTGTGATCACTGTTTTGGGAACAGTAAAACCCTAGGTTACTGTTCTTTTCAAAGTACAAATTGTCGGTTCACTTGGTGAACCCAGTTTTCACGGCCATTTCCGGCCTCATACAAACCAATACATGATTTATAGAACAATCCATCACACATTTCACCCTGATCCGTAACAACGTCACGGTTTGTTCGTCGTCTCGAAATCTGATCGATTCGAGTTTGGAGCGAATCAAGCGATGGTCAAGGCCTCCAACCAACCAAAACATTTACATGGTACTTAAGCGAAGAATAAACCCAGTGAGAGAAACCCCTACCTCTCGGGTTGAAACTCCTAAATCCCAGTACCGCATGACCTCAAGCGTGAAAGTTCTCTTTCTTTGTCAGAAAACTGGCCAGTCGGATCATCAAGTATTTCTAGAGAAGAGATTGCTCCTCTCTCATTCTAATCAAATCGACTCTTGGACCAAGAATTCCCTTCCCCACGTTTTCTCTTCTTTTCATTTGGAGAAGACAAGTCACTTTATTCTATTTTGTCTTCTAGTGACTCCATGAATCCCGAATGCCTGTTATGTCCCTTCATTTCCCGATTTGACTTCGGCACTATCTGTGATCCATTTCATCATTTCTCTACTCATGCCACTTATGGCACATGAGCACGTGTTATATGACTTTCGTCGCATCGAAAATAGTTTTCGGCACGAAGGCGATGCCCTGAAGTAAAGCGTGCCAACTTCAAACAATCTCGAAGTCGACGAAATTTTACATGCTAGCTCGATTTCGCGAGACGATTCCAACGGTGAAATCCGTTTCATCATCCAAGATCTAGAGAATAAATTCTGATTTTTTAGCAAAAATAACAATTTTACCAAATCTAAATTCTGATTTTGCCATTTTAGAATTGGAATTTCTCTAGTCTTCACATTCTCCCATCACTTAAAGGAATTTCGTCACGAGTCGGGACAATTACAATAACTCACATGCATATACACAACGTGTACCCTACCATGCATGCGTCATTTTAAAATCATAAGCGACTAAACCACGTACCTTCATCCTAAACAAGAAGGGATAGGTGGCACGTGTGTTCTCGCGCTCCCACGTAGACTCCTCCACTCATGAGTAGCCCAGTATACTTTTGACAAGCAGCCTCACGGTCTTGTGTCGCAAGACCCGATCACGGCTATCAACGATGCACATTGGTCCCTCTCGAAGATCCCATCAGTGTCGGCCTCAATCATCCCACACGATCCATCACATGGTGGATGCGGGTATGTTCCGGGCATGGAGCGTGAAACACCTCGTGGACACGACATCTTCGGCGATGCTGTGCCGATGCCTTGACGGTGCACAGCCCTCTCGAGTACGAAGGTCGATGAACCTAGGTGATGGCTTCGCGCTTCTTAGAACCTGACCACTCCCCTGTGGCATCACCTTAAAAGAGCGATCCCTGACCTCGAACTCTAAGGGTCGACGTCGCACGTCACTTTATGGCTAACCTTAGGCTCTGTTGGTGAGAAGAGCGTTGTGTCTTCGCCTTCCGGAGGTGTCTCACAATCGGTCGAGGACCCGGTGATGGAGCTCTCTCCACCTCGGTCGACATAAGCGTGATCTACATGGCCTCCGTATAATGCGCAAATAGGTGCCATCTGTATACTGCTTTACGATAAGCTGTTATTGTGGCGAATTCCGCTAAGAAGACGTCTTTCGAGTTGCCCTTATGATCCGGGGCGCGTGCTTTCATGACATGTCCTCTAACACTGTATAGTCGGTGCGACCATGCGTACGGGTGGAAAAACTGTACTCATGGTCGGTAGGTGTGCCCATGCCTTTGGAAACTCTTCCCGAGTGCGCGTAAACCTCGGTCCTATTTGATACTATGGATACAGTCTGTCCATGTGGCCAGGACTATCTCTCGAATGTATAGCGGTGAATCTCTTCAAGGCGAAGGTCATCACCGTAGAAAATGTCGCAGGCTTAGTGGTGGGTCCATATCCCACCCATCTTGCATCACCAGCCTGCACGCATCCCAGTGTGAATGGGTCCGCAAAGTCCATCGTGACGTGCTCCACTACCACCTGGAGTCACCTCCATTAGTTTGTGTAGTAGCCTCTTTGGCTCTGGTGCTCGGCCCTTAACTCTTGACATGTGAGACATCGTCGAACAAAAAGTCCCCTACGTCATCTCTTCATCCCACTCAGTGATGCTTATGACGAAGATCACGGCACATCTTCATGCCACGGATGCCACTGACCGTCGAGAGGCGGTGAAACTCCTACGAGATCTCCTCTCTCGAAATCGGTGATTGGGGAGCACTACCCATCCCACATATGAAGACTACCATCTATGTGAACGGTCCAGCCCTCGTCACGTACTGTTGTATTCGGTCACGATGGACACTATCTCTGGCGTCTGCCAGCTGGGACTGATCCACTCTGCTTTCAGTGGCGGTGTAGCAGCTAAACTCCCAGTACCACGGAGTGCGCTCATTTATCTTTGTGGGCGGCATCCCGTAGTCTCGAGCATCCGCCACTCTCGGAAATTTATCTTGTAGCGCTCCTCATGACTTCCGACTGAGTGCATCAACCACCACATTTTCCTTACCGGGATGGTAATGCAAAGTGAAGTCATAATCCTCTAGGAACTCCATCCATATGCATTGACTCATATTGAGGTCCCGCTGCGTGAAAATATGCGCCCGGACATGGTGCGAGTACACCTCGAACTCTCGCCGTGATATAAGTAGTGGCGCGAATCTTCGAGGCAAAGATTCAGCGCGACTCCATGTCGTGTGTGGGGTGGTGCTCGTGATTCTTCTTGACGAGAACCATAGCCTTACCCTCTGGTGCGTAAACACATCCCGATCAGGCCCTCGAGGCATCCTGATACCTTTGTGTACCCCTGTCCCCACTGTCGGGACTATCAAGATGGGAGTGATAGTCTCCTCTTCAACTCTTGGAATGCCTCCTCGCATCGGTCATCCCACTCAAACTTGGCCTCCTTAAGTCGACCCTAGTCATAGGATTACTTGCTACCACTGGAGAAGTCCTGTTGAATCTCTGCAATACCCGGTAATCCGAAACTACGTATCTCGAAGACTAACTTCGGTCTCTCTTAACTCATCACGGCCTCAACTTTCTCTTGGGTCCCGCGACACGCCTGATGTGCGTACCATTTGTCCCAATCTCACCTCGATAAGCAAGCTTCGCACTTGCGAACTATGATACGGTGATGGTCTCTCGACAAAGCGCTGATCTCGAAGTGATACTCATGCTCGCTCCCGGGCGGGAGTATATCGAAATGTCATCCATGAACACCAGCCAACGGATCTAGATAGGGTTGAATGCGAGTCGCGAGATCTATAGTGCGTGGCGCGTCGTCGTCAAAGGCATCGCGGTAAACTCAGTGCCCATGCTTGCGTCTAAATGCTGTCTTAGGGATATCACATGCCCTAACCCTGCGAGGTAACCGATCTGAAGGTCTATCTTGGAGTAGACTCGCGCTCCTCTCAGCAGTCGAATAAATCATCAATCCTCGATAATGGTCAAATTCTTGACCATAACCTGGTATTTCTTAGGTAAACAATGCCTGGTCGGAGGATGCTGTCCTTCTTTTATGAGCAAAGCCCAGGACGCCCGTATGGTAAAGTGCTGGTGATAAACCCCCCTTGTCGATAGCTCCTACTCGCTGGACTACGGGTTCTGTAACTCAAGCCCGGTGCCATCTATGCGGAGTCGTAAAGATGGAGTGAAGTACTAGGGTGTAACGTCACAGAAGTCACGACCCTACGTGGTGAGTAGTCGGTGGCCATACGGAAAAACACCCACATGCTCGCAAATTACCGAGGTAGATCTAGATGCGGTCTCTCATAGATCCTGTAAGTGGGCTTGCTAGCCAGCATGACTATCACGACACCTGGGCCTAAGTATACTATCGGAAAATATCATGCTTGTCCCCCAGTACGCAGTGCGAGATCCTGCATTGTGGTGTAACCCTCTACGCTCCTTGATCGATAACGACCACATCAAGAACACATCGATTGATCCATCCCGAGGATGACATCGAACTCGGCATGTCATGATCCTGCGGTCCTTTGTGAGTAGGAGTCCCAGAGATCTCCCGACTCGACTCGACATATCATCCACCATTCTCGCTCAATCCTGAGGAGGCTTCGCCTCTGAGCTCCTCTAAGGTCTCTAGAGGTCCTTACCCATTTCCACCATATTTGGGCCTCACTCTTTAGCTAGAACACAACTAGTCTAATCCTGGTAGTGTCAAAAGTAATCTCCATAGCCTGCTTACCTTCTCGTCTGCGTAAACCAATGATGCGCCCATAAGCCGGATCTCTTCCCCGGTGAATGTCGGGTGGTGCGCTCTCACAAACCTCACGGAGGTTACTAGGATCTTCTTGTCACCTCTTATACCAGCACGTGCGATAGCATTAACATAATACCTACGACCTCGGCAAAGTACATTGATCAAACAGTGGTGCTGACCCGATTACCTCGTGGGCGCCCTCTACGTCCTCGTCCTCGTCTATATCATCCACCCAGTTCAATAGCGCGTTGATTCAGTCGGGATCTCCAAGGCATAAACACGCCGAGACACTCTTCTTTCATCGGTGTATATGCATTGTCCTTGCATTTACAAGTAATGCGAGTATTCGATTTTGCATTTAAAATATTGTTTTCAACAAAATTTTATTTTCGAAAATTTCATTTTTGAAAATTTTATTTTTCGAAAATTTTGTCCCACTTTGTTTGATTTGATTTGATTTTTTTTTTAAAAAAAAAT
The DNA here is from genome assembly GCA_016808115.1 of Tetrastigma voinierianum. NCBI lineage: Eukaryota > Viridiplantae > Streptophyta > Magnoliopsida > Vitales > Vitaceae > Tetrastigma > Tetrastigma voinierianum. The sequence goes on along the minus strand of JAEQBH010006664.1, from coordinate 353,716 downwards.
TTTCCGAAATTTTTTATTGTTCATCATTCTTGTTCTGGAATTTACATTCCACTAGGATTCTGTCCTGATTTGTTTATTGCAATACACTTCCCTTAGCTAAAAAGACTATATTCTTGTTTGTTAGTGAGCCGCTGACTCCTCTTGCAATACACTGTGCCCACTAAGCCAGGTACTGATACAATTTTAAACCTTGCACTCCACTATGTTTCAATACAAGCGAACCTCTGCGTTACAATTCACAGCCTACCGATATACTCCTGTGATACAATTTTTTTTCCACCTACTGTCTGAGTTTTCGGACCACCTAAGTTGCAATACAAACCTTCATTACTGTCTGATATCCTTTTTCTAGCCACCATTTGCCTCGACACTACCATGTCACAATACAATGCTTGTATTGTGGCGACCATATTTCAAATGGCGTAGCCAAGTTTAATTCTGCACCTTTTTTTTTTGGTACTCATCTTCTTTTTCATTATTTTAAAAATTATTTCTGTACTACTGGAAAATACCAAAAAAATATTTATCCCAATTTTTTTTCCCATTATTCTCCAGTACACCAATAAATTTATAAATTTTAATTTTAATTTTTTTTATTGCATTTCTTTGGTTTTACACACTAAAACCTTAGAAAATGATTTTCTTCCTCTAAATTTTTTTTCATTTTAGAAACTACACAAAAAATATATAGCCTTTTTTCCTTTGCTCTTTGGTGGAAGAACACGAAAAAAATTTATATCCATTTTTTTGTTCTCGAGAAATATATTCAAATAATTGTAAAAAATTATTTAATTAATTCTTCAATTTCAACATGAAATATGAAAGTGTATATTTATCAAACCAAATAATTCACAAAATTTATTTTATTTATTTTATTACTTATTATTATTTTTTTCAATTAAGGACCCATGGTATTAAAAGTTATCAAAACCTCTTGTTTAACACTAACCAAATAAAATTTTATAAAAATTTCTATTTCATTATCCAAATAAATTTACAAAATTTATTTTCTTTTATTTCCTCGTTCAGTTTACTGCAGTGAAAGCTCCAAATTTCTTTCTATAATTCTCGACACATTAAGGGTGCTAATCCACGAAACACATAGACGTCATGTACATGATCACATCATACATACAACATATGGCATACACACCATGTACAATGGTGTCAAATCGCACAGCGTACCGACACGGCGTGATGTCCCCAGTTTTGTCATTTTCTAGGTAAATCTCATACCTAAAACGAAGCATGAACCACACTAGTGGTGATGTTCTTACTCGTATGGCTGGGCCAAATCCTCAATCTCCCAGGTTTCCATATACCTATACTCCATCAAACCACCTGAGTAGTGATGGATGATGACTTGTAGGAGCTCCCTAGTGTTCGTATACCTCGCTCGATGCGGCTAGCGCTGATCCGGGGTCGGGTTGTTACCGTCGACCGCGAATCCCCAGTGGATAATAGTTGCGACGCCGCCGAAGAGTGAGTCACCAACACATGCGGAGAGCTCTGCAGTACAATGCTGCGTATACATCCCCAAACGATTGCAATATAATCCCGACCTTGATCAGCGGCGCCAGGCCGTAACAATACTCATCATACATACCCGACTATGAATCAGCCCATATCCAATAGTTGAAGTTCAAGTATTTTACTCTTATACAATACATATACTAAAATTAGAGGTTTCAATGCATGTATGCATCATAAACCAAGCCCACGACTTGGAAAACAACCACAATCCTCAATCTCTAGAGCGAGTCGTCCCTCGCCATAAACTCTGTACACCTTAAAATAATATCCCTCGATAGGGTGAGGCCTAATCTTGGTAGTGGAATCATACGAGTGGAGCTCTTTATGGGCCCAGAAATTCCAATTTAAGACAAAGACAAAATCGTAATTTCGATTACAAAATTGTAATTTCGGTTAAAAATCTGTAATTTATTCTCTAAATATTGGATGACAAAATAGATTTTACCATTGAAATAGTGAAAATCTGTTGCACGTAAAATTGGTAAATATTCAGAATGAGTCAAAGTCGACCGTTTTTCGAGCATCACGATTCGAGTCTTTAATAAAGCGATTCGATGCGAGAAGTCACGTATAACATGTACTCATGTGCCATAAATTGGTATGAGTAGAAAGCGATGAAAATGGACGTGAGATAGTCTGAGTGTCAAATCTGAAATGGAGGAGGGACATAATGGGCATTTTGGAATTTGATTTAAGTCACAAAATGCCAAAATAGCTAATAGTGACCATCTCCTTCATTAAACCAAGGCAAAAAACGTGAAATGGGGGGGAAAAGCCTACAGTAAGTCCAAAAATGGTGATTTTGTAAGGGAAGAGAAGCATCCTCCTTATCTCTGGGGTTATCTCGCGATCCAGCGTGGCATTTAGGAGGTACAAGAGGAGAAATGCTCTAAGGAGGAGCAGTGATCTGCCAGTTAGGGAGTTTCTTCAAGCTTCAAGAGGTAGGGTTTCTCCTCTTGGTTTATTCCCTCTTTTAAGCACTTTGTGAATGTTTCGGTTGGTTGAGGCCTTGAACGGCCGTTTGATCGGTTTCCCAAACAGGCAAAATGGTTGGATTGAGACCCACGGAAGCAGTCCGCCCATTATTCTGGATTTGTTTGGGTGGAAAAATAATGATGAATGAGTGCAATAAATTATGTATTAGTTAGCTTGGGCATGAATAAATTAGTTGTTAAATCCACAAAACTTGGGGCCAAGATTGTTAATTTATTGAAACCATTTGTGCAAAAGCAGTGGCGTGAAATTTATTCACAGACTTATTTTAGATGGCTAAATTGTAAATTATAAAATGAATTGTATGGTGATATGCATGGGGCTGGAAATGGCGTGATAATGGGTTCATACAAAGTGACGGGTAGTGTGATTTTTCGAAGGAATGAAATGGCAGGGGTTCATATTTCAGAAGCGATGTTTTTCAAAATATGTTTATGAATATGTGTTTGGCGGAGTGATTTAAATTAAATTGCCATTGTTGATTCTTAGCCCAGATGAGCTAATTTATTATTTGAAATAAATAATTACATGACATGATTGTGTGATTGGATATTATGTGGATATGTGCATGTTTACATATTTTCATGTGATTAGGCGTATTGGGTTGTACCATGCATTCCATATGCCTTTGGAACACCACAGGACTATAGGAGTGGTCGTAGAGATGATGAAAATGATTGGAGGGTAGTCTAATGATAATAATGATCGGAGGGTAGTCCATACTAAAAATATCAATCATGTTGGCCCCCATTGATATACATGGAGGAGTAGTCCACATAATATCAATCGTGGAGGCAGCCCAATTAATATATCTCAGGGAGATAGTCAAACTAAAATATAATATGGACGATCACTCTATTTATATTGGATGATCGCGTTATAATAGTGGCTTTGTTAAAACTAATATTCTCATACGAGGCTTAGGCGTGGTGTGAGAGAGCTCCAGCACTGCATCCGAGCTCTTCTCTCTCTCTCTCTCTCTCTCTCCTCCTCCTCTCTCTCTCTCTCTCTCTCTCGACTCCTCCTCGTGCAGACATTCAGATCACATTTGCTTGAATGTGTGTTTACTTGGAACATTGCACTGCACTTAGGTGGTAGCAACTCTACTTAGTATGACATTCTCCTAACGAGTACTAGCTCACCCCGTCTGATCCCCTTGTGCACAGTGAGCGCGGCGAGGAGACTGCTGCCCAGCCCTGAGGCTGTTTTAGAAGAGTTTCTGATGTGACTTTGGTGCCTACTGTATGTACATGGTTTTCATTTTAGTATATGTTGTATAAGAGTAGTTATTAACCTCTTGAAACTATCGATAGTTTCCTGATATATTGTGATGAGTATTGTTTATGGGCCTAAGTGGCTGCTAATTGCTGTTTGGATTATATTGACCGTTGGGATGGTGTGTTTCATGTGTATTATATTTCTCATAGAGCCCTCTGCATAAAGGAGACTCTGCCTTATTTTCTGCTACGCCTTAAGAATCATAAGATCCACTGTATTCCACGGTCGGGACGTAGTCAATCTTAATTCCCTGCTTTAAAGACACAATTACTTCTCCACCCTAAGTGCAAGGTAATGTTCCAAAATAAACATACATCCAAGCAAATGCATTATCCCCAATTTGAATGTCTACACGCGACTAACCTCAGATCCCTAGTCCTCATCGATTTCCCTCTCACACTCGCCTGCTTCCTGATGAGAATTCATTGCTCTCGTTAGTTTGTGGATAACCCTCCTCGATGTGTGTTATATATCAATTGGGCCGCCCGACGATTGATATATTATTTGTTTGTGGATTCATCTCTTCGATGAATTATTTAAATTGGTCGCCCCGACGATTGATATTTTAATTTAATCTACCCTCCGATAATTGGAACATTTTAGACTACCCTCCAACCATTTCCTTGGGATCATCTCATGCACTCACCCTATAGTCCTTAGTGGTGTTCCAAAGGTATGGAACGCATGTATGCCAATTCCAATACAAATTTAATCACATGCAAATAAGGCATGCACATATCCACATAATATCCAATCGCGCCAATCATGTCATGTAATTAATCAATCATACATCAAAATTTTAGTCACTACTGTATTTAACGATCAAACACGAAAGAATTCAATTTAAATCACTCACTCAAACATTATATTTTCAAAAAATTATTTTGTGATCATCGCTTTGGGAAATGCGAAAACCCTAGGTTACCGCTCCTTTCAAAGCACAAATTGTCTGCTCACTCAGAACCCGGCTTTCACTTCGCCATTTCCTACTATACAAACTAATACATGATTTATGGGTAGAAATAATCCATCACATTATTTTCACTCCACAAATCAGAATACTGATAATGGACTGCCTGCGGGTCTCAAATCCAAGCATCTCGGCCTAGGTTTGAACCGATCAAACTGGCTGCTCAAGGCCTCAACCAACCGAAACATTTATGGGTACTAAACGAAGAATAAAACCCAAGTAGGGAGAAACCCCACCTCCTGAGTCGGGAGGAAATTCCCTTAAATCGTACCCACGCGAAGCCCTCTCCGCTGCAGAGCGCTTCTCCTTCTTGTCCGTAAGACCGCGACACGGACGTCTCAGATTTCAGAGAGAAGTCAGCTCCTCTCTCTCTAAATTCTGATCAAATCGGCTACTGGACCAAAAATTCCCTTCCCCCGCATTTTTTTCTTCTTTTCATTTAGAGAAGACAAGTCACTATTCCTATTTTGTCTTCTAGTGATTTAAACAAATCCCAAAATGCCTATTATGTCCCTTCATTTCCCAATTTTGACATTCGACACTATCTCGGCCTTCCATTTCCATCATTTCTCTACTCATGCCACTTATGGAACATGAGTACGTGTTATATGTGACTTTCACAGATCGTAAAAATCATTTTACAAAGACCCAAACCATTCCATACCAAATGTCAACTCCGACAAGCCTCGGGAATTCACGGTTTTACGTGCCAGCTAGATTTCACGAGAGGATTCCAACTATGAAACTGCTTTGTCATCCGAGATCTAGAGTAATAAATTCGATTTTAACCTAATAATAATTTTTGTGAATTCAAATTCATTTATTTGCCCTTTTCTAGAAATTGGAATTTCTCGGGTCTTACAAACTCGACTTGATTCGATTAATAAAATAATAAAACTTGATTAAGCTCGCGAACAGCTCGAGTCGTGTATTGTGATACTCAAACTCGACTCAACATACTACTCGAACTACTTGATTTAGACTCTATAAACTCTGATTCGAATTACCTGCCCCAAGTTCAACTCGATTAGGGCAAAATAGTAAACCCAATTAAGCTCCGCGAGTAACTCTTTAGTTTGGCATCAGAATACTTGAACTCGGATCGATAGACTACTCGAGCTACCCGAGCTCGACTCTATCATCTCCGATTTGAATTCGATAGATTACTCGAATCGATAGTACATTAATTTAACAATCAACAAAAACTATCAACTAATTATGCCAATTTTCAAAAGAAAAAAAAAATCCTAAACACATAAAAAAAAAGGAATAAATTTTATTCGGATCCAAGGAGTTCAAGAAAAATGAATAGGTGGAGAGCTCAAGAAAAGTGAATACGTGGAATTATTTTTATTATTAACAGTTTCGTTAAAAAATAAAATTAGTGTCAGTCTAGACAAACTCATTCATAAGGACGTATAGCATAAATTGATTTCTTGATAAAATAAATAATTAAATATTATATAAAATTCAAAATTCATCAAGAAAACCAATTATAACTAACGATATTTGTATGAAAGAAATATGATAGAAAGATTTTTTTAACAAAAAAAAAAAGACTTTCTATGTTGATGAGTTTCTTGATCATAAATTCAATTTATTTCATTCTCCTTTAATTATTAACATTTTATTTAAAAATTGGTGTCAATCAAGACGGTCTCATATGTAAAAATTTATAACAAAAACTGCAAGCTTAATCAATTAAATATCATACAAATTTCAATATCATGACAAAAAATTAAAAAGAAAAGATAAAAAAGACTTATGTTAATCAGTTTCTTGATCACAAATTTCAATTTATTTCATAAACATGTAAGATGAATTAGAAATTTTCGTTATTGAATCTATATAGACAAACCCGACACACACATAAAACTTTAAATCTATACATACCTTATAATTTCATAGGCTCGTATTGGTAGACATCAATATCTTTTACTTTTACATCTTGAATTATTGAATGCCCGTTAATCTTTCTAAAAAGAAAATAGCCCACAAGTTCTTCATCTGTTGGTTGAAACCTAAACCCGACAGGAAATAAAGCTTATGGATTCCTATGTCTTCTTTTCTTGATTCTTTACCACAAGAAAACACACAAAAAATTACTTGTCTTCTTTTTGGGTCTTTTAATATTTTGTGAGACCCTGGAAAATTCAGATTTTCTAAGGAAGGATAAATGGTAATTTGGGTAAAAATCCGGAATTTTTCTAGATCTCGGATGACGAAACGGACTTCACCGTTGGAATTGTCTCGTGATATCTAGCTACCACGTCGAATTTCGTCGAATTCCGGGACAGTCGGAATTTCACATTTTTCGAGGCACATAGAGGAGTGTGGGACACTTGGCACTTTATGAGTGGCCCATGAGGCGCCACGTGTCAAGCATTGGGAGAGTTAAACATTGAGCTCAAGTGGAGCTCACATGTGACACATGGCATGATGCCATTAGAGGGAAATCTCATAGTGGTTGGATAAGAGGATATGTGTAACTCTCTCAACCACCAGGTAGCTACATGTGGGCGAAGGAGAGAGACAATAAAAAGAGGGCTTTTCTCCACTTTTGCAGGAAACGTGGGAGTAGGGAAGAGGAGGTGTCAGTCTTTTCAAAATGAGATTTAGAGAGAGAGAGTCTTCCTTCTCTCTAGGATTGTGGGAGATCCGACCGTCGGATTTCTTCGAGACAAGAAGGGAAGTTGTTCTACTCGAAGAGGACAACGCGTAGGCACCAGTTTCTGGAGTTTTTGACAAACTCCATGAGGTAGGGGTTTCATCCTACTTGTTTTACACTTTATTTAAGTGTTTTGTGATGTTTGAGTTGTTTGAGGCCGTGAGGGCCATTTGACGGTTCCAAATTTAATCGGAGCGTAAATTTTTAGAGACCCATCGTAGCAAATTCAGAGCAGTTTTGGTGGACTGTTTTGGGGTTCGGGGTGATAATTTATTAAATAAATTATGTTTGTGAGTAGGAGACCGAAATGGTATGGCACCGTTCCATCAAGAGGAACCGATGAGGAGTGGGCTGCCCGTGGGACAGCCCATCAGGCTTAGACTGTAAAAACAAATTCCAAGAATGAAATGGACCATAAATGTCCACGTGTTTTGACATTGGAAATTGTTTGATGTGAATGGCTTGCATGTGTGAAAATAGATAGGTTAAGACATGATTTAATGTGTTAACATAATGACACAATTATATGGAATAATATTGTGTTGTAAGCCATTGGAGATGATATTGTAAACTGCTCAAGTGAGCTAATTTGGGGTGATGGTTGATGCGTTGAATTACATGTGTGTAATTGTAGTTGATTGAAAATATGCATGTTGACATATTGTATAAATGGTTTTGAAAATGGCATAATGCATTTTCATATTGCACTGGGTAACCTAGAAGTTAGGAGTGACTGCATGACATAGATTTTTGTAAAAACGGGCACGTTTGTGAAAGGAATTTCACAGGATGATATTCCGGAGAATTGGGTTGGGAGATGGGCCAAATGTATCACTCTCTGATGAGGACCATGATCGTTTTGGAAAGCTCACCAACCAATTCTACGAGGTAGTCCTGTATATTTTTACCGACACGTTCGTAAAGTATATTTTCAAGAACAACAAGATTGTTTGAAATGATTATTTTCATACATGGCTTAGGTAAGTGAGTGAGTATGAGGACTCGTGACATGGGGTGATCATGTAGACATTCAAGTAGGATCACGATTTACTTGAGTGTGTTATTTTGGAGCATTGCATATGCACTTAGGTGGAGAGTAAAACCATTTAGGTGATTCCACCACTGAGATAGCTCACCCTGTCGAGGGAATATCATTTCAGGTACAGGGAGCATCCTTGAAGACAACTCAGTTAGAGGCTGATTTTTTGAAGAAAGCCGGGTTGTGGCTTTGATGCTTTTGGATGTAACATGTATTAGAATTTTAGAATTTAATATATGACACACACCCCACTCCCACGGCTGTGGCGTGCTCGCTAATTCACGCAAACTCCCGCCGTTACCCCAACGACTAGAAATCCCCGTGAAGCGGCTTCGCATTGCCGCTTAAACCTTCTATAAAAATTTTTCTTTTATATTTCAAACTCAGGATTTGCAAAATCTAGCAAATGAAAATTTCTACAAAGATGACTACGCACATAGTCTAAACAAACTCGTAGATACATCCAATTTACACTATATCCAAAATATGGCAACCAGCATACCAACACATTCCCATCATACTAAACTATGTACATACATATGTTCCATGTACGAATTCAAAGTATGTTCTTACATAATATTATTCTTAATTACAGCACTTTGCATACACAATGTCAGACCAACTTATCACAAGCCTCCAACATTTCACTGTGACTTGAAAATAGTTTTTAAATGGAAACTAATGAGCTAAACGAGCTCAAGAGTGTATGTTTATAAAGGTTTTGCTTTTCCGAAAATATCTCAAAAATGTAAAACTCTCTTTTACAAATATTTTCCAGAAGCTTTACTTGCTTTAAAAGTTTCTAAAACTTTTCTTTGCTTGCTTGCTTTTGTACTTGCTTGCTTAGAAGTTTATAAAAGTTCTTAAAATCTTTCTTGCTTGCTTGCTTTATCATGCTTGAAAAGTTTCTTAAAACCTTTCACAAATCTTTGCTTTAAAAGTTTCTCAAAACTTTTTCATAAAAATGGGAACCTGGGGCTCAACCGCATGCTTTAAAAATAAACCCACTGAGCTTATTCAACCGATCGTTTTGAAATCTAAACGGGAGCTTGAGCTCAACCGTTTGCTTTAAAACTCTCCGGAAGCCTGGGCGACCGGGAACCAATGGTTGATTTTTCAAAACTGTATATCATGTTTGTAAAGCATCAACCAATGGAGGCCTATTTTGCTTACTTTACCCTAGTGGAACACTGAACTCGTGCTCAACCGTGCCTGAAGGACCTTGTCCGCATCACCTTTTCCTGAATATGGTGGAATTGACTCCTGCTTCGCCATCACCATACTTAGTTAGAGCTCATAACCTTATATACTCCCCGTACGCGTTCACGGCCCCTTAAATGCATGATGTATGTCCCAAGCTCGTCACCTGTGCAAAACTACAATGTATGTTGAAATCCTAACATCACTGCACGCACTGTAATACCGACCTGGCTTTGCTTGCTTATACTGCGGAAGGCTCCGTTTTTTGCAAAAATTTCTTTCGCTTGCCGCTTGCTCTTTGAAAAAATGGTTTTGCCAATTTAAAACCATTTTCGCTTTGCTTGCTTGAAAATGGTCAATTATTCAAACCATTTGCTTACTTGCTTATTTGCTTGCTTGCTTGAAAATGGCTTACAATTCAAAACTATTGACTTACTTGCTTGCTGCTGGAAAATGGTTTAACTATCCAAAACCATTTGCTCATTTGCTTAATATGGTTTTACAATTTAAAACCAATGCTTTCTTTTAAAAAATGGTTTAACTCAAAACCATTTGCTTGCTTTCTAATTCATTGCTTGCTTCTTGAAATGGTTTGAACTCAAAACCATGAAATACCAGTGTAAAGAAATTTTGTAATAATAATAATACACTAGTATTTGGAAAATGAGTTTAGAACACTCCACCCTTTGCTTGCTTAACTGAGTACTGTCATTCCACACTTATCCCGCCTTTACTTTTAACCTACAACTCAACGAATATGACGCACATATTAATAGCATAACTTAACGTACTTCCTAGACCTAGTCACACTCTTTGTACTCTTTTAAAGCTAAGGTGCTAAGGGTTCTATTCCAACTGGAATTACCCAATTCGGAGAACAGAAACTCAAGTGACGTCCGAAACAACCCGGACTACTCTATGTCCAAAGTTGAATCAGAATTTTTCTTGTATTACGGTCTCACTTTGAGTGAATTTCGGGGCCACATAGGATCAGAATTTGGCAATGCCTTCGTTTAAGTTTCTGGTTCTCCCCGGAAGTCTATTTTATAATGTGAGCTCACTTGAATCACTCAAATCGGATAAGAAACGAGAAGTTATGGCCAAAATTACTAAAGCTTCATCGAAACTCTGGAAAGTAGAATGGTGTACCGGGTACACTATTGTTCATGTGTACCGTACACTTTGAGCTGTGGGTGTACCGTAAGTACACTACTGTTCATGCACCGTACACCTTCCGAAATTGCCCAGATTTTATTTTTCCCACTTTTGATGCCAATTCACTCCATACAATCCCTATAACTATAATACCTCAAAACTAACTTGGAATTATCTAAAAACAACTCCATTATTTGAATTGGTGCTTTGGAACCTCAAAACACAAAACCTTAGGTAAAAAATCCATGAACTCTACCTAAGGTTCACCAATTCTTTATAAGACCACATAAATGGAATGATTCCATGGCTATTTTCTCCCAATTGGGGCTTTACTCTCATAATCCCAACCATTCAAAGGTTCATGTGAACTTTCCACACAACCCTAGACCAAAGGAGGAACAATCTCCATAGAAATTCACACTAAAATCCCTAAACATCAAAAGACATTTGATTCAAAGACAAACATACCTTAATCTTTGGACTTCTCCTCCTCCTTCTTCTTCCTTCTCTTCCTCTGCCTCTCTTCTCAAAATCGTGGAGCCCTAGCCAAAGCATGAGACAAAATGAATTATTTTGTTTGTCTCTCCACATTTAGCTCTCACATTTTTTGCCTTAATTGAAATTAGCCTCTATCTCTTTTAATATTGCAATACCAACTTTTGAAATTCCTACTATGGCCCATCTCTACACTTAATGATTTTTGCTTTTCAAAAATCTTTTCTAAATGACAATTGTACCCTTGGTTTAATACCACACCTGGGTTCCATAATTTCTCATTTCATATTTTAGTCTCCAAAATACTACTATGTGACATTTTAGTACTCATATACACTCCTACAAGATTACATAAATTAGACTCTCTCGACCCGGGTGTTACAAAATCCTCCTCCAGAACACTTGGCCCTCTCGAATGAAAACTAAACTCCAAACAAAAGGAAGGAACATAATCTCATCCGAAAAATAATTGAGGGTACGATGGCGCACTGGGCCTGGGCCCTGCCAGTCGCCTCCTCTCCTCACGATTCTTCCATAAGACTTTAACCAAAGGAATCACCTTGTTCAACACCGCTCGCGATCCATAATCCGCACAGCTATCTCCCACACATAAGTCAAATTTCTCTTTAATCGTGACCGTCAGCTTCTCAATACATGTGAAGATCATGATATATTTCTCAACATTGATACATGGAATGTATCATGAATCCTTGATAACTCTGGGGTAACTTCAACTTATAAGCCATCGGGCCCCACTTTCTCTCACGATCTCATATGGTCCAATATACTCCTACCTGCTTGCCTCGCTTCCCGACCCCAACACACCTTTCCAAGGTGAAATCTTCAAAAAGACTTGGTCACCTATCTCAAACTGCAAGTCTCTACGACGATTGTCCGCATAACTTTTCTATCTATCTCTTGCTATCTTTAAGTTATCACGAACAACATTCACCTTCTCTGAAGTGATCTGTACTAGTTCAGGGCCTACTAGCTCTTCTTCACTCAACCTCGCCCCGACACCGAGTCCTGCTACATTTTCTACCATACAAAGGCCTATATGGAGCCATATCTATATCAGCTCGATAGCTATTGTTGTAGGCAAACTCCATATTAGTGCCTTAAAGTATCCCAACTTTCTTTGAATTCCATTACACAAGCTCTCGCATATCCTCTCTAACGCCCGAATAGTCCTTTCTAACTCGCTACTGCCTAAGGATGAAATGTCAGGTTGAAATGTAGGCGCAGTACCTAACGCTGCTTGCAACCAGGGCCAAACCTAGATGTGAACCCGGGGTCTCAGACCAAACTATAGAAACTGGAACCCTTCATGAAGTTCATATTATCTCATCTACATACACCGTGGCTTAACTTTTCCAAAGAATCTTTCAACATTAACTCCAAGTGTAAAATGTATGCATTTTGTCAATAGATCAACTATTACCCATATCGCATCATGTTGCCTCTGAGTCTATGGAAGACCTGTTACGAAATCCATAGTGATCTTTTCCCATTTCCAAACTGAACACAGGAGTAATCGTATCTCCTTCGTGGCCTTCCATGCTCGCTTCACCGTCGACGTTAGGCACCTGGAAACGAAACTCGCTATCTCTTTCTTCATCCCATTCCACCAGTAATGTTCTTTCAAAGTTCTATACATCTTGGTACTACCTAGATGCATTGCATATGCAGATGAATGTGCTTCTTCCATAATTTCTCTTTTTAGTTCGCCATACTCTGGCACACACATTCTTCGAATCTTCACTATCATGCATCATCTCTAATCCAAACTCGCTTCCTTTTTCTATCTCTTCCTAAGCTTAATCATCCGTGGGATCGCCGACCGCCCCGCTACATAATCTGGTCCACTAGGAGTGGTAATTCTGGCTTATGAAACATAGCTAACAAGGCTCAGGAATCCTCGGCTCCAATATCACCCTAAAACTCTCAAGTCCACGATAGTGGAAGATAACACGACCTCATGTGAGATAAAAGAACTCTCACGGTAGCTGCTCAAGGCATGCACTTTCTGACATTAGCTTTCTGGATGGTACTGATAATGCAGTCATAGTCCTTAATAAACTCGATATCTTCTTTTATCAGGTTTAATTCTTTTTGGGTGTCACTGTTGAACTTTTATGATGCGTGATCCTACAGGAACACCATATAGTAAGTATCTCCATATTTTAAGGCAAACCACAGCTGGCACCTGAGCTAAGTCGTGTGTAGAATAATTCTCCTCATGTTTCTTTTGCATTTTGTGAAGCATATGCAATCACCACATCATTAAAGCATCAAAAACCTGACCAGGCCTTGCTTGAAGCATCACTACAATCAAGCCATCTTTTCCATTGAAGCGAAGCTAAGCGGGTGAGTCAATGGCTCTTCAACTCCTCGAAACTCTTTTAATGACATCACCTTGTCCCTTACTTAACATCTCCTTGTCATCTTGGTCGATTAGGTACGCTATCACAGGAGAACCCGCAACAAACTCTATAAATGCCTGCTAAACCAAGGAAGCTCGACCTCGACACATTCTTTGGTGGTTTCAATTTACCACTTTGCTTCTATTTTGCGAGTCCACACTCGCCCCCTCGTCTGAAATCCGCATGACTGGGAATCTGCTTTGTCAATTGGCTGACTGCTTTGCTCAATTGGCGTATAACTCTCGCTCCGCCAAGTCACGTAATACAATCCTCGGGAGCTCACGAATGTTCTGTAGAACTACTGAATACAACTAGAATATCATCAATAAAAATTATAATGAACCTATCCGTCTGGTTGGAATCTTTCGGTTCATCAAATCGATAAGCGGCTGGGAGCATTAGTCGAAACCAAATGGCATCTGAAACTCATAATCGCGTAGCGTGTCTGGATGCGGTCCTTAGGTACATCATTCTCATGTACTCTAAACGTGATACCCCGACCTCAAGTACATCTTGGAGTATACTCTGAGATCATGGAGTTGATCAAATAACTCATCGATCTGGGAGTGAATGCGATTGCGGATGTTAACTTTATTTATTGCCTGCCAATCTGCATACACAACCATGAGCTATCTTTCTTTTTCACGAAGAAGAGGCTGGGCTCCCTATGGGGGGACCAATAACCTCGATCGAATGAATCCTTTACTGATAATTCTTCCTAGCCCGGGCCTTAAGCTCCTCGAAGCTCTGCGAGAGCCATCTAAAGGAGGAATGAAATGGGCTCGGTCCACAGAGATCAAATCAATGGTGAACTCCACTTCTCTCTGGAGGTAATCCTCGATATCATCTGGAAACACATCTGAGATTCCAGTCCCCTCCTTCCTGTCTCCGCACAGCTAGATAACCACGACAACCCCTTACCTGACATCCTACGTGGCACGCCATGGCGGAGATAAATGGGAAGATAACTCTACACATAATCTCTGAACTTTACTTCCAATTTTTGGCCTATTAAGCTTTACTTCACGCATAACAATCTTGGCGATACATGAAGCATCAATGATCCATAAGATACATTAAATCCACTCATATCTAAAGCTCTGAGATCGTGAATCATGTTTCTATCAGTGGAGAACTCTGTCTTAGGTGCTTTGTTGTGCAGAGTAGCGGATATAGTGGGAGGGAAGCTCCTCATCTGGGCCTATAATGTTGGATCTCGCCAAAATGATCCCAGAATGGCTTGGATGCAAATGAGCGCGTGGCGCTCCAGGTCATTTAATGTATGCCATCATAGTCAAGGATAGAAATAATACCCATGACCACATCGGAAGCTGCATCCGCATCTTGTTGAGTCCACGGCCTGCTCTCGGCCTAAGTGCGGGGCTACATCTGTATCCACAGAGCCTTGCCTCTACCTCTACCACGGACACCTTTACTACTTGGTATCTTTTGGCCCTCTGCTTGGAAACCTCTCCCCAGACGACTTAAATGCGCTCATCCTACGATGCCCAGGAGGTAACTAGGCGGCTGCGATGTCTCACTTCCCGATCAGCGAGGCATACGATGAAATGGCCTTCGGCCACGGTGGAAACACTGTCTTTGAATCTCACCGCCCTCCCCATGGTGTAAGCCGACACATATGACAAGCGGGAGGAATACTGCAGGTGCCGCTTGCTAATGCTTAGGGGCCTCAGCGATCCTGACTAGAGATAGCTCCTCGACCTGCACCTCGACCTCTGTAACCTACGCCACTTGTTCTTCTTTCTACTATCTTGTCACGAGCTTTGTTGGGGCGTGCAGTGCACTCTCCTCTTGCTCTGCCTACTCGATACATTGCTGTAATTGCTTTGCTCAACTCGGACGGCCTCTGCCTAAGTCCCCGAATCTGATATAGCGGGACCAACGATACATGCACTTTCGATCCGGTCTTTGTAATTACGATAAAAACCTCTTGCACTTGAGGACTTCATGCAGCGAATGTATGGAATCAATCTAGCTAGTTAAGAGAACTTCTTCTCATACTTTCAGGAAGTGACATGTTCTTACATTCTAACTTGAAGAACTCCTCGATTACAGATCCTTGCGACTACGAGGAAAGGAATCGGTCGGTGAATTCTTGTTGAAATTGGTCCATGCTATACCATCGGGACACTTCTTTCCTAAGCTCCCACGTAAATCTTTGTACTGTGTACCATGGGCGAGAAGATAGGCTCTTTGCTCATCAGTGCAACCCATGCTCATAAACTTTGTTTGCAGGTCTAGCCACAACCGGTACATACAGATCTGCTAGTCATATGGCTTGGCTTGGTTCTGTACTCTCTTTATTGACCTCCCCGGTTCTTCCATAACCTCTCTATGTGGCGGTGGAGGTTGCGACTGCTGTCGGGTTGCTATTGCCACTATCTGTGCAATTTGTGCCACTTGCTGCTAGTGCGATCCTGGCGCCGAGCACCTTACGGTGCGGCGGATGGTCGAGCATGACACGCTCTTTGGAGGCTGATTCATAGATGCGGTGGTGGAACCTACTACGTGCTCATCCCTCTCAGGTACTGTAGGACGCTCAGGAGCCTCTGGAATAACTCTCCTAGGACGACCTCTACGTCCTCTTCCTGACATAGTGCTGTAATTACCAAAAATAACCTTTTTAACACTTTGACTTACTTGATATGTATGTACTTTGAAATTACACATGCATGGTTGCCAATACTTCTGCTTTGATACCAACATGACACACCCCCACCCCCTACCGGCGGGCGTGCAGCCCTCCCACGAAATCCCGGTCGTTACCTCCTAACTGACTAGAAATCTAATGAAGCGAAGCCGTATTGCTTGCTTAAACCTCCCATAAAAATTTTTCTTTTATTTTACAAACTTAGGATTTGGTAAAATCTTAGCAGCGGAAAATTTCGGCAGCATGACGACTGCACATAGTCTAAATTCAAATCTGTATGTCAAATTTACATATCTATCCAAAATATGGCAACCAGCATACCAACACATTCCCATCATACTAAACTATGTACATACATATGTTCCATGTACGAATTCAAAGTATGTTCTTATATAATATTATTCTTAATTACAGCACTTGTACAATGTCAGGACCAATCTTATTGTGCTCCAGCGTCTTCATTACTGTGCTGGAAAATAGTTTTAAAATGAAACTAATAGGCTAAACAGGCTGGTGAGTGTATCTTTTATAAAGTTTTGCTTTTCCGGAAAATATCTCAAAAATGTAAAACTCTCTTTTACAAATATTTTCCAGAAGCTTTACTTGCTTTAAAAGTTTCTAAAACTTTTCCTTGCTTGCTTGCTTTTATTTTGCTTGCTTTTAAAAGTTTCTAAAACTTTTTATTTGCCCTTGCTTTTGTACTTGCTTGTAGAAGTTTATAAAACTTCTTAAAATCTTTCTTGCTTGCTTTATCATGCTTGAAAGTTTTGTAAAACCCTTTCACAAATCTTTCTTTAAGTTTCTCAAAATTTTCATAAAAGTAGAACCTAGGGCTCGACCGTAGCTTTAAAAATAAAACCCGCAGACTTGGCTCAGCCGATGCGTTTTGAAATCTAAGCGGGAGCTTGAGCTTCAATAGTTCTTTAAGCTACTCGGAAGCTGATCGGGGAACAATGGTTGATTTTTTCAAGCGTATATCATGTTAAGTAAAGCATCCCGGCTTGATAGAGCTGTTGCTTACTTTACCTAGTGAACACGGGACACATTAACTCAGCCCCGTCTTGCATGGAAAGGACCTTTGTCACGCATCCACCTTTTCCGGTGAATATGGTGGAATTGACCTCGTTTCGCCATCACCATACTTAGTTAGAGCTCATTAACCTTATATACTCTTGTACGTGCCATGGTCTCCTTTAAATGCATGATGTATGTCCTAAGTTTGCCGACCAGGCAAAACTACAATGCATGTATGAAATCCTAACATCACCGTGCACGTACGGAATACCTCTGACCGGTTTGCTTGCTTATAACTAGGGAAGGCCTTGTTTTTGCAAAAATTTCTTTTTGCTTGCTTTCTTGCTTGCTTGCTCTTTGAAAAATGGTTTTACAATTTAAAACCATTTGCTTGCTTGCTTGCTTGAAAAATGGTTTAATTATTCAAAACCATTTGCTTACTTGCTTATTTGCTTGCTTGAAAAATGGTTTGAATTCAAAACCATTGACTTGCCTTTGCTTGCTTGGAAAATGGTTTAATCATTCAAAACCATTTGCTCATTTAACTTAATTATGGTTTACAATTTAAAACCAATGCTTTCTTTTCAAAAATGGTTTAACTCAAAACCATTTGCTTGCTTTCTAATTCTTTGTTTGCTTCTTGAAAATGGTTTGAACTCAAAACTATGAAATACCAGTGTAAAGCAATTTGTAATAATAATAATAATAATACACTAGTGTTTGGAAAAATATGAGTTTAGAACACTCACCTCTTTGCCTTAACTTGAGCACGGTTCCACCGCCTTTACTTTTAACCTACAACTCAGCCAGATATGGCCTTTTATATTAATCGCATAACTTAACGTACTTCCTAGACCTAGTCACACTCTTTGTACTCTTTTAAAGCTAAGGTGATAAGGGTTCTATTCCAACTGGAATTACCCAATTCGGAGCACCGAAACTCAAGTTACGTCCGAAACAACCCGGACTACTCTATGTCCAAAGCTGGAATCAGAATTTTTCTTGCACATAGCCCCACTTTGAGTGAATTTTTGGGCCACATAGGATCAGAATTTGGCGATGCCTTCTGTTTATGTTTGGTTCTCCTCGAAGTCTATTTTACGTAGCCACTTGAATCCTCCGTCGGATGAAATGAGAGTTATGGCCAAAATCTGGCGGTCGGCGGGAAGTAGAGCGGGGGTGTCGGTACACTCTTGTTCATGTACCGGTACACTTTTGCTTATGGTGGGGTGTACCGGTACACTGTGTTCATGCACGGTACACCTTCGAAAAATTGCCCAGATTTTTATTTTCCACTTTTGATGCCAATTCACTCCATACAACTTCTATAATTCATAATACCTCAAACCAACTTGGAATTCATCTAAGCAACTCGCGACATTTGAATTGGTGCTTTGGAACCTCAAAACACAAAACCTTAGGTGAAAAATCCATGAACTCTACCTAAGGTTCACCAATTCTTTATAAGACCACATAAATGGAATGATTCCGTGGCTATTTTCTCCCAATTGGGGTTTTACTCTCATAACCCCAACCATTCAAAGGTTCATGTGAACTTTCCACACAACCCTAGACCAAAGGAGGAGCAATCTCCATAGAAATTCACACTAAAAGCCCTAGACATCAAAAGACATTTGATTCAAAGACAAACATACCATAATCTTTGGACTTCTCCTCCTCCTTCTTCTTCCTTCTCTTCCTCTTGGCTCTCTTCTTCTCAAAACCGTGGAGCCCTAGCCAAAGTATGAGACAAAATGAATTATTTTGGTTGTCTCCCACATTTAGTCTCATATTTTGCCTTAATTGAAATTAGCCCTCATCTCTTTAATATTGTAATACCAACTTTTGAAATTCCTACTATGGCCCATCTCTACACTTAGTGATTTTTGCTTTTCAAAAATCTTTTTGCTAAATGACAATTGTACCCTTGGTTTAATAACACAATTCCGGGTTCCATAATTTCTCATTTCATATTTTAGTCTCCAAAATACTACTATGTGACATTTAGTACTCTTATACACCCCTACAGTATCATGTACTATAGACTCTCTCGGGACGGGATGTTACATTTATGTTTGTATAAAATTGTAATCAACTATTGAATTGTTGGGAGATAATTGGAGAATAGTTGTGATATTTGATTTTATGAGTATTGGTTTGTTTGCCCAAGAGGCATTTTTACTCAGGTATGAGTCTCGCGATACGAGACATATAGAATTTCCGCGGTTGTGGTGATCACTTGAACACCCGGAGTTTAGGCGTCACATATTTAGTCTCTGTACATAAGTTTATATTTATACACGTTTAGACAACATAAATTTAAATACAATAAATGAATATGAAATAGCAAAAAAATAATGTAATTAATTGATTCTAACTCCATTTTTATTATTTTTTTGCCACCTTTTATTTTCTTACTATTTTCTTTTCTTTTTTTTAATTTTCAAAAATAAATTAATATGTATATATATATATATATATATATATATATATATATATATATATATATATATATATATACTCTATATAAATGTCAAACAAAACAATGATTTGTATTACAAGACTTTAGAAGATTTTATATTAATGAAAGAAAAGATTTTTAATCTAAATTAGAAAAATACTAATATTTATAATTTTATTAAATAAAATACTTATGATATTTAAATAAGAAAATACATTGAAAATTAAAGAACAAATTTTTTTGAATTTTTAAATTTGAAGGATAGCTCAATTGGTCTAAGGTCTTGAGGTTTAACCCAACAGTCACGAATTCGACTCTCCTTATGACCACTAGAGTCATTATTTATGGATAGTCATCATTTATTTTTAACATGTAATATTTTTAGATTATTCATATTTATTTGAAAATGAATTATGTTTTTCGAGATGATTTAGTATGAGATTTTAGGAAAATGAAATAAAATAATATATATTTTTAGTAAATTATTTAAAATAAATAAATCAACTATTTATGTTTTTCAAGAATTATCTATTTTAAACTTATTTCACAAATTTAATACTTGGAGTGTAAAAAAAAAACAGCATTACTACGAATAAAACCCACAACTATAGTATTTATATTGAGAATTACATTGAAAACAGTGAATAGATTCTACTACTTATGACACGTTATCTTTGTAAGCCCATTAGTTGTTTGCGGAAATGTTCATCGTCTTACCTTTTTCATGTTGACAAATAACATAAAGTCTTGATTCTTTCAACCTAAATTTAAAAGAAAACAAAAAAAAATTAGAAAATTAAAATTAAAATAACAAAGAAAAAGTAAATAAATAATTTAAGAATGTAATACTTACCATAAAAGAATCATAACATTGTGTCGAAGATATATACTCCTTTGACAGTCTATACTCGGACATGAGCCATGAAGTCTTATGCGGAGTTGAGTTTCAGGACATAGAATAGTAAGCTAAAGACATTTTAACGCCTATAATATTTCCACTAGTATCCAAAATATTAGTATATTTTTGTGTAGCTCTCCAGAACCGGATTGAAGAAATACATTTTCCCATCTCCATAATAAAAAATTTGATCTACATGAGATTCAAAATTAGATTAGTGCATACGATAATATTAGGCATTAAACATTTGAGAAGAGGGTAAAATTTTTGTAAGACCCGAGAAATTCCAATTTCTGGAAAAAGGGCAAAATCATAATTTCGATTACAAAATTGTTATTTCGGTTAAAAATCTGGAATTTATTCTATAGATCTTGAATGACAAAACGAATTTCACCGTTGGAATCTTCTTGCGAAATCTAGCTAGCACGTAAAATTTCGTGAATTGAGACGGTTAGGAATTTGTTTTTCGAGGAATGTGCGGTTGGTCTTAGTAAAGCGATTTTCGATGCAGCGAAAGTCACATATAACAACATGTACTCATGTGCCATAGAAGTGGTATGAGTAAGTAATTAAAATGGGCCCGGCCGAGATAGTGCAGAATGTCAAAACTGGGAAATGAAGGGACATAATGGTCATTTTGGAATTTAAGTCACAAAATGACAAAATAGTGTACGGAGACTCTTAACTTCTCCAACAAAAATAGAACTAAAGCACGTGAATGGCGGGGAGAAAAGATCGGAACTGAAAATGGCATTTTTTTAGTGAGAGAAAGTGTAGCTTCCTCTCACAAATACCATAACCGATCCGTCGTCGCGGAGTCTTGAGGACAAGAAGGAAGCTGCTCTGAAGGGAGCCGCGTGGGTACCATTTAAGGAGTTTAGACAAACTTCTTGAGGTTGGGGTTTCTCCCTACTTGGGTTTTATTCCTTCTTTAAGCACTTTACGAATGTTTGAGTCGAATGAGGTCGTGAGGGGCCGTTTGATCGGTCCCAAACATGAGGGCCAGAAATGATGAATTTTGAACACCCATTGGAACGGCCGTGTTGCCCAGGAGCTGATTGGGTTGTTAAATTTGAAAATATTGTATTAAATCATGTATTGGTTTGGATGAAGTAAGAATGACCATAAATGCGGGTTCACAAAGTGAGCCAGATGAATTAATGATTTTTCGAATAGTAACCGAGGGTTTCACTATTCACGAAACGATCCTCAAAATATCATTACACATTGGCGAGTGTTTGATCGAGTGATTCAAGTTGGGTTGCCGTGTTTGATCGATGATAGCCCAGTGAGCTAATTTTGATGTATAAAATGAGAATTTACATGACATGATTGTGTGAATTGATTGTTTTGTAAATATATGCATGTTTATATATGTTTACATGTGAATTAGGCGTATTGAATTGACATACATGCATTCCATATGCCTTTGGAACACCACAGGACTATAGAGTGAGTCTGCGCCGAGATAGATCTAGAAAATGGTTGGAGGGTTGTCTAAAATGTGGTATGGATCTAGTCAAACTAAAAATATCAATCGTCGAGAGGCAGCCCGATTGATATACATCGGAGGGTGATCCCGCAGATAATATCGTCGTCGGGTATTTGATTGATATATATACACGCCCGGAGGGTTGTCCACGAAGCAGACGACAAACCAAAGATAATGAATTCTCATACTAGGCTTAGCGAGTGGGAGTGATGAGGACTCGGGTGCGAAGTTATGGAGTTTAGACATTAGTAGGATCATGCATTTTCTTGAATGTGTAACATTTGGAACATTGCCTTTGCACTTAGGTAGAGAGTAGCCCGTTTAGGAGATTCCACTGCGAGCATTAGCTCACCACGTCGGGGATATTGTGCCGGTGCAGGGAGCGTGCGGGGGACGGCTAGATCCTAGGACACAGTTTGTTAAGAAAGCCGGGTTGTGGCTTTGATGATTTTATACATGTATTAGAGATTCTCTAATTTTGATATGTGTTGTATAGGTAAATTATTAACTCTTCAGAACTATTGGACATAGTTGGTATGTTTTACGGATATTATTTATGAGTACTTTGTTTACATGGGCCCAGAGTGACGTTTTACTCATGTGATGGATATATTGCACTCCCAGGGACAGGCCATATCGGGTATTGTATTTGGGGTAAGGCTCCACGGCTGAGAGACTGCGCGTTCCGTGAAAAAATGTTGGGTCACCGGACATTCCGCAGTGTCGTAGTTGGTATGGACCCAGGAGTTTGGGGGCGTCACAACTTGGTATCAGGCCTCGGTATGTCTACTACTACCTAGGGCTTGAAGGATTTGGGCTTAGGCCGTAGTCGGGGTCAGAACATCACCGCTGGAACATTGGTTTCGATGTTGAGTTTAGGTATGAGATTACCTAGGAAATCACGGGACAAAACTAGGACACTGCATGCATGTGTTTGGTATGTTTTGTGTGATTTGATGAAATGTTGTGTGATCATGTATGTATGATGTGAATGTTTGTGTGCTTAGGTAGATAGCATATAGGCATGTTGGAAAACAAACCTTGGAGTTTACAATGTGTAAAAATTTAGACGAAAGAAATAAAATAAATTTAAGTAATTTATTTGGTTTAATTGGAAAATGAGAAAAAAATGAATGAAAACAAAATATGCGGAGGCAACCGTGGGCTCTTGCCCGTGGGCATGAAAATGACGTTTGGGGCGTTGTAGGCGGCCAGAGCAGGCATCCAGAGGCTGCAGCAATGACGAAGCGCCGCTGCAGCGGGCCTGGGGCGGGCACGGCGGCAGAGCCTGAGGCAGCGCGGCTGCGGTATGGCCTTGACCTAGGCGTCTTCTTTGGGTTGTCAATTTGTCACCCTTGAATTACAGTCGGCACATTTTTGGCCGGTTTGACTTAATCTTGTTCTGAGTCAATTTTGGACATTGTTCGTGAACAGGTTCATGAACATTCTATCTAAAAAATTTCAAAAAAAAATTATTATATTAAATAAAAAAATTCAAATAAAATTAGATAAAATTTTTGAAAAATAAAATTTTCAAAAATGAAATTTTCGAAAAAATATTTTTGTTGAAAACAATATTTTTATTGCAAAATTGGTTGCCTTGCATTACACGTAAATGCGGGGCAGTGTCTATCTGCTTGATTTATGTGTGTATGAATAGTGTCTCGGGCGGTGTTTGGCCGTGAGTCTCGTGAGATTGAACTACCATGTTGGTGTGTAGATGGCTAGTAGAGGGCGAGAGAGGGCGTAGAGGAGCGATCCACGGGGGCCCCTTTAGGAAGAAGCACCACTTAGACATTTGACCCGGCCCTTGATCGTTTAAGTCTGACGGGCTTTCTCTTGAAATTTTGTGGGGTGACCTGTGATGTTATCGCTGGTGGCATAACGGTGTGGAGGGTCTAGTAACCTCGAGTTTGAAGCATGTCTCAGGCAGTCACGGGGAGGGAAGTCCCGGAGTGGTGTCAGACCATTCAGTTTATGCGGATCGAGAAGGTGTTAAGAGGGGATAGCTGGAACCTCTGACACTACCAAGATAGACTATTTGATTCTGGCTTTAGAGTGAGGTGAATATGGTGGGAAATGGGCAAGGACCTCCTAGAAACTTAGAAGTTATGACATGGCGGGATTTGAAATTGTTCATGGAGTCGTGCTCCCGAGTGCGAGGCATGTGAAGGCTCGGGAGTTCACAGAAATTTGGAAACGAGGGCGATATTTGTGATGGATTATGTGGCTAGATTACGGAGTGACCAGGTTTGCGATGATTATGTGGCCACGAGACATGGCCAAGGTTGGAGATTTGAGAATGGTAGGTTGTCCATTCGGGCGGGGTGTAGGACTCGCCTACGGGATATGGATTCCATGGTTGGGACTGACTCGACCGTAGAGAGAGAGAGATGGAGGGATGCTCGGAGCACTCGGGATGGAGAGTGTTAGTGGTAGAGGAAGGACGGTCAGTCTTCTTCCCGGTTCGGGGAAAGAGGCGGAGAGATTCTAGTTCAGGGTTCTAGAGTCGGCACCATCGAGACGAGAGAGGATGAGAGTTGCAGGTCGGTAGGACCCGGATGGTGTCTTTACCATTGTGCCAGCTTGGACACATGAGGCAGAGATTGCCCCGGAGATAGGGATCCCGGGGTTTTGGGACAGCACCGGTCGATCATTTGGCAAGGCGGGAGAGGGGATGCGATGCGTTCCTCCACGGCGTGCGAGGCGGAAGGAGCCGGTCTGATTTCGAGCTCTGGCGGGGCACACATTTCACCTGGGTGGCGAGAGGCAGTGTGGGTAGAAGCGAAGGACGATGCCTGAGCAAGGACATCAAGGGTCGAGGGACGTGTCTATGCCGTCACACATGTTTAGTCGGCCCGGTCGGCTAGTTATACGGGAATGCGTTTTTATATGCCTTTATGTAAATTTGGGGTGTTGTTGATTACGGTGCTTTGCGTTTCATTCATTGTTAAATCGGATTGTGATCGAGTTGGGCTTAGAGGTTTGAGACCTTAGAGGGCAACTGTATAAGTGAGTTCTCCTGGGAATTAGAGCGAGAATAGGGATGATATGTCGAGTTCTGGCTTTGGAGATCTCGGGACTCTACTCACGGTGGACTGGGGATCATGGACATGTCGAGATTCGATGTCATCGGGGATGGATTGGTGACGACTTACGAGGTCGTTATTGATTGTGGCGTAGGAGGGTCACCGCTACCTTGAGCAGACCTCGTCATGTGGTATTCCCGGGGAGACAAGCATGACATTTTACCCAGGCCGATTATCTCGAGTCGGGTGTCGGGGGCGATTAAGCGGGTTGGATAAGCGAGCGCCTGAAGAGACGAGGTGAGACGGACTTAGATCACACCTCAGTGGTTTGCGAGTATCACGGGATCTTTTCCATATGAGCTACACGGACTACCTCCACATAGGGATGTAGACTTGATTATTGAGTTACGCAGTACTTCACCCGTCATGACTCCACATAGGATGGCACAGTTGAGTTGCGGGAACTCGAGTCCATTCACGGGGCTCTTTGAATGAGGGTTCGTAAGACCCGAGCACTTCAGGTAGGCGCAGCTTGATTTTGTTTTGAAGGCGGACAAGACCCTTACATTTGTGCATTGATTATCGACGGTTGGAGCAGAGTTACGATCAAGTCGATACCATTCACAGGATTGATGATCTGTTTGATCAGTTGAGAGGAGCGCGAGTCTACTCCAAGATAGACCTTCGCACTGGTTACCATCAGTTGAGGGTTAGGGATACAAATATCCCTAAGACAGCTTTTAGGACGCATTATGGGCACTTTGAGTTTACGGTGATGCCCTTCAGATTTACGAATGCACCAGTGGCATTCTTGGATCTCATGCATAGGATATTCCAACCCTATTTAGATCAGTTTGTCATAGTCTTTGTGGATGACATCTTGATCTACTCCCAGTCAGAGTGGGAGCATGAGTATGTCACTTGGTGTTTTCACAGTTGTTAGAGACCTTGATTTATGCGCGAGAGTTGATGAGTGCAAGTTACGGCTTCTTGAGGTGAGATTTTGGGACACGTGGTGTTAGCATCAGGAGTGTCGGTCGACCCGAGGAGAGGTCGAGCGGTGATGAGTTGGGAGGAGCCTAGTCAGTCTTGAGAATACGTAGTTTCTTGGGATTAAATTTGGATACAGGGAGATTCATTGAGCATTTCTCGGGATAAGCGACACCTATGGCTAGGTTGTTGACCGAAGGAGGTCGAGTTTGATTGGGATGGCCGTGTGAGGAGGCATTCCAAGGATTGAAGAGGGAGACTTACTTGACTCCATCTTGATAGTTCTAGACCCGGGACGGGGTACCTGATGTATTGTGATGCCTAGAAATTGGGATTGGGATGTGTTTGATACGGTCGGGAGGGTAGTAGCTTACGGTTCTCGACAATTGAAGAACCACAGGCAAAATTACCCCACACTTTCGACCTAGAGTTAGCGGCCAGTAGTCTTCGCCTTGAAGATTTGGCGCCACGCATACGGCGAGGAGTTCGAGGTGTACTCAGACCATAAAAAGTCTGAAGTATATTTTCACGTAGCGGGACACCGATATGGGAGACAGCGCAGGATGGATGGAGTTCTAGAGGATTATGACTTCGCTGCATTACCATCGTGGAGCGAATGTGATAGGCTGATGAACTCGGTCGGAAGTCACGAAGCGTTGGCTAGTGATGGCTTCTTGGGAGTGGCCCGGATCTTTCGAGGGCTAATAAGATAGTTTGGGCTCTGATGCGACAAGCGGACTCAAAGGTACCTTGGGAGTTTAGTGGCTACAGGTCTCTTTTGAGCGGAGTGATTGAAAGTCCCCAGTGGCGGGGACGTAGAGATGAGTGTCCATCGGGGGCCAGAGTGCGGTCAGTCTGGTGATGAGGCTGGACCGTTCACATAGATGGTAGTCTTTGATATAGGGGACGGGTAGTGGTTCCCCAATTAATGGAATTTGAGAGAGGAGATTCTCGGGTAGTTTCCGCTTTGCTCGATTTGCGTCGTGCATCGGTGTACGAAGATGTACGGGATCGCCGTCGCCCGATGCGTGGAGTGGGATGAAGAGACACGTGGGGACTTTGTTCGGCGATGTCTCACATGTCGTGATTAAGGTTTGAGCACGGAAGCCGGCGGGGCTACTTCAAGCCATTGGAAGTGGGCGAGTTGGAAGTGGGAGCACGTCCGCGATGGGCTTTGTGACCCACTTGCCCGCGGGCCGAGAGGAAGAATGGCGGTATGGGTGATAGTGGGCCAAACTCCACCGTCGGCATTTTCTAGCCGTGCGGATGACCTTCGCCTTGTAGAGATTATGCCTGTTATACATTCGAGAGATAGTCCGGCTACATGGAGTACCAATATCCATAGTGTCGGATAGGGACCCAGAGGTTTGACACACTTTGGAAGAGTTTCCCGAAAAATTTTGCATGGGCCTGCGACGGCGATGATCTGTTCCACCCTCGGATAGATGGTGGGTCTGGGAGGACTATCACGGTGATGAGGACATGCTACGAGCATCGTCCTAGATCATGGGCGGTTGGGAAGAGCATTTTCCATTAATTAGATTCGCTGACAAACCGGTTATCGGGTGAGTATCGGATGGCAGTATGAGAGCCTTTGTGGGAGGCCGTCGCAGTCGCCATTATGTTGGACGAGGTGGGAGAGAGCTCCATCAGTCTTTGATCGATTAGAACACCTCAGAAGAGTGAGCTTGTCTGACAGTGTCTTCTCACGGCTTCAGGCCGTGAAGGAGAGCATCACGGAAAGAGGCTTCAGCGTCTTCGCTGATCGAGGTTCGTAGCGTGGGAAAATTTATCGCCGGGTATTGGACCTTTCAAGATACTCGAGAGGTAAGTTCTGCGTGCGGTTAGCGTTACCGCCCCGACATGTCGAGGTGTCCACGAGGTGTTTCCGTCTCCATGCTTCGAAATATACTCGAGATCCGGCTCATGGTGGATTGGGGGCCAGTTGAGTTGGCAAATAAGGACCTTGAGGAGGGACTAGTGTGCATTGTGTCGCCGTGATCGGGTTTTACGGCAAGGCGGGTGAGGCTAGTGAGGGTACTATGGAGCGCTATGGGTGGAGGTCACGTGGGAGGCGCGAGGAACACGTGCGGGCCACTTATCCCTTCTTGTTTAGGGATGAAGGTACGTTGTTTAGTCGTTTAAGATTTAAAGGCTGTTTGTACGTGGTAGAGTGCGTTGCATATGCATGTGGTGATTGTAATTGTCTGGCAGACGAAATTCCTTTTAAGGAGGGGAGAATGTAAGACCCGAGAAATTCCAATTTCTAGAAAAAGGGCAAAATCGTAATTTCGATTACAAAATTGTTATTTCGGTTAAAAATATGGAATTTATTCTATAGATCTTAGATGATGAAACAAATTTCACCGTTGGAATCGTCTCGCGAAATCTAGCTAGCACGTAAAATTTCGTCGAATTCCGAGACAGTCGGAATTTACACGTTTTTCTAGGCATCGCGGTTCGGGTGTCGTAAAACGATTTTCGATGCGACGAAAGTCACATATAACATGAACTCATGTTCCATAAGTGGTATGATTAGAGAAATAATGAAAATGGGCCAGTGATATAGTCTTAGGAATGTCAGAAAGCAGGAAATGAAGGGACATAATAGTCATTTTGGAATTTGATTTAAGTCACAAAATGACAAAATAGTGTATAAGACTCTTCTTCTCCAACAAAAATAAGAACAAAATGTGAATGGTAGGGGATAAAGATCTAGAACTGAAAATGGTGCTTCGCGTCAGCAGTCTTCGGGACAAGAAGGGAAGCCGCTCTACGCGGAGAGGGCTTAGCGTGGGTACCGGATTTAAGGAGTTTAGACAAACTCCTTGAGGTAGGGGTTTCTCCTTATTTGGGTTTTATTCATTCTTTAAGTACTTTACGAATGTTTGAGTCGAATAAGGCCGTGAGGGGCCGTTTGATCGGTCCCCGAGCAGGACGAAATAGTATGAATTTTTGAACATCCATTGGAGCAGCCGTGATTGCCACGGCTGATTAGGTTGTTAAATTTGGAAATATTGTATTAAATCATGTATTTGTTTGGATGAGGCCGGGAATGGCCATGAAATGCGGGTTCACAAAGTGAGCGGAGTGGTGTGATTTTTCGTAGACAAAGTAATAGGGTTTAACTATTCCGGCTTGATCATTCTCAAAATATATTTTTGTGTGAAAATGTGTTTGATCGAGTGATTCAAGTTGAATTGCTTGTGTTTGATCATTAGCCTAAGTGAGCTAATTTTGATGTATGAAATGAGAATTTACATGGCATGATTGTGTGAATTGATTGTTTTGTAAATATATGCATGTTTATATATTTACATGTGAATTAGACTGTATTGGAATTGGCATACATGCATTCCATATGCACTGGAACACCCTAGAACTATAGGAGTGAGTGCATGAGATGAGTCTAGAGAAAATGGTTCGGAGGGCTGTCTAAAATGTTAATTATCGGAGGGTAGTCCAAACTAAAAATATCAATCGTCGAAGATGGCTCAATTGATATACATCGGAGGGTAGTCCACAAATAATATCAATCGTCGGAGACGGCCTAATTGATATATACACATCGAAGGGTTGTCCACAAACAAACAAACAAACAAAATAATGAATTCTTTCATACGAGGCTTAGGCGAGGTGTGAAGTCGGTGAGGACGCTTCGGGTGTGAGATGATGGAGTTAGACATTCAAGTAGGATCATGCATTTGCTTGAATGTGTGTTTTGTTTTAGATTTACCTTTGCACTTGGGTAGAGTAGCCCACTTAGGGCGATTCCACTGCGAGCATTAGCTCACCACAATCGGGATATTATTTTCACGAGTGTCAGGGGACGGCTCATCTAGGAGGCGAGGTTGTGAAGAAAGCTGGGTTGTGGCTTTGATGATTTTCTACATGTATTAGAATTCTCTAATTTTGATATATGTGTTGTAGAAGAGTAAATTATTAACTCTTAGAACTATTGGACATAGTTGGTATGTTTTACAGATATTGTTATGAGTACTGTTTATGGGCCCAAGTGGCCGTTTTACTCATGTAAGCCAGTTATATTGCCTTGTTTGGGACAGTATATCACAGTATTGCATTGGGTAAACTCCGTACAAAGGAGACTGCGCCCGATTTTACGTGAAAAATGTCGGGTCACCCGGAACATTCCACGAGTATTCTCTCTCAGGGATTATTGGGTAGTCAGCGAACCCCGGGTTTTTGGGGCGTCACAAATTTTAATTTAATTTTATTAAAATGTCAACACCGTATCATCATAAAAAACCTCTCCATTCTTAATTAAATTAAACTATATATTTTGTAATTATTAAATATTAAAGATTTTTTTATTGGTAAATAGATGGATATAAATAACAAGTAATTATCGGTTTATGAATCCTACATTATAAGACCAAGAAATTCCAATTTCTGGAAAAATGGCAAAATCGTAATTTCGGCTACGAAATTGTAATTTCGATTAAAAATTTGGAATTTATTCTCTAGATCTCGGATGATGAAATGAATTTCACTGTTGGAATCGTCTCGCGAAATCTAGGCGCATCAATTTAAGTGAGTGCGGCTGTCGAATTTACCGTTTTTCGAGGCATCGCATTTAGTCTTGAAGTAAGGAAAATGATTTTCGATGCGACAAAAGTCACGTATAACACGTACTCATGTTCCATAAGTGGAATGAGTATAAAAACGATGAAAATAGACGGCCGAGATAGTGCCGAATGTCAAAACTGGGAAAAGGGGGACATAATGGGTATTAATGGAATTGTTTAAGTCATAAAAAGACAAAATATGACTAATGTTTGTCTCCTACATAGAAAAAACGGGAATTAAAAAACCAGTAGATGCAAAAACGTAAAAATGGAGGTTTTAGAGAGGGTGCACGACTTCTCTCTAAAATATCGCAGCGTCCGGCCGTCGCGATCTTCGGGATAAGAAGGAAAGGCGCTGCGCGGAGAGGGCTTTGCATGGAGTGCGATTTAAGGAGTTTAGACAACTCCTTGAGGTAGGGTTGCTCCTACTTGGGTTTTACTTTAAGTGTTTTTCAAAATGTTTCGGTTGGTTTGAGGCCTTGAGCCGGCCAGTTTGGTCGGTCCCAGGCTTGGGGCCGTAGTGTGAAATTTTGTGGAACCTCGAATCGGGCCAGTCGTGCGATCCACAGGTTGTTGGGAGTTGTTATGGTGCAAATTATTGCTATTAATGATGCTTTGATATATATGAGGCGGAAATGGCCGTGAAACCGGAGTTCTAAAGTGAGCCAGAGCCCGTTAGTGATTTTGTATGGGAATAGTAACCGGTTTCACTATTCCAGGAATAGTGTTCACAAAATAATTTTTGTGAAAATATGTGTTTGGTCGAGTGATTCAAGTGGAATTGCTCGTGTTTGATCATTAGCCCAAGTGAGCTAATTTTTGGAGTGTGGAAATGTGAAATTACATAAAATGATTGTGTGATTTAAATTATGTGAATATATCTGAGTGATATGTTGCATGTGTTATATGAGTTATTGAAATGGCATCACAATGCATTTCATATGCACTGGGGCACCCTAGAGAGATAGGAGTGAGTGCATGAGGTAATTCTAGAGAGAATGGTTTCGGAGGGTTGTCTAAAAATAATAATAATGATCGGAGGGTAGTCCATACTAAAAATATCAATCGTCGAAGACGACCCAATTGATATACATCGGAGGGTAGTCCACACATAATATCAATCGTTGGAGTCGGCACAATTGATATATCTCGGAGGGTAGTCCACTAAATATAACATCAGAGATGGTCCACTAAGTAGATCGGAGGGTAGACCATAAATATAAACAAATAACTTTGTTTGAAACTAGTTTTCTCATACGTGGCTTAGGCAGGTGTGAGGGAGTCGGTGAGGACTCGGGATATGAGTTGAGCAGTTAGACATTCAAGTAGGATCATGCATTTGGCAGATAATGTGTTGTCTAGACATTGCATATTCACTTAAGAGTGGAGAGTAGCCCGCTTAGGGTGATTCCACTCTTGAGCATTAAGCTCACCACACATCGAGGAACATATTTTAGTCTGGGGCCCAGCGCGAGGAGGCTTGGCGTGTCTAGAGGCTAGATTAGAAGAAAAGGTACTGGATTATGGCTTTGGTTTGTGATGTATACACATGTATTAGAATGTTAAATTTTAATATATGTTGTATAAAAAGAAATTAATTAACTCTTTTGAAACTATTAGATATAGTTAGTTTATATTATGATGAGTATTATAGAGTAGTTTTACTCGATATAGATATCATGTGATTGATGTTGATTGGGACGGGTTATATTATGGGTGATGTGTCTAGGTAGAGGCTCTAAATGCAAGGGACTACGCGATTTTTAAGAATGTGGTGGGTTACCACGGCATCCTAATATTCTGCGGGTTGACGGGTGGTCAGCGGACCCGAGGAATGGGGCGTCCACGACGGTATAAGAGCTTAGGTATACGAATACATAGGGAGCTCGGGTTGGGTATCCATCACCACTTGGGTGGTTTTATGTAGAATGTAAGGTATGTGGGCTTGAGATGGAGGATTTGGGCTTAGGCCATTAGTGATAAGAACATCACCACTTGGGTGGTTTGATGTTCGGTTTAGATATTACCTAGGAAATCACGAGACAAAACTAGGACCTTTGCATGCACGTGTTTGGTGTGTGTGTGATTGATGGTGTTGTATGAAAAATGTTATAAACTTTGATGATGGCATGATCATATTGTGTATGGTTTTGTGCTTAGTGATTAGCACCTAGGGAAAACCACGATGTGTGTTGGGAGATTTTTAGAAGTTTCTACAGGTTGCTGGCGGAACGAAAGGAAATAAAATAAATTTGAATAAATTCATTTGGTTTAATGGATGATAAACTAAAATTTTAATAAATTTTAAAGGTTAGGCACTGGAGTTTTAGTGTTGGATCGAGAGGTTTGAGAGATTTTAGACAAAATGTCCAGAATTAAAAAGCAGAAAAAAAGGGAGATCGGAACTGATAAGTTCACGCGTGAGCTTGCCTCAGCGGTAGCGCGGGCGTGCGGGTGCTTCCGTGCGGCGTCTTGAAGCTATTTGGTGCCCCCTTCAGGGCGCTAAGCGTGGGGCGCCCGGGCGCCACGCGACCTTTGAAGCGTAGCGACATCACGGTATTTATTGGCCCGAAGCGGCCCAGCGCGACCTGAGACGGGAAGGGCGTCGCGGAATACGAAAGGCCCAGCCAGCAAGCGTGAAACTATTTGCGAGGCTGCGATGGCGACGTATGAAGCGCCTGGCGATGGCGGCGCGAAGTCAGCGGTGCGGCGAAGGCGCGGCGTATGGCGAGCGGGCCACGCGGCCATGGATGTTTTTGTCGTGAAGCTAGGCGTCTTTGTGGGTTAGTTGGGCGATTAGGGTGTTTAGTGCTTTTGGCTCGATTATATTTCGATTTTGATCGATCTTGACTTCGATGCGTTCTGGTCAATTTTGGGGAAAAATTTTTCGAAAAAACAAATATTTTGAAAAATAATAATAATAACAATAAAATCAAATCAAATAAAATTAGATGAATTTTTCGAAAAATAAAATTTTTAAAAAAAATGAAATTTTCGAAAATAAATTTTTTGTTGAAAACAATATTTTACATGCAAAATTGATTGTCTTGCGTACCTTCGTCACAAGGACAATGTGTATAAAGCGATTTATGTGTATGATTAGTGTCTGAAGTTTGTGTTTATGCCTTAGAATGCTATATTGAGATTAAACTGCCATGTTAATTGTGTAGATGGCTAGTAGAGGACGAGGACATAAGAGGGCGTCCATGAGTCTTACAGTCGGGCACCGGAGCAGTTGCTGACTGATAATTTGATGGTAGACCTTTGTAGAGGTTATGGGTATTGCGGCGGCGGCTATAGCCTGGTAGTATGACGGAGTTGAGTCGGGGAGGTCCCGATAACCTCCGAGAGGTTTCGGCGCGTCATCCTTCAACATTCCTGGGGAGAGGTCGATGTTATTTTGGATACATTGGTTCCTCTGAATCGAAGGTGTTGGGCTCTCACTGGAGCTACCTCATGACCGGGGATAGACTAATTTGTGTGGCTAGGGTGAAATGAGATATAGTGGAGATGGGCAAGGACCTCTAGAACTTAGAGGCTATGACATGGCAGAGGTTTGAGGAGTTGTTCACCTGAACAAGTACTTCAGAATTCTGCGAGAGCTCGGGATTACTAGAGATGGAAGCGGCGATAGGCTGTGATGGATTATGTGACTAAGTTCATAGAGCTAGCCCGATTTGTTGATGATTCCGGCCACAAACTTGGCGAGATTAGGAATTGAGAATGGTACGAAGTTGTCCATTCGGGGCGAGGATTGTAGGACAGCGTGGGATGGATTCGTGGTTGGAATGACCACGAGCATAGAAGAAGTTGGGCTTAGAGGTTGAGACCTTAAAGGATCTCTTTTGTCGTAGTTCTCGAAAGTTGGTGAGAATAGAGATGATATGTCGAGGTTGCGAGATGGAGATCTCGGGAACTCTACTCACAATGGACCTGAGGATCATGGACATGTCAGAGTTTGATGTCATCACGGGATGGATTGGGTGACGACTTATGGGGTCGTTATCGATTGTGGCGTGGGGAGAGTTACCTTTAGCAAAGGCCAGTACTACTTGAGTGTTCGAGAGACAGCATGACATTTTGCCCCATACGGTATGAGTCTAGGTATCGGGGGACGAGTTAGCGGGTTAGGTACTTGAACCACAGAGATGAGAGACCGGACTCGATCTACACTCGGGTAGTGTGCGAGTATGTGGATGTTTTTCGGATAGGCTACGGGCGCCTCCCTGAAGGTAGTAGACTTGATGTCGAGTTACACCCTAGTACTTCACCATCTATGACTCGCGTAGGATGGCACCAGGTGAGTTCTGCGGAGACTCAGTCCGGCTCGGGAGCTCTTGGAAGCCAGGGGTTCGTAGGCCAAGACGCCGCCATGGGGCGCTGGGTTCTGTTACGAAAGAAGAAGGACAAGACCCTTCGATTGTGTGCATTGATTCACAAATGGTTTGACTGAAGTTCTGGTAGAATCGAAACTATTACGTTGATTATTGATTTGTTCGATCGGTTAAGGAAGTGTGAGTCTACTCTCCAGAGATAGACCTTCGCAGCGGTTACCATGTTTGAAGGTTTGGGATCTGAGATATGCCTAAAGCGGCGTTTGGGACACGATTATGGGCACTTTGGGTTTGCGGTGTGCCCTTGGTTGACCATGTTAGCGGCATTCTGGATCTCATGCATAGGTATTCGACCACATCCACGAATCAGTTTGTCGTGGTGTAGTGGATGATATTTTTGATCTACTCCCGGATAGAGTGGGAACATGAGTATCACTTAAGGATCGTTTCTGAGTTGTTAGAGACTATCATTGTCGCCAAGTTTAGTAAGTGCGAGTTTGGCTTAATGAGTTAGATTTTGGGACACGTGGTGTCAACATCGAGCTGTCGATGGACCCGCGAGAAAGTTGAAATTCGTGATGAGTTGGGAGAGAGCCAGGAAGTCGGTCTTCGAGATCGTAGTTTCTTGGATGTTTGGGTAAATACAGGAGATTCATTAAGAATTTCTCTCGGATAGCATCTACCCTACGCAGTGAGTTGACCGGGAAGGAGGTCAAGTTTGGTTGGGATGACCGATGTAAGGAGGCATTATAGGGGTGAAGAGGACTTGCCCGACTCCATCGGTAGTTCCGGACGGGGGACGGGGGGTATATAGTGTATTGTGATGCCTCGAGGGCGGGTGGGATGTGTTTTGAGTGTTTGAGTCAGGGAGGGTAGTAACTATGGTTCTCGTCGGTTGAAGAATCACGAGCAGAATTACCCACCGTGACTATGGAGTTAGCGGCCACAAATCTTCCGCCTTTGAAGATTTAGCAGCCACTGCTATCACGGCCGAGGGAGTTGAGGTGTATCGGACCATAAAGTCAGAAGTTTATTTTCGCATTGGGACCTCAGCGAGGCAGCGCTAGATGGATCAGGTTCCTTGAGGATTCATAGCTACTTGACCCCATCACGGTAAGGCCAAAATCTTCGTTGTCCTCGTTGAAAGTCAGGGCGTTGGCTAGTATAGCTTCTCGAGGTAAACGGATGCTCGAGGCTGTGGGATTTGTTTGAGCTCTGATCGTGACCAGACTAAGGAGCATGGGGAGTTTAGTGGCTAGTCTCTATTGACAAAGTAGTTCAGTCTGAGTGGACAACAGAGATAGTGTCCATCGAGGACCCAGTACGGTCAGTGCAGTGACGAAATTTGGACCGTTCATCGCGGATGGTAGTCTTGATATAAAGGACAGGTTGTGGTTCCCAGGGTTGTGGGTTAAGAAGAGATTCTGGAGGTTTCTGCTCCTAATTTTCCATTGCATCAGTGTACGAAGATGTACCAGGATCTTAAGTCGTTTAAATCAGCTACTGGCGGATGAAGAGACACGTAAGGGCACATGTTCGTGATGTCTCGAATGTCAACCAGATTAAAGTGAGCACGAGAAGCCCAGCCAAGGGGCTACTTCGGCCATTGGAGGTGGCTGATGAAGTTCAGAAGCCAATCGATGGACTTTGTGACCCACGCCACCACGGACCTTGAAGCAGGCATGTGTGACATGGGTGAGATGTGTAGGCTCACGAAGTCGACGAATTTTCTAGCCGATGCGGATGACCTTAAGCCTTGGAAGATACCCGTAGGTTATACGTCGAGATGGTCATTTACATGTGATTACAGACTCATAACTAACGGATAGGACCTCAGTTTTAATATGCCACTGAAAAGTTTCAAAAGGCTATGGGCTGGTGACTCATGGTATCCTGCCAGACAGGATGGTCGACTGAGAGGACTATCACAGTGATTAGAGGACATGCTACGAGGCATCGTCTGGATCATAGATGATTGGGAGAAGCATTGCCCTTAATTAGGTCGCTACTGTAATGATTATCGAGTATACGAATTGCCTTGTATGAGCCTTGTATGGGCTATACGAGTCCTCATTATGTTGGGCCAGGGTGAGAGAGCTCATCGCGGTCATGATTAAGACACCTCCCAGGAAGGTGGGCTTAATCTGACAACGTCTTCTCATGGCTCGGGCCGTGAAGAGTTATGCGGATGTGCGTGTCGACCACTTGGGGATTCGAGGTTTAGGATCCTATCTTCTTGAAGGTGATCTTAGAAGTGGTGGGGTTCGGCCAAGCGGGAAGCTATCGTAGAAGTTTATGGGTCCTTCAGATCTGGAGGGATCGGCACACCATAGCGTGCCGGTTAGGCGTTATAGCCCGGCATGTCGGTGTTCCTTGCGAGGTATTTCCGTCTCCATGCTCGGAATTATACTCGGATCCTGGCTCATGTGGTGGATTAAGTGCAGTTGAGGAGTTGACAACGATGGGAACTTTGAGGAAGGATAGGTCATTGCTTTGAATCCGCGCGGTAAAGTTTTGATAAGTGTAAGGTGAAATTAAGGTGTGAAGACGTATGGAGTGGAGGGAGTCGACGTGGGAGCCTGAGGACGATCTGACCACCTATCCCTTCTTGTTTAGGGATGAAGGTATGTATTTTATTCGTTAAAATTTACATGGCCTACGAACACATGCATGGTAGAGTGCACGTTGCATGCATGTGATGTTTATGATTAATCGAATTTTGGAATGAAATTCCTTTTAGAGGGAGAATAAAGCCGAAATTCCAATTTACGGAAAAATGGCAAAATCGTAATTCCATTTCTGAAATTGTAATTTTTGATTAAAAATCCACTGTTTACTTTCTAGATCTCGGTGTGAAATGGATTTCATTGTTAGTCGTCTCCTTAATCACGGCTAACTTACATCGAATTTCGTCGAATTCCGAGACAGTCGAAATTTACACGTTTTTCGAGATATCGTTTCTAGTCTTGAAGTAAAATGATTTTACGATCAAGGAAAAAGTCACGTATACTGCATTACTCATGTTTCACCAAGTACCAGCATGTGTAGAGAAATGATAAAAATGGACTGTCGAGATAGTGTCGAATGTTAAAACTGGGAAAAGAGAGACATAACGGGTATTAATGGAATTGTTTAAGTCATAAAAAGACAAAATATGACTAATGTTTGTCTCCTACATAGCAAAAAGGGGAATTGAAAAACCAATAGATGCAGAAACGTAAAAATGGAGTTTTAGAAGTGCGCCCGACTTTTCTCTAAAATATCGCGCGATCAACCAGTCGGCGGGTCTTAGGACAAGAAGGAAAGGCGCTGCGGAGAGGGAGCTTGTGAGTGCAGTTGGGTTCGACAAACTCTCTCAAAGGCGGTTTCTCACCTGCCCGGGTTTTGTTTATTTAAGTGTTTTTCAATGTTTCGGTTGGTTTGAGGCCTTGAACGACCTGTTGATGATCCAAAACTCCAGGCAAGTAGTGTGAGAATTTTGTGGAACCTCAAATGGACAATCCGTGCAGTCCACGGGCTGTTTAGGGTTATTTATGGTGCAAATTGTGCTATGAATGATGCTTTGATATGTATGAGGCCGGAAATGGCCATGAGAGCCGAGGTTCGTGAACCGACGATTAGTGATTTTAAGGAATAGTAATCGGGGACTCCACTAAACCACCAAAAAAATGTCTTCACAAAATAATTTTGTGAAAATAATGTTTGGTCAGAGTGATTCAAGTGGAATTGCTCATGTTTGATCATTAGCCCAAACAAACTACTTTGGAGTGTGAAATGTGAAATTACATAACATGATTGTGTGATTTAAATTATATGAATATATGCATGGTGATATATTTACATGTGTCATATGAGTTATTGAAATGGCATCACAATGCATTTCATATGCACTGGGGCACCCTAGAGAGATAGGAGTGAGTGCATGAGGTAATTATAGAGAGAATGATTTCGAAGGGTTGTCTAAAAATAATAATAATGATCGGAGGGTAGTCCATACTAAAAATATCAATCTTCGGAGACGACCCAATTGATATACATGGAGGTAGTCTTGTAACACCCGTCAGATGGGGTGCCGCAGTACATGTAGCGTAAGACGCATATGTGCACCAGTTAATAATTGTAAGGATAAAATTGTAAAGTTTTCAAAAATTCTAACGCTTTGCAATTAAGAAGAAAGTGGAGGAGTGAAAGTATAATTAATGGAAGTTTAAATAATAAAATGATAACTATAATAAATTGCCAAATAGTTCAGGAAAGTCTCGAAAATTCTCTAGATCTCGGATGTGGCTTGGACTGCAGTTAAGTTGCTTCTCGCAAAATCTAGTGACCTATAAAAGTTTCGTTTAGTGCGAGGCGGTCGAATATTTTTGGTACGAGCGATAGTTGTAAGTGAAACACAAAAGCAAGATTTTGAAAATTTCCGAAAAATGACAAATATTTAAAAGAATCATTAATTAGGATAAAGGAAATTGAAACCGAGAGAAAATAAATTATTACGGAGAGTGAAAACGGATAAGAAGAGAAAGAAAAGGGACATGTGGGTCCCACGCAAAAAGAATAAAAGCAAAGGCGGGAAAAATTATTGGGAATCGTGCTCAAATTTTAGTAAGCGAGAAAAGGTGAAGTGTTCTAAACCATTTTCAAATACTAGTGTATAATTATTATAAAGCGTTTTGCCTTTGGTATTTAATGGTTTTGAGTTAATAAACCATATTTCCAAGAGCAAACAAATGGTTTGAATTTAAACCATATTTTTAAAAATAACTGACTAAGTTTAGCAAGCAAGTAAATGGTTTTGATTTTAAACCATATGTGAAAAACAAATAAATAACGGTTTTGATTTTAAACCATATGTGAAAAACAAATAAATAATGGTTTTGATTTTAAACCATATGTGAGAAAGCTCAATATGTGGTTTTAATTTATTGACCATATTTGAAAAACAGCGAAATTTAGTGATTCGATTGCCCACGATGAGTGGCGGAATCAACACATTCTTCTATGTTTCCTCTATGCAGCCAGTCGAAACTGCGCGATATAAGTGATCTAAGTCGAACAGGGATGGTTTCATCCTATGAATGACTCGCATCAGGTGTTGAAAATGGTGAGACTTTTAGTTTGGATTTTGGATTTTGTTCCATGGTGAAGTTGTTTGGTTCTTGATTAATTATAAAGCACGCCATGAGTCTTGGAAGGTAACTTTGAGTTTAGGTCACTAACTTGATAACATGGGACCAAGCAAGTGTCCTCGGGTTATATCCTCGCATTATGACAAACAACTATAGTCGACTCATATGGATCTTTGTTTAACTAGAAAACCTAACCTAGAAACACTCCTATTGAGTCACACAAGCGGCCATTCTGACCCCTTTTAGTTTAAAACCACAGCACTCAGCCTCATTGATGTAGCTCACATGAGGCCATCTAAGAATAACCGGTCATCTAACAATAAGTATGCCTTTGCTTCCATAGCCTA
This sequence comes from Tetrastigma voinierianum, assembly GCA_016808115.1. NCBI lineage: Eukaryota > Viridiplantae > Streptophyta > Magnoliopsida > Vitales > Vitaceae > Tetrastigma > Tetrastigma voinierianum. The sequence goes on along the minus strand of JAEQBH010006664.1, from coordinate 313,011 downwards.
AATAAGTATTGTAGTAATGACATTAAATGATATTCAACCTAATTTGAAAAATGGGAACCATAATACGATTACATGGCATTAAAACAAGACAGCCTACTTGTGACCCCAAACCAAGCTATGACCCTCCTCTTCCAAAGTTATGAGAGGCAGCGAGCATCTCTTGAGTTGTCAAACCTAAGAGAATTGCCCAGTAGCCTAGAAAATGAAAGAAAGGAGAGAAGAGAAAAGCAAACCCTAAAATGAAAGCTACGGGAGATACACATAATAAAAAGTTATATAAAATCCTTGCAATTATGAATTCTAATGATGAAGAACCTCCTCCTAGACCACCCAATGTGAAACTACAAGAAAACCTAAAATATTGGCTAATACAAGGGACAGAGTAATACACCAAAGCAGGGTCGTTTGGCATTAATTACACAAAATTAGCAGGCGAAAATTTATTTATGCGGGGAGAATTTCTCTAGGAATAGCGAAAGGCCCATTAATAGCAATTTCTTCTTCTTGTAGTCAATTAGAGATAGCGAAATCACAAAATTTAAGCTGTACACGAATCAATTTCGCTAGCTAAGCGAAATTTAATAATAAATTTGAAGATAAGCGGCGAAGAATTTCGTGACACGTGATTTTAAGCTACATAGCGAGGAATTCTACAACTGTAAATTCTGACGCTAAGATTCAATTTTCGCTATGATTCTTGGGCCACCGCCAATCCAGTAAAGTACGCAATCATAACAAATTTCTGGGTTCGCCATTTCACTACATTCTTACCCACTTGCACCTCCACTGCATCGTTTCTTCATCACTTTGCCTTCATTTCTTCTCTGAATTTTGATATGTTTGATAGCTGATAAATGGGTTCAATCTTCACATAGTTCGACACATATCTCGATATTGAACTCCCAAGGTATTAAACACATAAAATAACCAAAAATAACCTCGAAAAAGCATAAGTATTACTAAGTACTTGAAGTCTGAACGCTTCCAATTGGCTTAATTGATATAGTTAGTCGCAAAAGCACTCAAAACCTATCCTGGACCCAGGCTCAATGCCTTGTTGGAGCCATAATCCCCCAACCAAAGCGTTGCTAGTCATAGCAATGCAAAAGCAAATAAGGGCATGTATGCGATGATATTTCAAAAAGTTTATGGTTCAAAGAGCGTATGTGCTAATAGACATTACCTTTATACTGAAAATGATATACAGTAAATATACAAAACCACTGAGAGAACAAAACCCATGTAAGAACAAGTTTAAAGTCCAACATCGGATCCATGGTTCTCAACTTCAGATCTACTAAAAGTCTAATGGTTCCTAATGTAACGGTCGAGCCAATAAATTATAAAATTATTCCCTTCCCCAACCTGCTTCTCAGCATGGCCTTAAGGCTGTTGACAACCTAAATAGGAAAAGTACACTCTTCCTTTTTTTTTTTTTCAAGTACATTATAGGGTGCAATGCTCCAAACTCGACTTCACCAAAGTCCGTGTAACGGGGGTCCACCGATGACTCCCAACCAATTAAGGTTGGGGCATCAAGCGAAAGGATCACTTGACCCACAAACTCTCACGAGGCTTCACCGGACTCGAGCCAAGCCGAAAATCACTTTTCTGACACGCTAAGCTCTGCCCATCCACCATAAACCTGGTGATGGCTTAGCCAATTAAGGCTTAGGGCCTTGGGGCTTTAAGGCTTTTCTTGCTCTCCCTCGGACCGTGCTCGGGCTTAGGAATAAGCTTCAGCTTTCTTCTTTCCTTCTTACTCTTTTCTTTTTCTTTTCTTTTTCTTTGAAGCTACATTGAATCTTTCATCTTGATAACATAAACCTTCTGGATTGTCACTCTCAAGGCCGACTATGCAAAATGAAAGGAGGCAAACAATTTCACAGCCTATTGGAACAATCTGGTGTGCAGTGTGTGAATTAGCTAAAGGTGGAATGTTCAAGGAGGCAAATGATGGAACTTATTGACCAAATTGCAGCACAAACTTTATGGGGATGACTCTTACTAAAGTAATATACAAGGTTTCCATTTTTCCAAATTCAAAACCATTCAATTGTCCAAATTCATGGTCAATTGTTCAATTGAAGATAAAACAAATAAACAAAGACATAAAAATGAACCACAGTAAGAAAACAAAATTTGAACACTTGAGACCTGCTAGAGCTGAAAATTACCTTCATAACGCCATGAAAATAAAGCAATGGATAGGCCTCCTCAGTATGGTGGCTGAAAGAAAGAGCCTTTGTTTGTTTAAGATATTCTCTTCAGGTTATTAAACCTGAAAGTGAAATCAAATCTTGACGTAGATTACAACTACAAATTTTAACAAAAAATTTAATCAAAACTAAGCGGTGAAGCGATGGCTGCGGAACCAACAATAGCCACCTTAGAATTAATGATTATGGGCTGAGGAGGGTCAGCGAGGAGAATTTCCTCCACCCCGATGATCTCTTCCGCACCACATAGGGTTTCACCTCTGTCCATTGACTTCAACCTTATTTATCATCTGGATTAATTAGATCTTGAACCATTAGGGTATGCACATTTGGACAATGAATGGACTTTGTCCATCTAGTGACTTAAACTTGCCGGAAATAGATGGAGATTTGGAGTCGTATAAAGAAACTTAGTCTCACTCTTTGAAATTATTGATTATCATTTGATCCCATGCCATCTTTTTATTTTCCTTTGCAATCTTGAATTTAAGTGAAGGCATCATTCCATTATTTCTTCAACTCATTGTGATCCAAGGAACCTCTTTCAGGCCTGCCAGATCATATTAAACTGCGATTGCCCACCATGCCTTGTACTTTCGATCTCCCTTTGGAAGGTGACATGCCTTACCATGAACCCGGTAGATAAGGGGACATTCCCGGGATTGTCTTGAAAGGCGCATCCACCATGAGCCCACGTGAATCAAGCGGTTGACGGACCAATCTTTCACCGTTTTGTTGTTTACACAACTCATTCAGAATCGTCTTATCTCCCACTGTTGGCAGTTCTGCCCGACCACTTGTTTGAGAGATGGTAAGGGGTGGCCACTTTGTGTTTCACACCATATTTAGCCGTAAAGGTTTTCAAATGGTTGTTATTCTGAAATCTACTGGGAACCTCCATACGCTAATAATGGCTTTTCCATTACCCAAACACGGAAAAGATATTGGCTTTCAAGAATTTAAGTACCACCCCTATGGTCATTGGTCTTGTGGATTGCTGACCAGCAGAGACAGATCTCAGCAAATGTATGTATGACCATATGACGTGGGATCCAAATCTTGCCCACCTGGAATGGTCGACTACTAAAGTGGGTTCAGGCATCATGTGACGTGGTGACTTCGAGTCTTTAGTATCATCACCTTCGGCACATTTAGTGTGCTTCTCTATCAGGAAGCTGATGAAACCATTCTGTACCTTCATCGATGTCTTAGAATAATGTTACCATTCACTCTCATGGCAAGGTTAGAATCCCTTGTTCTGTTATCCTCAGGTACACACACTTCACGAGATTATTTGATCACAGTGTACCAATAAGAAAAGATACCGATAATGGAATGGATCTTAGAGAAATACTTCCTATCACATCCCTTTCTTTCGGTTGGGATTTCTCTGTGGTGAAAGTTGGCAATGAGCATACCCGGGGCTTTCCGGTTGCGTGCAGGGATTCTTCGGAAATTCATCGTTGATGGGTGGACTACACAGGTGTCATGGGCTATCGTTAACCTTGACGGATGATCTGCCACCATTCTCTACTCCCTTCTTGTCTTTGGTGAAAATTAAACTCTGAGTAAAAGAACCCATCGGATGAGCCTTGCTTCGCATTTGTTTGGTTAGAGATATTTCAAGCGGAATGGTCAGTAAAATGACTATATCAGACCCAACCAGAATATGCTCCAGAAATTTTGTCTAAAGCATACACCAGCGACAATTCCTTCTCATAATGCCTCAATTCACTTTATGTACTTCATTAAGTTTCGCATAATAGACTCATGAGGTTTCCATCTTCTCTTTGGCCGTCTGCCTCCTACCATGAATCCACCCTCACCTTCATAGTAGCGTGGAGTTAGGTGCTCGTCTTGTCAGGCGATGGTCAAATAAATTTAACTCCCAACTCTACGGCATTCTCTCTCCAAATCTGTTAGCATCTCAGAGCTTATACAGGTTTAACAATCTGAGAAGTCTTTAGATGTCGTCTATAGAAACTGCATGACAAGAATTGCCTAATAATTTTACATTGTTGGGGCGGCTTAGAAATAGATTCAGTCTTTGCACTCAACTTCTATTCCTATTTGGAAATAATGTGCCCAGCCAGTTCGTAGTTAACCATAAAATGGCATTTCTCCCGATTAAGCACTAATTTCTTCTCTATGCCTCTGCGAGATGGTCTCAGTTAATTAGACATTCTTGAAATCGCCTCCATATAGGTGATGTCATCCGTATATACACTCATTATCTCGCTCCACCATATCTGCGAACATACTAATCATACACCTACGAAAAGTGGGTGGGCGTTGGAAAGACGCCAAGGCATCCTTCTATAGCATATCGTGCCAATGGACAAGTAGTGGTCTTTTTCGATCTTCGAGGCGGTCGATCAAATACAAATGGATACCTTCGAAAAAGCAATAAGACCGATTGTCGAAACTCTTTCGGTGATCGAGTAGAGAGCAGCGGAAGTGGTCTTTTCGTGTTACCTCATTGAGCCTCCTATAATCGATGCACACTCTCAGCCCAGTAGTGGCTAGTCAAGACAATTCTTCGCCCCTTTTCATTTTCACTTTGTTGTCACTCTCCACGATTTCTTGGCTCACGAGTTAGGCTCTGCAAGTGCTGCTCCGAAATGGGGTAAATGATACCCGACTTAGACAATTTAGGGACCTCAATGCGAACTACTTCCTATAGGTGGGGTTCAATCTTATTTGAAATTTACTTTAACGACTTTAGACTCCTCTTCCTAGTAGATGTGATGGGTGCGATTGAGTGGTTATGCCTTTCAAATCGGAAATTTTCCATCTAATGATTGCTTGTTCCTTTGAGAAGGTGCGTGGTCATTCTCTTGTGCGAGTGGTCGGCGGTGAAGAAATCCTGGCCAGGCCTTTGCTCATTTCTTCCCAATGCATATTTTAACTCGGTGGGAGGAGTTTGAGCTAATTGTGGGGTTCCTTTGGTTCATCTGATCAATAAAAATTTAAGAAATTTACCATTTTCTTCCTCGGTGCACCTTGCACTGCTCTTGTGCCTTGATGTTCTTGTTGCGCCGGACATAGACAGTGCCGGGGTTAATAAATCTTGCACTGCTGCTCATTAGCTGATAGCACGAAATCAACATCTATTATCTGAACTTCTTCACCATCATTTTCCTACGAGTGCATATGCCTTTTATAAATGAAAATATTGGTTCTAGATATATTCCCAAATGCGAGTTGCATAACCCCATTTCGACAGTTTATTATGGCATTTGAAGTGGCTAAGAATGGCCTCCCCAAAATGATGGGCACATGGTTGGGTCCCAACATAAGCCAGTTCTTTATCAAGAGACGACAAAGTCCTTTGGGTAGTAAAATAAATCGCATCAACTGAACATCCTCAATGGTCCCATACGGTATTTTAATTGATCTATCGGCTAGGGACGATTATGATGGAAGTAGTTTCATTACCATGTTCTTTACACATGGAATAGGCAAAGGTTCACACTGGCTCCAAATCTAATAGTGCTTTCTCCACACTAATGCCTCCAATAATGCTTAGGGTGTGGACATCAGGATCTTTGTATTTCCTTTGGAGTCTTGCATTGAGTAATTAACTTGCTCTTTCAGATCAAAAAACCTTTTATTTCACATTAAGACCTCTTCTTGTACTGTCTCAAAAAATTTTGCGTAAGTGGGAACTTGCTTGATCATGTCAAGGAGAATATTAACTTTTCACTTGCCTTAAAACCTCTAACATTTACCATTTGGTTAGCAGATTTTCCTTTTTCGGAGAGCTTGTGGAAATGGAGAGAGTCTGTTGATCTTCTTATAACTTCCCTACTTTGGAAGTGTTATTCTTCCCGGTGGAGGATCCAACTGCTTGTTAGATCGAAGCTTGACTAGGCACAGATGCATTAGCTTCAATTCCTACCACTTCTTCAGGATTGTTCTGGCCTTAACTTCATCAGTTCTGCGAGTTGGATCATTAATCGGCTTATTTCGGCGTGGCTCCTTTATCGATGTTCTTTGTATTTGGAAGGGGGCCTTCCCTTTTTCTGAATCCTGCAGCTGGTGGTTGGATAGTCTTGAAATTTCAGAATGCATGTTGTCCAGCTTCCTGTTAAGTGAACTCTCTACTGCTTCAATTTTCCGATTAGTTTGTACATTTAGCACCTTATGTTTCTTCTCTGAATGTACTGCCACCTTGTAGGATTCGAGTCCTTTGTTCAATAGGAGAAGAGAGTGGAGGCAGCTGTTGTTGTGTTGAAGTGGAGCCAAACTGCTGCTGCACTCCTGGAGGATTATATGCAGGGGGTTTTGGCTTCCATGGCAGAGTTGACTGGTTTTTCCAATTAGGGTTGCACGTGTTGCCATATGGAGCATTATTTGGTGGTTTATTCTGATTCAGGACATGGGCATGCTCTTGACAGTGATCCCAAGTGACTGTTGTGACAATTGAAAGCAAGGGGTTGGGATGCGAGATAGCCCATTTGCAGATTGCATTTCATCTTTGATTTTTCATTCCAGCTCCATCAATCCCCAGGTTAAATAGTCAATTCAACTTTCCATCTCTGTGTCTTGAGGAAATGCATACTGTCCCCTGCTGGTAGTTCAATGGCCTTGATCTCTTCGACTTCCCTAGGACTAGGTTCATCCAAGCCTTGGAGGTTTCTTCCAGTTCAAAATCCCACTTCCAGCCCTTGAGATGCTGCAAAAGTTACCCCACATAGTTTCCAACAATAATTGTTTTCGCCGGTGGAGACATACCATCATAGAAATGGTTTTACCGGCCTCCATGTATGAAAGAGCCATGGTGTGGGCGTACAACTCAGCTCAGTCTCCATAGATCTCCGGCACTGGTAAGACCTCTCACCATCTTGAGTACAAGGGTGTAAATTTGTCTCTTCAAATTATTGGTCTTGTAGGCCTTGAAGAATTTCTTCAAAAATTACGCTGCGGCTCTGCCCGATTTCTTATGGTTGCAGGCCTCGGTGAGTTGAGCAAATCTTGGCCTTGTCCTTTAGGGTCAATGGAAATGCTTTAAACTTTAGCAAATCCATGTAATCATACCTTCCTTAAAGGTAGTGCAAACCTCCTCAAAATCCACCAGCTCAGTGTATGGGTTTTCATTTTCCATACCATGATATGTGGGAGTAGGGGTACCAAATGGGCCTCATGCCACATCTTCGGCGAGGAGGTATGATCTGAGGAAGGAGCACTGCTCTGGGAGAGGTGTCATATGGTCCCTCATCGACCCTCCCGATTGGATTCATTGAGGTGCACGGTGACTCTGTGTTCCTCGGTCAAGGGGTCCATGTTTTCAATAATATCTTTGCATTGGTGTACTAATCCCAACACAATCTGTTTATTCCTCTTATTCCGATCTTTGCCTTCACACCTATTACACAGGCGAGATACAACGAAGAGCCTGAGCAAACTTGCAAAAGGGTTAGGGTTGGTAAAATAAGTGACGTATGAAAAAACAAAAGCAGGTGGAGTCTTTGAAAGTAACTGCCCGAGCTTAGTTTATCATTTGAGATTCAAAAGAGTTAAAGGTCACCTTCGCCTTGGGATTGATGCACTTCACCTCATCAGCGTGGTTTGGCACCATCCGTGGCGCCATTTGATTCGTGCCACGATGGGGTGAGGCGGATCGGCAAAATTTATTTCTATGTTCCTCCTACGCCGTAGTCGAAGCTCTTTGTGATATGGCGATCTGAGTCGAACACGGGGATGGGTTTTCATCCTATGAATGACTCGTCATCAGTGTTGAAAATGGTGAGACTTTTAGTTTGGATTTTTTGATTTTTGTTCAAAACAGTGAGAGTTGTTTGGTTGCTGATTAATTATAAAAACTGAAAATGAAGTGTGGAAGGGTAACTTTGAAGGTTTAGGTCACTAGCATTAACATACGGGACAAACAAGTGGCTCCTCAGATTCTCATCCTACGCATTATGACAAAACAACCTATAGTCAGTATACTTAGGATCTTTGTTTAACTAGAAAACCTAACCTAAGAAACACTCTATTTAGTCAACAGGGCAACATGCATTTACAGCCCCTTTTAGTTTAAAACCCTAGCACTCAACCTCATTTCAGTGGCTCGTAAAGGCCATCTAAAGAATAACAGTACATCCCCGACTTAATAAGTATGCCTTTGTACCACTATATATTAGTGTTGCCAAAGTAAGCAGCCATCAGCTGATGTCAGCCTAATTGCAAGAAAAATGGGAACCATAAATACCGTCTGTAGCATTCAAAACATGAAGACAACCTGCAGCTACCCCAAAACCAAGCTAACCTTCCTCTAAATTAAATGCCAGCCAGCATCTCTTGAGTTGTCATCTCGAGAGGGTGTTGAAGTAGCCTGAAAACTAGAAAAAAAGGGAGAGAGAAGAGAGAGAAAAACCCTAAAACTAGAAATGGGGAAATATTCCCATAATAAATAGAAAGTTACCAAAAAGATCTTCCCCAGTTTGCTTAGGATTACAAAAAATGATGGGGGTATATAGACCGTGATGTGTGAAGACTCTGAAAACCTAAAATATTGGCTAATACAAGGGACAAGGAGTAATACACCGCCGGGGTCGTTTGGCATCGATTACACAAAATTAACGGGGCGAGGAATTTCGCTATGCGGGAGGAATTTTATTTAGGATAGCGAAAATTTCGCTAGCCTAGCGAACTTTCGCTAGCCTAGCGAAATTGAACAGAGATAGCGAAATCACAAAAATTTAAGCTATGCACGATCAATTCGCTAGCCTAGCAAAAAAATTTGAAGATAGCGGCTGAAGAATTTAAGCTAGGCACGGTGATTTTAAGCTACGTAGCGAAATTTCGGCTAACTAGAGAAATTTCTCAATTTCGCTAAGATTCTTGAAATTTTACAGCTATATTCTGAGATTTCGCAATCCAATGAAATTACTTCGCCATCCCGGCGAAATTTCGCTATCATAGCAATTTCTGGGTTGCACATTTCTTGTTTTTCATTACCTGGCTGCACCTCATTTATGTCGTTTCTTCATCCTTTGCCTTCATTTCTTCACTTTGAATTTTGATATGTTTGATAGGCGATAAATGGGTTGATCTTCATGGTTGACACATATCTCGATATTGAACGCTCAGGTATGCGAGCACACTTAAAATAACCAAATATAACCTCGAAACGGCATAAGTGATACTAAGTAGAGTCGAACACTTCAATTGGCTTAATTGATATGATTAGTGCGCAAAAAGCACTCAAAACCTATCTCGAATAAGGCTCAAAATAGCACTATTTGGGCACTAATCATTTAGCAAGTAACGGTTTTGAATTGTAAAACCATATTTAAAAAAAAACAAGTAAGAAAATGGTTGTGAATTATTAAACCATTTTTCAAGCAAGGAAGCAAGTAAGCAAATGGTTTTAAATTGTAAAACCATTTTTCAAAGAGCAAGCAAGTAAAAGGATGTGCAGTGAAAACGAGGGCCTAACTAAAATCCACTGGTTCTAAGCAAGCATACCGATCGGAGGTGTGCATGCGTGCAGTGGTGTTAGGATATCATATGCATTTTAGTTTTTGCACGGTCGGCAAACTTAGGTCATGCGTCATGGCATTTAAAGGAGACCGTTGCGTGCGGGGTATATAGGATTAACGCGTTAGCTAAATTATGGTGATGGCGACACAAGGTCAATTCCACCATATTTACCGGAAAAGGTGATGCGGACACAGGTCCTTCCACCTGCATGGTCGATGCACAGGCTCCAGTGTTCACTAGGGTACAACAAACAAGTATAGGCCTCCAATAGTTGATGTTTTATAAGCATGATATACAGTTTTGAAAAATCAACCATTAGTACACGGTTGCCACGAGGCTTAGTAGAGATTTAAATAAACGGTTGAGCCGCGGGCTCAGTTTATATTTGGCTAAAGCAGATCGGTTGAGCCCAGGCTCCCGTGGTGATTTGAAAAAAAAAATGGTTGAGCCCACATTGCTCAGGTGTTTATAAAGTTTAGAAACTTTTTAAAGCAAGAAGGTTTGTGAAGGTTTTTAATTTTTTAAAGCAAGAGATTTGAAATGCTTTATACATTTTTAAAGCAATTATTAAAGTTTTATAAACTTTGAAACAAAACAGATAAAAAACAAGCAAGCAAGAAAATTGAGAAAAGTTTTATAGAAGCCTTTAAAAGCAAAGCAAACAAGCAAACAAGTATTACAAGTTTATAAACTTTAAAAGAAAAAACAGTCACGGTTTTAGAAACTTTAAAGTAAGCAAGCAAGACTTCTAGAAAATATCTTGCAAAAGAGAGTTTTATAGTTTTGAGATATTGTCAGGAAAAGGAAACATTTTATAAAACATACTCATTGAGCTCGTTTAGCTCATTATTTTCCTATTTTAAAAACTATTTTCAGTCTTTTGGCACTTGGTTTCTTGGAGCATATTAGGATTCTCGACATTTGTCTGAAGTCTTTGTTATTAATAATATTTGTAGGAAATACTTTAAATTTGTATAATGGAGCATATGTACATAGTGTAGTTTTGAGAATGTGTTGGAGTTCTTTGATTTGCCCGTATTTGGATGTGTGGATTATATACGGAGTTTGGAATTGTCACATCAGCGGCCAGATCATGTTAATTTCTGCATTGCCAAGATTTTACCAAATCCTAAGTTAGAAAAGTAAAGAAAAATTTTTATACGAGGCTTAAGCGACGATGCGGCCGGCTTCCGCGAGTTTCTAGTCGTTAGAATTGCGGCTGGGGTTTACGTGGTGGTAGGCACACACACTAACGCCCGATGGGGGTGGGGGCGTGTCAGTGTGGTATCAGAGCAGGAGTATACAATAACTTATGGCTTGAGGAGATCTGATACCATGTCAAAGATGGTATTAGAGCATAATTTGGTATAACCTAAGGTTTGAGAAAAAATAATCCCAAAATAAGTTGGTAATAGAGCCGAGTCTTAGGAAAACCTGTGTTATACATAATTTACACTATTGGCAACCATGCAATTTCGAATTCAAAGTACATACATATCAAATGTTTCAAAGTATTAAACAGTTGATTTTTTTTGGTAATCTGACACTATGTCGGGGAAGAGGGACGTGGGGTAGATCTAGGAGAGTCTTTCGGTTCAGGCGTCTTGCGTACTGTGAGAGATGAGCCGTAGTTGGTTCCCTCGCCTCTATGAATCGACCTCCAATGACAAGTCAGTTTGGACCCATCCCAGACTGGAGGGGCTCAAGTGCGAGATTGTTTACGGTGGGAGCAAGAGTGGCCGCAGTTGCGGATGTTAGCCATAGGCAGGTCGGTCGCGACCTACAGCCACCTAGGGGATATGGAAGAGCAGGGAGGTCGATGGAAGTCACGAGCGGCGCTAAGCCATATGATGGCAGTGCGATCCGAGAGGCGGCACCAGTTATCATTTGAGCCCAGGAGTAAACAAAGTTTCAGGGTTATGGGAACACGAGATGAAGCGAGTCTTGTTTTCAAGTTTTCTAATGGAAGACGGGGCTAAGGATTGGTGGGATGCCGTAGAGAGGAGGTATCCTGATGGCATATCATGGGACCAATTCCAGCAAGAATTCACTGATAGGTTCTTTCCTCAGAGCCATAAGGATTCAAAAATTGAGGAGTTCTTCAAATTAAACAAAGAGCATGTCGGTGTCGGAATGTGAAGAGTTCTCGGAATTAGTTGAATTGGTTCCCTATATTCAAGCGGATAAAGTCTTGGAGGTGCAAAGGTTTATCGGGTTGCCGTCGAATCGAGTGCATTTATCGGTGGTTCCTCGGAATAGATTTGGGGACTTGGTTGAGGTCATTTCTAAGAGTTGAGCAAAGCACTACGACCATGTATCGGAGTAGACGGGGAAAGTAAAGGAGTGCACGGGCGCTTCCCAAATGAGGCTAAGTCGGTCACGATGAAAGAAAAGCAAGGGTAGAGGTTACTGAGGCCGAGGTGCAGGTCGAGGAGCTATCTCTAGTCAGGGATCAGTGAGGCCCGCACTCAGGCCAGAGTTTATGCTGTAACTCATCACGATGCAGATGCAACTCCAGATGTGGTCACTAGTATTATTTCTATCCTTGATCATGATGCATATACATTAGTGGACCCAGGAGCTACACATTCGTTTGCATCCAAGCATTTCTTAGATCGCTTCGGTTAGATTTCGGCAAAAGCATTAGAGAGGGAATTGTGATAGTTTCCCTTCCGGTGGAGATCCGTTATTCTCAAGCGGTAGTCGGAGATAGTAGGTTACGATTGAGAGAGGGTTTGACGGATCTTATAACTTTAGATATAAGGGATTTGATGTGGTTCTCGGTATGGATTGGTTGTCTATGTAGAGCCACACATTAGATTGTTATAAAAGGAGTAAAGTTTCATAGGCCGGGGAAATCGAAGGTGGGATTCGGAGATGCGTAGAGTTATCTTCAATATGATCCTCCGCCATGGCGTGAAGTACTCACGTAAGGGTTTAATCGGGGGTTATCTAGCTTATGTGGTGGAGATAGAGAAGAAGGGAACTCTAGTGGATGAGAATTCGAGTTGTTAGAAGAGTTTCGGATGTATTCCGGGATGATATTGCGGGCTTACCTCCGGATAGAGGTGGAGTTCACATTGATTTGATCGAGGTAGGCCCATTTCCATTCCTCCCTTATGGGATGAAACCTGATTGGGAGGCTTGGAAGCAGTTGAAGGTGTGGTAAGGGATTAATTGACGGAGCATACCATCCCATGGGGAATCAGTTCTCTTGAGTGAAAGGAAGGTGAGGTTTGCGGTTGTGTGTAGATTACGACGGTTAGACGAGTTACCATCCATGTCGGTATCCACTCCTAGGATCGATGAGTTATTAGATCAACTCCAAGGGTCTCGAGTATACTCCAAGATAGACTTGAGGTCGGGGTATCATCGTGATTGAGGTGCGAGAGTGATGTACCTAAGACTGCATTTAGGACACGCTACGGGCATTATGAGTTTAATTGATCTTGTTTGAGCTTGACAATGCTCAGGAAGCTTTTATGGATTTGATGAACCGGGTATTCCAGCCGTATTTGAATAGGTTCGTCATAGTTTTTATCGATGATATCCTTGTGTATTCAGGTAGTTTAGAGGAACATTCAAAACACTTGAGGATTGTGTTGCAAACCTAAGGGAATGACAGGTTATGCATAGGATTGAACAAGTGCCGATTTTGGCTTGACAAAGTGGCATTCCTAGGTCATGTGATTTCAGTTGTGGGGTGAGTGTGGATCCCCAGAAAATAGAAGCAGTGGTAAATTGGAAACCACCAAAGAATGTAATACGGAGGTGAAGCTTCCCTTGGTTTAGCGGTATTACGGGGAAAGTTTGTTGAGGGTTCTCAAGATAACGACCCAGCTGACCAAGACAAGGAAAGATGTCAAGTATGATTTGGTGGATGCCTTCCATAAGAGTTTTGATGAGTTGAAGGGTAGATTGACTTCAGCTCCAGTTCTAGCTTTGCCCAATGGGAGAGATGGGTTTGTAGTCTATAGTGATGCTTCCAAGCAAGGCGTTGGTTGTGTTTTGATGCAAAATGATAGGGTGATTGCATATGCCTCTAGACAGTTAAAGAAGCATGTGGAGAATTACCCTACACACGACTTAGAGCTTGCAGCAGTCGTGTTTGCTCTAAAAATATGGAGACATTACTTACATGGTGTTCCTTGCAGGATCTTTACAGATCATAAGTCTTGATATATTTCACCCGAGAAAGAGTTCAACCTGAGGCAAAGAAGATGGCTTAAGTTGATTAAGGACTACGTGTACTATTAGTACCATCGGGAAAAGCTAATGTCGTGGCGGATGCGCTGAGTACGAGAGAGTTCATTGTCTCATGAGATCGGGTTATCTTCCACTATTGGTGGATCTGAGAGCTTTAGGGGTGATATTGGAGGTTGAGGATTCAGGAGCCTTGTTAGCCACATTTCATGTTATACCCCTCCTAGTGGATCAGATTTTAGTAGGGCAGTCGCAGGATCCACAGATGATTAAGCTTAAGGAAGAGATAGAAAAAGGAAAGAAAGCAGAGTTTCAAATTAGAGATGACGGCATGATAGTGAAAAGGCGGAGAATGTGTGTGTGCCAAAGTATGGCGGCGAAGAGACATTATGGAAGAAGCACATTCATGCATATGCTATGCATCTAGGTAGTACCCAGATGTACGAGGTTTGAAAGAACATTGCGAATTGGAATGGGATGAAGAAAGGGCAAGTTTCGTCTCCGGGTGCCTAACCTGTCGCGGTGAAAATGAGCATCGAAGCTCGTGGGAAGTCTGATTACTCCTATTCCAGTATGGAAATTGGAATATATCACTATGGATTTTGTAACAGGTCTTCCACGGACTCAGAGACCACATGGTGCTATATGGGTGATAGTTGATCGATTGACGAAGTCTGCTCATTTTCTACCAATTAATGTTGAGGATTCTTTGGAAAAGTTGGCCAGTTGTATCTGGATGAGATAATGAGACTTCATGGGGTTCCAGCTTTGATAGTTTCAGATCAAGACCCCAGGTTCATCGAGGTTTTGGCTGGTTTGCAAAGCGACTTTGGGGTACTCGCCTACATTTCGGCCATCATTTCATCCGCCAGACGGTTAGCCGGTCGAGAGGACCATTCGAGGCGTTAGAGGATATCTTTGAGAGCTTGTGTGATGGAATTCAAGGGGAAGTTGGGATACCATTTGGCACTAATGGGTTTGCCTACAACAATGGCTATCGAGCCAATTAGAGATGCCTCCATTTAGAGCCTTTGTATGAGTAGGAAATGTAGGACTCGATGTCTTCGGGATGAGGTTGGTGAGAGAGAAGACTAGTAGGCCTTGAGCTGAGTGCGGATCACTTGAGAAGTGAGTTGTTCGTGATAACTTAAAGATAGCAAGAGATAGACAGAGAAGTTATGCGGACAACCGTCGTAGAGACTTGCAATTCGAGATAGGTGATCGGGTCTTTTTGAAGATTTCCCCTTGGAAAGGTGTTTTGAGATTCGGAAAACGAGGCAAGCTCAGTCCAAGATTTATAGGACCTTATGAGATTGTGAGCAAGGTGGGCCCAGTAGCTTACAGGTTGAAGTTACCCTCAGAGTTATCAAGGATTCATGACACATTCCATGTGTCGATGTTAAGTATTCGGATCCTTCACATGTCTTGAAGCGTATCATTAAGAGAACTTTGACTTGTGAGGAAACACCTGTGCTTAGATTGTTGATGCAAAAACTGAGGTGTTGAGAATGCAGAGTGATTCCTTTAGTTAAAGTCGATGGAGGAATCATAAGAGGGGAGCTGACTGCCGGGCAGAGGTTGAGATGCGCGTCGATACCTCAATTATTTTCGAATAAGGTACTCCTTTCCTTTGAGTTTAGTTTGTTCTAGGGCGAAATGTTCTAAATGAGGATGATTTGTAACACCCCGTCTAGATGGAGTGCACGATTACATGTAACTGTAAGATGCGCATATGCACAAAGTGCCATTCTTAAGATAAAATTGTAAAGTTTCAAAGAATTGTGGCACTTTGCAATTAAGGAAAGTGGAGGGTGAAGTATAATTGTGGAAGTTTAAATAGTAAAATAATAATAATAGAATTGCAAATAGTTTAAGTCTAGAAAATTCTCTAGATCTGGGATGGCGGCTGGACCTTTCAGTTAAATTCGTCTCACAAAATCTGATGACTAGAAAGTTCGTTTAATTAGAGACGGTCGAAATATTTTTCGGAATTTCTAGGCGGCAATTTTGTGTATACAGCAGATTTTGAAAAGTTTGAAAATGACAAATATTTAAGAATATTCAATTAAAAGATGAGAAATTGAAAGCAGGGAGAAAATAAATTGTTTGGAGAGTACAAAACGGACCAAAGAGAAAGAAAAAGGGACATATGGGTCCCACTTAAAAAAAAAAAAAAAAAAGATAAAGCGAGGCGGGAAAATTGTGAATGGTGCTTTTCAGGTACAGTAAGCGAAAAGTGAGTGTTCTAAACCCATTTTTTCAAAATACTAGTGTATTATTAATATAAAAATTGTACCCCCTGCTTGGTATTTAATGGTTTTGAGTTAGCAAAACCATATTTCCAAGAGCAAGCAAATGGTTTGATTTAAATATATTTTAAAAACAGCGATAAGTTTGTAAGCAGTAAATGGTTTTGATTTTAATATATATATTTCAAATAAATAATGGTTTTGATTTATTCCAACCATGTTTGAAACGAAGCAGGAATTTAGCAAGTAATGGTTTTAAATTGTAAAACCATATTTCAAAAAAAACAAGTAAGAAAATGGTTGTGAATTATTAAACCATTTTTCAAGCAAGCAAGCAAGTAAGCAAATGGTTTTTAACTGTAAACCATTTTTCAAGCAAGCAAGAAAGCAAATGGTTTTAAATTGTAAAACCATTTTCAAAACAAGCAAGCAAAGAATATTTACAGCGAAAACAAGCCCTGGCTTCAAATCCACAGTTCTAAGCAAGCATCTTAGGTCGGAGAATTGTTAAAGGTGAGTGCACGGTGGTGTTGGGATATCATACATGCATTTAGTTTTGCCTGATGGCAAACTTAGGTCATGCATCATGGCATTAAAGGAGACCGTTGCACGTCTGAGGTATATAGGAGTTAGCGTTGGCTAAATTATAATTGATGGCGACCTGAGGTCCAATTCCATACCTTCTTTGGAAAGGTGATGCGGACACAGGTCCTTCCACCTGCACGGTCCTTCCACCTTTAAAAGAAAAGCAAAGCAAGCAAGTAAGTATTAAAAGTTTTATAAACTTTTAAAAGCAAGCAAGCAAGTATTAAAAGTTTTATAAACTTTTAAAAGCAAGCAAGTGTAGAAAGTTTTAGAAACTTTAAAGTAAGCAAGCAAGACTTACGGAAAATATCTTGTAAAAAAGAGTTTTATAGTTTTGAGATATTTTCAGGAAAAGGAAACATTTTATAAAACATACACTCACTGAGCTCGTTTAGCTCATTATTTTCCTATTTGAAAAACTATTTTCCAGGTATAGGCACTCCGGACGCTGGAGCATGTTAGGATTCTTCTGACATTTGTACAAGTGCTGTTATTAATAATATTTTGTAACGAAATGCTTTAAATTTGTATAATGGAGCATATGTATGTACATAGTGTAGTTTTTTGAGAATGTGTTGGGTTGCTGGTTGCCATATTTGGAAATGTGTAAAGTTATTGATGCACGGGATTTGGAATTGTCTATGCGCGGCCGTCATGCTGTGAAGTTTCTGCACGCGCAAGATTTTGCAAATCCTAAGTTAGAAAAAGTAAAAGAAAAATTTTATCACGAGGTTTAAGCGAGCAATGCGGCTTAGCCGATGAGCTTAAAAGTCATCTCTTTTAGTCCATTTTTACGATTTTGATTTTTAGTTAAAATTTAATATTTAATATACGAATTATGAAGAAACTCACCAATTTGTCATTAAGCGGGAAGGAAGCAGAAAGATGGAAAATGCATCAATAAGTGGAATAAAAGTGCGGTGGTGTGAGCGAAATGACAAAAGCGGCGGGGTCGCGATCTGATTTTAGATTTACGATCGATTCGAGTCGTGACCTCAGGGAAGATTGAAGAAATTGAAGCATATCGTGACGGGAACCGCAGTATAAGCGGTGAAGAAGGTGATGTCGCGACCAATGGAAGTGATCTCGCGACGCCAGAGCAACTAGTTATCCGCAGGCGAACTTAATCGCGAGAGTCGTGACATCAGGAGATCAGCGAAGGCTTGACTATGAGGTTGAAGTCCGCAGTCGGGGACACCAGTTCAAGGAAACGATACCGGGAGGCGATGTCGGCGACAAGAAGCGGGTGCGACATCGCAGCACTAGTGAAGGAGTGCGAGAAGACTTGAGTATGTCGCGACATACGGGAACAACCATTGAAGATTGCAAAAATTCGGCTCAATGTCGTGACATCAAACGAACCGTGGAGACTTACGAAATCCACGACATCAAGAGCATCAAATGGCGCAACAAGAAGAGGTGATGTCGCGACATAAGGTCGAGTCGCGACTATAGGACTGTTAGGTTGAAGGAGGAAGTTTCATAAAAAGTGATGTCGCGACAGATAGCGTGTCATTGACATCGAACCGAATAGATCAAAGGCTGCGAGTTATAAAGCCGGGTGCGAACCTCAATCACGATGTGTGACATCAAGAACAACCGGTTAGAAAGCCCAGTAAATTGATGTCGCGGCACCATACACCTTTCAGTTGAAGGTAAAGCTTCATAAAGTAAGATCCGACAAGCGGTGATGTCGCTCTGAGGAAAGGCTGAAGTCGCGACACGGAGAGAACAGCGAGAGGGTCTCGAAGGATCTAAGTTGATGTCGACATGAGACCCGAAGTCGCGAACATCGGGCGACCGGATCAAAGATCACGAGCCATAAGGGATAGCCGCTGACCAGGCGTTGATAATGTGACGACATGAGCGACGATTGAAGCCTATAGTTCCATAAGATGATGTCGCGACATGAGACCGAAGTCGCGACATCCGGCGAGCTTATCAGTTGAAGGCGCGAGGCCTTAAGGCGGGTCGTGACGAGATATCGGCGATCGCGACATCGAGGAAAACAATTGAAACCTCTTTAAGACATGCGGGAAGATGTCGCGACAAGATGATGATGTCGCGACATCAGAATGACTAAATCAAAGGCTATATAGTGTGCGGCGAAATTAGCGGCGATGGGATCGAATTAGCGACCTGCGATGATGTCGCGACAAGAAGCGAAGTCGCGTGTGAGCGGTAACTTGGGCACGATACTCTGATCCACGGCCCAGGCTACATTGGGATTAGGGCCCGATTTAGAAACCCTATAAATACCACTGGTATCGGCTCGATGGAAATACAGCTGGCGACCCTGAGCCCAGAAGTGCGGATAATTTGGCTTCATTTTCTTTCTTTATTTTTTCTTTTCTTTTCTTTTCTTTTTTCTTAATTTTCATTCCGTTTATAATGATTATGCTCGTATTTTTATTTTCGTTGTATTTTAAGATACGGATGTTATCGTTTGAAATTTGAAGTGAATCACGGAATTCATTTATTTTCAAATTACTACGAAATGTTTGAAGTTCGAATAGAATTTACGGAATTCGATTTTTAGTTTCAATTTGGAGTCATTCTTATGATCGAGAGGAATCTTTGTATCGTGTAAATTGATGGTGAGAATCGGCTTCATTAAGTGAACATGATGGTCGAAATTTATCTTTCTGTAGTCGTTCTAGCGGTTGTTAATTTCGGTTCTGAATTTACTTGAATTTTGGTTTATTGATTTTGGATCTGAGATACCCGGTTTCTTATACGTTAAGAATTGCGTCGTACCACGATTTCAGGAAGTCCTCTGCGTGACACGGAAGACAATCACGGGAGCGCGTCTAGTTCTTTGAAGGTATCTTAACACTAGTATTAGGGATCACATGCGCTTTGCAAGTTCATGGATAAATCCTCTTCTCACTTGAAGTCAAGAATGAGTTGAATGAGTTATCCCACTTAAACAAGCAAGGAGTTCACCTCAAAGGTCGGGATAGTGAGACTAATCCGTGTTAAATGTGATCTAATCAAGGAAAGGTTGATCTATTCTAATTTCGAGGAGGAGCAATCTGGAAGTTGTATATCCTTGACCGATAACTGGGAGCTAAGGTTTGTGTAAATGGGTATGAAGTATTGTAAAGAAAATACTAGATCAGGAAGTTGTACCCAAAAATGATTATTTAATTCCCACTATCATTGAAGAATAGGATGGCGTCAGATGTGAAATGTGAAGTGTGGAGAGATCCGGTGCCTTCTGCAGATGATTTTGAAGCGGAGTTAATGAAATTTTATCGGGAGTAACTACGGGAATCGATGATTCACTATCAACTGTTCTATTGATGTGTCCTCTGAGGATAACTATTCGATGTCGGTTCTTTTATTAAATTGCTTTATTAACATTCTTTATTTTCCGGTAATATTTGGATAGTTCGGTTAATTTCCTCTTGTTCGTTTAATTTTCCGACACCTTAATCTTTGGATCTCATTTGTGGTCAAATAATATTGAAATTGAGTAGTCGGGGTAGTTGATTTAAAATGCTTGAGATCTCTGTTGGATCCAAATCTCTGGACTCTAAATCAATTATGTACTTGTCTGACTGTGCACTTACGGAATATCGGACGAAACCAACTTTGAAGAAAAAGTTTACTCACAAGAGATTGGTGGTTTTATATAGTATAATCTCAGCAGGTTTTATGACATTGTTGCTTAGGGATTAGACAATAGTCCTTTGGTGATAACGTCATAATCTTGCATGCATAACTAATGCATAAATGTGCAACATGTTTTGGTCACAACAAGTTTTATGGCGCCGTTGCCGGGGATCGAAAGAATTTAATAAATCAATATTCAGACAAAAGAAGGAAATATTAATTTGAGCATTTTAAAGAAAAGAACAAAAATAGCGTTTTATCACGGTGACTCATTTAGTACTTGAACTTTAACAAACCATATTGAAAATGTTTGTTGATTGACTAATCCTTAATGGTAATGTTTTGCTTTAGGAAAAACTTTTGATGCATAGGAAGCGAACACGTCACGATTCGGTGACACGAAATAGAAAGGGCGCTCGAAGCTTGAGAAAAGACGGCGAAAAACTCAACCATGGAAGAGGCGAGGATCGGTTGAAATACATACGAGGAGAGTTAGAAGGCCTCAGGTCCAACGTCTGATGGAGGATTTACGGAGACCGGTCTCTGAGAAGAATGCTTTCGACCATCGAGGCGAGCTGCGGTTGATGCGATAATTTTGAATTGAAGCCCGGCTGATTACAATGGTCAGCCGACATCAGGTTCTTGGTCCATCGAAGATCAAACGAGCACTGGGAAGATTCCTCGGGATGGCAATCTTTATTAAAAATTTGAACAAAGGTGAGACGAGAAGTCGTAAAAGCTACTTTATTCCCATTCTCCCTAAGAGATCTGTGGCTATGGTATGAATCATTACCATATGGTTGGTGATACTTGGGGAGGAGTTAGTTAACGAGGCCTACTTGGTAGATTCTTTCCCCGGCCTTAACAACGAAAGAAGGAGAGAAATCATTGTGTTCGGGGAAGATGAAAGCCTATATGTAAGCAGGAAAGATTCAAGCGGTTCTTTGAGAAGATGTCGATGCATGGATAGTCCACGAGGAACTCGGATGGACATTGTATATCATGCCATGAATGATATATCAAGGATCATTGATGCTTCATCTTTGTGGAGCATTCAAGAAAAAGTATTGAAGAGGTAAAGGAGGCGATTGAAGATACGGCCCGAATGTAACATGAAAACTCCTTACGAGCTTTTCGAGAGAAACAACGAGAGGAAGAGGGAATCATGGAGGTGAGCAAGATAGCGATATGGAGGCCAAGGTTTGGATGCCATTATGCACGAGTTAGACAAGCAAGAAGAAAGACACACCCTTTGCTCATGAGCGGAGCAATAGAAAGGGGAGTTAATGAAGGGAGATGCGAGAGGGAGCTGAAGGGCTATGAGGCTGCGAGAGGTTAATTATTTGGGTGAGCGAGCTTATCGTTTGAAACCCAATCCTAACCTTCCAAATACATTATCACCCGGCCTTTCGGGAACCATGAGAACTTCTCGTATGGTGGAGGGGCTTCTCAAGGCCAAAGCGGGCCAGGAACCCTCGCCAGGGGGTATGTCGGCCCGGCCACACAGGTTCAGGCGCGGCGACGACGAGAAATGAGCACGGGAATGAATACGGGGCGGAGGAGGCCCCAACTTCCCGAGAGAGAACGGATCTTGCCGGTTTATGGGGAGACAATAAAAGCGTTGAACCTCCCGGGAGCAAGATTTGGAGGGTGGAAGCGAAATTTGCTGCAATTCTAAAATTTTTTGAGAACACTGATGCATCCACGAAGAACACGGAACCACAAGTAGGAATGGTGGCCTAACCACGCAAAGCCGGAGGAAGATGCCTTCCCAAGTGATACAAGGAAGAACCCGAAGAGTTTGCATGTTTGTCTGCGGCTTAGGAGTGGGAAGGAGTTAGAAGAGGAAAGGAAATGATGAATGACCATGAAAGTATATCTGGAAAGGAGAAGAGACAATGGAGAATGATAAAGAAAGGAGTAGAAAGGAAGAACATCCGAGAATCAAAGCACACGGTCCCATTTCCACAGGCTGCCAATCAAGATGGAGGAAGCCAGGTTTGCAAGGTTCTTGAGGAACTTTCCGAGGAAGCTAGAACCCGGTATGCCTTTTCTTGAAGTGGTATTTCTCGGATGCCACTTTATGCAAAATTTACGAAGGACATCTTGAGCAAGAAAGAAAATAGTAGAGGAAGGAATAGTGAATCCTCTTGCCACTTCACGGTGCGAGTAATCAGAAGACTACCGGTAAAGATGAAGGACCGGGAAGTTCCACAATTAGTGTATTGTTGGAGAATTTGGAGTTCGGGAAGCTCTACGTGACTCAGGTAGTAATCGATGCCTCTCTCTTGTTGCGAAATTAAGTTTGAGGGCTTACTCCCACAAATTTGTTACTCTACAAATGGCGAATGGTCGATGGAGTGAAACGAAGGGATCATTGAAGATGTGTTGGTCCTTTGTTGGGAAATTTGTATTCCCGTTAGACTTCATCATTACGGACATGGAAGAAGATTCCACAGTACCTATTATTAGGAAGACCATTCCCTGTATGGGTACACTTTCTGATTGACATGCGAGAAGGGTTCTTATCCACGAGGGGTTGGAAAAGAAATTTGCTACATTTAACTTGATCAAAGTATGACAAATATAGATAGGGACAAGGAAGGATGCAATATATTGATTACGTCTCTACTTTGACTCACGATGTTATCAATGCTTGTAACACTCAGAGTTTTATCAATGAAGAGATATGAATTTCCGATTATCTTGAAGATGTCTGTTCAGTTTCCATACGAATTTCATTCTATAGAAGCGTATTTGAACTGGCTTACAAACGAAAGATAATGGGGAAAATAGTGAAAGGAAAACCGACCCGGACACACGGTCTGAAGGGCTAGTTTTGAAAGAGTTGACAGGTCATTTAAAGTATGCTTACTTAGAATTACCAAGAAAAAGACCAGTGATAATTTCAGCCCGGACTTCGGTGATCTTTGAGGAACAAGATTCTTGGAAATATTAAGGAGCATAAGGAATCTTTAGCTTGGTCCATTGAAGCTGAAGAATTATCGATCCAAACGGTTTAAATGCATAAGATTACGCGAAGAAACTTCAAAACCATGCAGAACATCGAGGCGAATCCGGTGATGAAGGAAGTAGTCGGAAAAGAGGTACTCAAATTGTTGAATCTTTGGCTTTATCGCTATTCAGAATAGTCCTTAGGTGAGCCCGATCCGTATGGTTCCTAAGAAAGGAGGGTTTCTTTGTATTCGAAATAGAAAAAATGAATTGATTCCAACAAGAGCAGTGGCGGGATGGAGGGGGTATGTATTGATTACGAAGTTGAATCGACAACGAGAAAAGATCATTTTCGCTGCCTTTCATTGATCGGATGTTGGATAGGTTGCGAGGCCCACCCTACGCTTTTGTTTTACGGATGAATTTTCGAGGGTACAATCGGTGCTATTGCACGCGGAGGATCGAAGACCACATTCACATGCCCTTATGGTACCTTTGCCTTGAAGGATGCCATTTTAGGTTATGTATTAACCCGACTACATTCAGGTGCATGATGATGTCTATTTTTTCAGATTTGGTTGAAGAAGTGATGGAGATTTTTCATGGATGATTTCTTGTGTATGGATCCGGCTTTGATCAATACGAACAATGCGGAAAGCGATTACTTCAAGATGCCAAGACAAGCATTGCTTTGAATTGGAAAAAATGCCATTTTATGGTAGCTGAAGGTATAGTTCTTGGGCGTAAAATTTAGCTCTTTGAATTTAAGTTGACCAGTCAAGTATCCATTATCCGAGACTCTTTTCCCTTTACCACGGTAAAAGAGGGTAAGAAGTTTCTTGGAGCATCTTTGGATTTTACGGAGATTCATCAAAAGACTTTTCAAAAATAAGCTAGACCACTATGCGGAGTTCTTTGGAAAAGGATGCAGGTTCAATTTTGATGACTCCTGAGATGCTTTTCGATATGAAATCAAGATCTCAGTTAGTGCAGGCACCTATAATGTTTGCACCCGGAATGGGTGAGGATTTGAAATAATGTGTGATGCGATTGATTTTGCTATAGGGTGTGTTGGGGCAAAGAAAGGAGAGTATTCGGGGCCATATACTATGCTAGTAAGACCTTCAATGAAGCCTGAGAACTACTCGACAACTGAAAGGAGGATGCTAGCTATAGTATTTGCTTGTGAAAAATTTAGGCAATACATTTGGGATCCCATGTGGTAATTCACACGAATCCATACGACAATCAAATACTTGATATGTCGAAAAAGGAGGCCAAGCCAAGGCCCGATAAGATGAGTCTTCTTTGTTGCAAGAGTTTGATTTGGAAATAAAAGATAAAGGGATGTGACAATGTGATTCTTGAGCCACTTATCAAGTAGAAAAGCGATGAAGACAATGTGCGGAGTTAGCAGAGAACTTCCCGGATGAGCAATTGTTTAAGGTTTCCTTCAACTTCCATGGTATCTTTGATATTGTGAATTATCGGCTTGTGGGTAATGCGCGGAACTTCATTCTGACGAAGGAAACTTCAGGCGATAGCGGTTATTATATTTGGGATGACCCATTATTATTCAAAGAGGTCAGCGTATGATAATAAGAAGATGCGTGCCGGAGGTGAACAAGGCAACATCTTAAATGAATACCATGCATCACCATATGGGGGACACTTTTCGGGAGAAAGAACGGCTCACAAGATACTCAATCGGGTTTTATTGGCTTGTATCTTGAGGAGATTGTGCGGGAATGGGTGAAACTATGTGATCGATGCCCAAAGGATTGGAAATATCAGCGACGGGGAATGAAATGCCCCTAAAAGGTATTATGGTGATACAAATTTTGATGTTTGGGGAATAGATTTTATGGGACCCTTCCCACCTTCATTTGGAAACATTTATATACTGCTAGCAGTAGATTATGTCTCCAAATGGGTGGAAACGATTTCTTGTCAGGAATGATGCTAACACAGGTTGTGAGTTTCTTGCAAGGGAATATTTTGAAGCGGTTTGGAACCCGGGGACCATTATTAGTGATAGGGAACCCATTTTCTGCGAACAAAATATTTGCAAAACTCATGGCGAGATATGGGATCAAGCATATAATGAGTTTAGCTTATCATCCCGGACCGATGGACAAGCGAAATTTCCAACGGGGAGATCAAAGAATACTTGAAAGGCGTGAGCTCAGCGGGAAGAGTTAGTCTTCCAAACTTGTGGTGCGCACTGCAGGCCCCTCTGAGGATTTATATACAAAACTCCCACAGGAATGTCCCCCATACGAGTTGTTTTTGGCAAACCATGTCATACCTCTTGAATTAGAATATAAGGCAATGTAGGCCATCAAAGTTAAACTTTATTTAAAGTGCAAGGAAGAAAGGCCTCCAAGCGTCTGAATTGGAAGAAGCGAAATGAAGCTTATGACAATGCTTTCGAATATACAAGGATAAGACAAAGAAGTAGCATGATCAAAGAATCTTGAGAAAAGAGTAACGAGGATCGGAGTTACGTTGTTTAACTCCAGACTGAAATTATTTCCAGGAAAATTAAAATCCAATTGGAGCGGGCCATACACAGTGGTGTCAAGTACTACATTTGGAGCGGTGACATTGAAGACTGCTACTGGTGAAGAATTCAAGGTCAATGGACAAAGGTTGAAGCATTACCTCAACAGGGAGGAAGAAGTTGAAGAACTCCAACTGGTTCTTAAGGAAAAAGAAGAAGTACAACAACTGACCAGTCATTAAGGACTCGAAAGCGAAGCGAAGCTAATGGGGAGGCTGACCATGAGGGATTTCAATGCGATGTTAAATTTTGAATTATTTTTTCTTTTAGTTACCAATGCTTCGTCAATTTGTTTTTCTAGAAGGATAGATTTAATATTATTTTTTTTTTATTATTAGAATTTGATTGTGTTTTAACCAGTGATCATACATGTTATTACGAGTGATCTTGCAGGTTAAGACATGAATAACGATTACAATTATAAGAAAGATTCGATGAAGTGCGGAGAATTACGCAACATGAGAAAAAGGGGAGTAACCTTCTCTTAAACGAATCTGCATATGGTGAACTAATTGTGTCGTTGCTGAGAAATGTACCTGGATAAATGTTTAAGTGTGTTAGAAACAAGAACAAAATTCAAAGTTTTTGAAATCATTGAATTAAAAGGCTTTGGACACAACAAAAGGGTCATGTCGCGACATTAGCTAATGTCCATACATAAAATTGATGTCGTGACCAGTTTTGAAAGAACAGTTAGTGGGTAGTAAGGAAAGGAGATTCAATATCCTGAGCATCCTTTGTGATGTCGCGGCGAGTAATTAGGTTTCAAATTTGAGGAAGGAATTTGGCCACATCGGTAATTCGAGAAGCGGACATGTCGACATCTTTGGTTATGTCGCGACATAAAATCGACACATGCCACATACTCATCCCAGCCTAAATTTTATGATCTCGGAATTAAAGGAGGCGGAATTGAAGTGGCGACACGTGTCGCGAGAAGCATTATTGACCCTGAACATTGATTTAATTGGCTGTTGAGCTTATCTCCATTCACTCCAACCCACACAACCATTCGCGCCGTCTTCCACTCCGAATCTTAACTTCTACCGAAAACCACTGCAGTCCTGACCTTCGAGAAAAGCTTTCTCTTTGCTTCCAGTGGTGAAATTCCCACGGCTGGTCCCTAACCTGACGAGATAATGAGGAACACGAACAAGCGACGAAAAGAAACTCATCAAAGGAGAGCAGTTAGATGAGAGTGGAGTCGGGAAGAACAAGTAGGAAGAACATTCGGAAGCACCAGAAACTCAGGGGACTTCTCAAGAAAGAGAAATGGGAAAGGGAAAAGGAGAGAAGAAGAAGTAGAAGATTTGGAGTCTCGATGAAGCTTATTCTCGATGGAAGAAGTATTCGCTAACAAGGGTTTTATTCTGAGGAGAGGAGATTCAAAAACCCGGTGACTCCTTTCAAGGATGATAGAGCAGAGAGGATGGGAGGGCTGCGCGCAAAAGCGAGGATATACAGCAGGTGAGAGGTTTTATTCCGACATGGTAGGGAGGAAGGATGGAGCAGTTTTTGTTAGAGGGGTCTGGGTCTCATACGAAGCGAGAGCCATCAACGAAACTGTAAACTGACAATGCACAAACATGAAATAAATTCAATGCTGAAATTTAGCGAGATCTCGGAAAGATTCTTGGGAAGCTCAGCAGTGGAAGGGCGCGATTAGAGCAGAGAAAGAAGAAAGCGGGAACTACGAGAACGGGAGCCTCGAGGAAGCAAGGTATGGTTTTACTTCCTGGCGTCTGTTTTGGTTCCAACAAGACATTTATGCACAGTGAGAGAACAAGAAGCTGTATTACTGTATGCCATACTCAAGGGGTACAAGATCAATATAGGAGTTATCATAGAGAACTCTATCATGAGGTATCATGAAGGGAACAAAAGAGGTCTGCTTCCTCATCCAGCAACAATCACAGTTTTATGCTTGAAGGGTGCAGGTGAAGGAACTTGGGAGTCGAGAAGAAGAAGTCCCCGGAGCTTTTCACCACTCCCTTATAGCGAGGAGTTAGCAAGGGGCCAGAAACGAGGAGGAAAAGGGAGTCTTTGGTAGAAAACAGAGGTGAAGCGAAGGAACGAGAAGGGACCGGAGGAGCACTGATCAAGGAGCAGAGCACCCATTGAACTCACCTGACAACAACGATTACATGTTTGCAGATAATGAAGGGCAGGACGAAGGCAGCCCTATAGACTTTTCCATTCCCTTGGCCAGTTCTCCTCCTGTAAGAAACAGAAATTTCCAACAAGGGGAAAGCTCCAGAGGAGCACCAGAGAACAACTTGATACTGGAGACTTTAAATGCTATGCAGAAGAAAATAGAAGAAAGAGAGAAGGAGTGGAATTTAAAACAAGAATTGAGAAGCCATGTATGAAGAGGCGAAAGAAGAGATAGCGGTGGGAAGAGAAGAACTAGGAAAGAAAGGGGCATGAGTTGGAGATGAAAGAGCCAACGGTGGAAAGAAGAAGCGGGCGAAGAGGAGCAGTTGAGTATGTTCGCGGCCAAGGAGAAGAGTTAGAAAAGCGTAGAGGAAAGATCATGATGCATTCTTTGAAACTCAGAATTGAGTCATGAAGCTTTCTGTAATAAGCGGTTTGATCGGGACTCTCCAACTCCCAGCATTGTTAGAAAAGAGATAAGAACATGACACTAAATTTGTGGAGCAAATCAAGGTTTCAAGTGCTTTACAAATCTCTACAGAAGAGCTGGAAAACAAATGAGCAGCAGAGACAAGAAGCAATGGGAAATTTGAATCCTACGAGGCGGAAAGATGGCTTGAAAATTTAAATTTGATTAACAATAATCTTTCCTAAATTCTTAGAAGTCATGGCTTGAAATGGAAAAAGACTATGAATGATTTGGGGGAGGCAGGATGTGCTTAACAAGAAAGTTGGCCTCTCTAATGGGAATCGTCATTGAAGAGCAGTTGAGAGAAACCAAGAGAAAGAAAGAAAGGAATGAGAGAGCTGCTTCATTCCCAACCCATTTGAACACTTTAGACACAGGTCTCCACAGTATTTTTGCTACCTCTTCCAAGAAAAAATAGACCTTCTCCTTGCCTACCCTTGATGGCTGTACTTATCCTTTCTTGTGTATCCAACGGTTGCAAGAAAATCGAAACAAAATGAGAAATTTAAAAATTGAATTGTTTTGTGCTACTTTGCATTTGATTGTTCAATGTTATTTTGTTTGTGGATTTGCATGATTGGGGGAAATCAGTAGGGAAATAGTTCGAATAAGCTGGCGAGAGGTCATGGTTAATTTGAATAGGCTTGAGTTAAGTAGGAGTAAAATTTGAAATGAGTAAAATTGTAGAATAAGACAAGATGCATGTAGTTAAATTACAACACAAGGTACAAAAATTACTTATATTTAACTAATAAGTCGAGAATAGAGGAAGGTAATACAACAGAAGGAACAGAACATATTTTTGAATTTGTAGTATGAACAGTAAGTCAAGGAACCTGTTGAATATCAATGAGCTTAAATATTCATCCAATAAGCGAGTCAATATACTCCTTATAGTTAGTCCACGCAATTATTTCAATCCAGTTCTAGAATTTGTTAGATTATTGATTAGCGAAATCTGAGTGATACGACTGTGGTAATGATACAGATAGCCATTCTTGGATAGTTTGAGCCATTCCTAGCCATCCTTATTAATATCTTGGTGCATATCACCTTAGTTCAGCAGATTGAGCTAAGCAGTGATTTTCAAAAAATAAGCCCGATGGAAACTGACCCATCCAGGAAAATTCCAATTCTTGATAAAAGAACTAATGATTACCATGAATTCAAGGAAGAAGAAAGGAAGTTTGGGGAGTGGAAGTTGGAGGAACTCCAAAAGGGAAGAAAAAAAAAAATTAAGGGGCAAAGAAGCGAGAAAATACGACAGAAAGAGGCTTCTAGGGATAAGTTTGTCGTGGCCTAACTCTCTTGAACAATTAAGTTCTGCAGAAATGTTTCCAACACCCTAGTACCCTAATGCCATACGGTATGGGAGCTACTAACCCCAAAGATTAGCTAAAGAGTTAGAAGCCTAAAAGTTAAAAAACAGCACTATTCTGATGGTAATAAACTAAGAAATTCCACGGTGAAATTACAAGTGTGAAATAGGGGCATACGATTCGAATTGAAGAAATCAAGGAGATGTCCCAAACATGAAGTTTAGGGAGTTTATAAGAGAATTATAAGAAAGAAAGGAATTAGAAAGAGAAGAAAATGTTCGGGAGTAATCTTAACCTAAAATTCCTTCCATCCTACCCATTACCCAAAGCTTCTAACAATATAAGCCACAAAGACGACTGATCTTGAAGGCTGAAATCATACATCAGTGGAGATCGATATGAAAAAGTAAAAGCCCTATGGAATTTGGAAGAATGAAACAATCAAAATTGTGAAGAACTTTAGGGAGTTAAATGATTCAGTATGAAAATGAGAAAGAAAAACAATTCATTATTCAACAGGATCCAATGAGTCTATTGTTCGTAAAACAATTTCAACATTTTAGTTTTGTATAGCAGAAAGAGTAGAGACGACCTTAATTTGGACTTGAAAGTTAGATGTACGAAAATTTTGCATACCTTGCATTGCAATTAAATTGGTCTTACTGCGGGGCACAAAATGTCCTTTTGTTTGAGGACAAACAAATCGCACCTTTTCCTTTGAGGACAAGCAAAATTTTAAGTTTAGGGAGTTTGATGAGAACTTAAAAATTAAATGCTAACTTTAGTCTGAATTTTCTGTTTGATTTTTAGTTAAAAATTTAATATTTAATATACGAGAATTATGAAGAAACTCACCAATTTGTCGTCGCGAGGAAGGAAGCAAGAAAGATGGAAAAATGCATCAATAAGTGGAATAAAAGTCACGGTAGATTGTGAGCTTGAGAAATGACAAAAGCGGCGGGAATTATTGATGCGATTTTAATTTACGATCCAGGTTAAGTGTAGCTTCGGGAAGATTGAAGAGAAATTGAGGCATGTCGTGGCCGGGAACCGTATAGAGCGGTGAAAGAGAAGGTGATGTCGACAATAAGGCCCGATCTCGCGACATCAAGAACAACTAGTTGTCTGGGAACTTAATCTTGGAAGTCGACATCGAGAGGAGATGTGAGGAAGCGAAACTATGAGGTTGAAGTCCGTTGTCGGGACTTTCCGTTCAAGGCGATGCCGGGAGCGATGTCGCGACAAGAAAAGCTGGTCAGCGACATCATAACAACGATTGAAGGGTGCGAAGACTTGGGCCCATGTCGCGACATCGGGAACAACCATTGGAAGATTGCGAAATTCGGCTCAGTAACCAAAACGACATCGAGCGGACCGTGGAGACTTGCGAAGTCACGACATCAAAAGCTGTCAAATGAAGACTGCAAACAAGAAGGCTGATGTCGCGACATAAGGTCGAAGTCGCGACATAGGACCTGTTCAGTTGAAGGAGGAAGTTTCGCCAGTGATGTCGCGCGGCGAATGGCGATGTCGTGACATCGGGGAGCGAATAGATCAAAGGCTGCCGAGTTATAAAGCGAGGTGCGACCTGTCGATGTCAGCGACATCGAAACTGACCAGTTGAAAGCCCTAGGAAGTAAATTGATGTCGCGACACGGACACATCGGTTGAAGGTAAAAGCTTCATAAAGTAGGAGTCGCGACAGCGGCTGATGTCGGCCGCAGTATTGAAGTCGCTCACGGTAAACGCGAGAGGAGTCTCGAAGGATCTAAGTTGATGTGGCGGCAGGGCCGAGTCGACGCCGAGAACTGACGGATCAAGATGCGAGGAGCCGCAGGGGATGTCGCGACAAGACATTGATGTCGCGACAACATGGCATGACCGATTGAAGCCTACGGTTCCGCGGGTGATATCGCGACATGAGACCCGGAAGTCGCGACGCTCAAGAAGAACATCAGTTGAAGAAGCGGCAAAGGCCTTAAAGAAATTTGAAGTCGTGACAAGATATCGGCGTCGCGACATCGGGGAGAACAATTGAGAGCATGCTAAGACATGGGAAGATGTCGCGACAGAGATGATGATGTCGCGACATCAGAATGGCCTCGTCAAAGGCTATATAGTGTACGAGTCGCGAGCGTGGGATCAGGTCGCGACCTCGATGTGTGTGTCGCGATAAGAGAGCGAGTCTGCGGCGTGAGCGATGCTTTGGGCTGGATACTCTACGAGTCCGCGACGAGGCTACATTGGGATTAGGGCTGATTTAGAAACCCTATAAATACCATTTATCCATTTCGGTAGAGGTAACGGCGGCCGCGGGCGAGAGATGCGGATAATTTCAGCTCATTTTCTTTCTTTATTTTTCTTTTCTTTTCTTTTCTTTTTTTCTTAATTTTTCATTTCCGTCGTTTTAGAGCGGATTATGCTCGTATTTTATTTTTTCGTTGTATTTTACGAATGCGGATGTTATCGTTTGGCGAAGGCTGAATCACGAGAATTCATTTTATTTTCAAATTACTACACGAAATGTTGAAGTTCGAGACAAATTTAAGGTCGATTTTCGGAGTTTCAATTCTGATCCCATTCTTGCCGATCGGAGAATCTTTGTATCGTGTAATTACGATGGTGGGAATCCGACTTCCATTAAGTGAACATGATGGTCAATTTATCTTTCGTAGTCGTTCTGGCAGGTTTGTTAATTTCGGGTTTAATTTACTTGATTTTGGTTTTATTGATTTTGGATGCAGATACGAGTTTCTTATACGTTAAGAATTGCGTCATTACGGGTTTGAGGAGTCCTCTGCGTGACGGGAAGACAGTCTGGGAGTAACGTCTGGATTCTTTGAAGGTATACTAACACCTTTATTAGGGATCTGTGCGCTTTGCAGGGTTCATGGATGAAATCCTCTTCTCACTTGAAGTCGAATGAGTTGAATGAGTTATCCACTTAAGCAAACAAGGAGTTCACCTCGGTCGGATAGTGAGACCCCAATCCGTGTTAAATTTGTGATCTAATCAAGGGAAGGTTGATCTATTCTAATTTCGAGGAGGAACAATCACGGAAGTTATATCCTTGCTTGACCGTGGCAGGAAGCTAAGGTTTGCTACAGGTCCATAAAATGGGTATAGTATTGCGAAAAATACCCAGTTAAGAAGTCCTTTTTAAAAAAGTAGTTATTTAATTCCACTGTATTCGAAAGAATCGGGTCATAAATTAGATAATGAGAGTGTGAAGTGTGGAGATCCGGTACTTTTCTAGCGTAGACTGATTTTGAAAGTGGGTTAATCCAAGAAATTTTATCGGGGTAACTACGGGGAATCGATAGTTCGCTATCAACTGTTCTATTGATGTGTCTCTGAGGATAACTGTGTTATTCGAGTTCTTTTTATTAGAAATTCTTTATTCTTTGACCTGCTTTATTTTCCGATTATGTTGGATAGTTCGGTTAATTTATAACATTCGTTTAATTTTCCAATGGCGTAATCTTTTGGATCCTACCTATCATTTGTGGTCGAATAATGTGAAATTGAGTAGTCGGGTAGTTGATTTAAAATTAACTTGAGATACGTGGGATCGATATACGAACTAAATCCATTTTATTACTTGTCGACTGTGCACTTCACGAGAATATCGGACAAAACCAACTTTGAAGAAAAGGATTTACTCTAAGAGATTGGTGGTTTTATATAGTATAATCTCAACAAGTTTTATGACATTGTTCTTGAGGGTTAGACAATAGTCAGCTGGTGATAACGTCATAATCTTGCATGCATAACTAATGCATCAATGTGCAGCATGTTTTGAGGTCACAACAACTTCACGAGTTTCTGAGTCGTTAGAGTGGCAGTGAGGGATTTGCGTGAGTGGCCGGCACACACCGCCCGGTGGGGGAGTGGCGTGTCGAGTCCACACATATTATCAATCGTCGGTCGGCCCGATTGATATATATCTCGGAGGAGTAGTCCACTAAATATAACATCGAAAGCGGTCCACTATAGATCGGAGGGTAGACCACAAATATAAACAAATACTTTGTTGAAGCTGGTTTCTCATGCATGGCTTAGGCGGGTGTGAAGGGGAGTCGGTGAGGACTCGGGATATGAGTTGGCTTGATTAGACATTGAGTAGGATCGTGCATTTGGCTTGAATGTGTGTTTGTTTTGGAGCGTGCATATGCACTTGGGTGGAAGTAGCGCAGGGTGATTCATTTGCGAGCCAATTAGCTCACTGTCGGGGAACATATTTTCGGTACGGGAGCGCACGGGGGACGAGTTCGTCTAGAGATTTGAGTTTAGAAAAGCCCGGTTGTGGCTTTGGTTTGTGATGTATACATGTATTAGAATGTTAAATTTTTAATATAGGTTGTATAAAAGGAATTCATTAACTCTTTGACTATTGGATATAGTTGGTTTATATTATGATGAGTATTGTTATTGGGCGAGGCAAGATTTTTATCAGATATAGATATCATGTGATTGATGTTGATTGGGACAGGTTATATTACAGGTGATATATCTGGGTAGAGCTCTCGTCTGAAAGGGGCTGCTTGATTTTCGGTGAATGTCGGGTAGGTTACGAACATCAGCGAGTGTCCATGTGAGTTGGTGGTCGAGTTCCCGAGGAAATGGGGCGTCACATACATGACCCATTAGGCTACAATTTCAAATTTTATTTGTATATCTAAAAGTAAACAAAAAATAGCAATGAATAAATTAAATATAACATCAAAAAATAACAATGAATAAATTAATTGTAAGATCAATTCAGATACATGGTCTAGATTATTAATTATATCATTACCAGATTATTACCATTTAATTATACATTTTGTACAAACAAAACTATCAATTGGTGTGCCCCATTTTCAAAACATTCTAAAAACAAAAAAGACATCTTTATTCGAATCAGGTTCAAGAAAAGTGAATAGGTTGAATTATAACAAGATTTCACTTATTTTAATTATTAATAGTTTCTTTAAAGAAAAATAGCGTCAGTGAAGACAAACTCATCCATGAGAACTTATAGCAAAACTTGAAAGCTTGATAAATTAAATATCATATAAAATTCAGATTTCTTAACGAAAAAACCATTTATCGGGGCAAAAAAAAAAGATAAAAAGATTATAAAGAAAAAAAATAGAGAAAGATTTATCTTAATGAGTTTCTTGATCATAAATTTCAATTTAATTCATTCCCATTTTGGTGTGTATTTTCTTTAAAAAATTAGTGTTAAACATCTAAGATGAATTAGAAAATTTTGTTCTTAAATCTATATAGACACATCCGACACATACATAAAACTTTAAATTTATACATATCATATAATTTCATTGGCTCGTGTGGGTAGATATGAACATCTTTTACTTTTCCATCTTGAATCATTGAATGTTCGTTAATCTTTCTAAAAAGAAAATAGCTCACAAGTTCTTCATCCGTTGGTTGAAACCTAAACCCGACAGGGAACAAAGGTTTTATCGAGTTTATGTCTTATTTTAACTTTTATTCTTTCTTACTAAACACACTTAAAGAAGTTATTTGTCTTCTTTTCAGGTCTTTCAATATTTTCCCTTGTGGGTTTTATATTTATACACATTCAAACAGCTTAGATATTTAATAAAGATAATACTATCATTTTTAGATATTTAGAAGGATAAAAAAGAAAAACCTGAAATTAAAAAAAAGAAAAAAAAAAGAAGATATGATGAGATATCTTTAAAGATCCAATCCACACACTTGTGCCTTGAGGCCCAATGGGATGTTGTTTTGGGCTTGAAAGTTGGGTGGATTATGTGACTAGTGGGCTGGACTTTTGGGCTTGCATTAATGGAGCTTCGTGTAGTCAGTCGCTTAAAATTCTTAAATTGGAAAAAGAAATTGGAATACCAAATTTAATATTTTTAATTTAGGTTTGCTTGTCCTTTTAAAGAAAATAAAATGTAATTAAAATTTGTTACAAACTCATATAATTTTAAATTATTTAATTTTTATATTAATAAATTAACATACAATAAATGAGTATAAAATAGTAAATAAATGTAATTTATTGATTCTAAATCTTTTTTCACACCTTTACAATGTGAGGGCTTATTTTGTTGCAAAGTAATTTTATTATTTTATTTAATAAAATTAGGAAAATAAAAAATTGAATTAAATTATTTTGTAAAATTAATATTCAAGGTGGCATAATGCAATCTCATAACCCAAATTGAGCTTCAAAAAACAATCTCGAAATCAATTTTAATCCCTTTATTTTGCAAGGTCCTTGTTTTTTTTATGTTTTTATTTTTTATTTTTTGATATCTATTCACTTTGCATTACAACATTGTAGTATTTTGTTCTTAAAGATACTCGAACTTGGTCCCTTCTTTATGACATGCCAAACTCTTGAGCAATGAGTTACTGCTACCATAGTTGAGGAAGCTATAAGTGTCTGTTTGGTACTCTTCCAAGATATAACTCCTCTAGCTAGCATGAAAAAATAACTTGAATTGCATTGTTTGCTATCTTGATATCCAGCAAAATCGAAATCAGAATACCCAAAGATTTCTAAACTGTTTGATCTATCTCGTCACGTGACGTGAAATGCTTTTGTTACTGCTTAAGTCTTCCACGATGACTCGTTTAGGCCTCTTCCGTGGTAAACTCGAGGTTACTCATATATTTGCCCAACATGCCAACTATGAATGCAATATCCAAACACGTACATACTTGAGCATGCATAAGACTCCCTAAGGCCGATGCATAAGGAATCTTTTGCATTTCCTCAATTTCAAGATTATTTTTAGGGCATAGAGTGAAACTAAGCTTGTCTCCTTTAGCTCTGGGCGTGTCTGATGTTCAAGTGTGGAAGAGAACCACAGACCCGGGGGGTCGTTGACAACGTCGACTCCAGCGAGACTCCCATCATAGCTATTGGGTGTCTTAATACCACAAAATGAGTGTCTCACTCATTGAGACTTAATTATGGAAGTAAAAATGACCCGTCGAGACCCTTACATCAAACTCACCCAAATTATAACCAACTATATTACAATATTTCAATAGTTAATTACACTCCCAGCACAAACATGTATCAGTAGAATATTTCATACATGTTTTACAAAAATATATAAATCAAACCACATGGCAGAAGCTTTCTTCTCAAAAGCGGCTCCCCAGTGGCTTGCAAGTCTTGCAGATCTCTGTACTGAAAGGGATCCACAACGGGGTGAGCAATGCCTAGTAGTTGAATTTTCCTACATTGGGTTACTCCCTACCTAAATGCTTATGCAATGGCAAACACACATATTCAAGTAAATTCATGATTCCTACTCGAATGTCTACATGTTATGGATGAGAATGTGACTCATCATTTCCCACTTCTCGAGCCCTCACTGACTCCCTCACACATGCATATTCCAGTTGTGAGAAACACGGTAAGACCCGAGAAATTTCAATTTCTGGAAAAGAAATGAAATCCGTAAATTTTGAAATTAAAAGTAGTAATTTATTCTCTAGATCTCAGATGATGAAACGGATTTCACCGTTGGAATCGTCTTGAGAAATCTAGCTAGCACGTCGAATTTCGTCAAATTCTGAGACAGTAAGAGTTGGCACGTTTTTCGAGGCATCGCATTTTGGGTTCCATAAAACGCTATTCGATGTGACAAAATCGCATCCCAGCAGCATGTCGTAATGCTATTAAGTGGCATGAGTAGAGAAATGATGGAAATGGACGGCCGAGATAGTACCGAGTGTCAAAACTGGGAAAAGAAGGGACGTAAATGTCATTTTTGGAATGTTAATGATAATAAAACAAAATAGCCAATAGTGCATCATCTTCTCTATTAATTTGAAGACCAAAACGTGGGGGAGGAGGCAGTGGCTATGGAGTTTTGGCACACTAGAGAAGAGCGACCTCATACTCCTGCAGGTGCTCCGAGCGATCAACCGTCGGAAGTTTTCGAACAAGAAGGAGAGCTCTTTCTGCAGTGACGAGGGCTACACGTGGGCTTGCCGGTTTGGAGTTTTCGACAAACTCCATGAGGTAGGGGTTTCTTCCTACTTGGGTTTTTACACTTTGTTTAAGTGTATTTACAATATTTGAGTTGGATGAAGAATTGCATTGAGGGACCGTTTGATCGGTTCAGCTTGGAACCGAGAGTTATTAGATTTTAGAAACCCATGTGGATGGTAAGTGATTGTCCGCAGGCTGTTTAGGTTGCTAATTTGTGCAATTATGTGTTAATGATGCTTGTGTGTATGAGGCGGGGAAATGGCGAAGAACTTCGAGTTTCTAAAGTGAACCCGATGATTGATAATTGGGAATAGTAACCCGGGGTTTCCACTTATTCTTGAGAATAGTGTTGCAAAATAATTTTGTGAAATAATGTGTCCCAGTTGAGTAATTCAAATCGAGTTATCATGTTTGATCATTAGCCCACGCAGGCTAATTTTGATGAAATTGATGGTGAAATTATATGACATGTTTGTGTGATTTAAATTGTGAATATATGCGCTGATTATATATTTGCATGTGTTATAGAATGTTAATGGAATTGGCGTCGTAAATCCGAAATATCTTGTTGGGCGTCTAGAAACGATAGGAATGAGTGCATGAGGGGATTCTTGAGAGAATGATTTCGGAGGGTTGACTAATAAATAGAATTATCGGAGTGTGTCCATTATAATATCGGAGGGTAGTCCATATATATAAAATATTAATCGTGGATTGACCCAGTGATATATACCGGAGGGTAGTCCACTAAATATAACATCGGAGACAGTCCACTATTTATATCGGAGGTAGTCCTGAAATAATATCATTAGCTTTGTTAAAAAAATAGTAATTTTTATCGTACGAGGCTTAGAGCGAGTGTGAAGTCGGTGAAGGCTCGAGAATTCTGAGTTATGCAATTAGACATTCAAGTAGATCGTACATTTGCTTGAATATGTGTTTGGAGCATTGCATATGCACTTAGGTGGAGAGTAGCCCATTTAAGGGTGATTCCACTGCGAGCATTAACATCTGTCGAGGAACATATTTTCAGGTACAGGAGCGCATGAGGAGACAACTCGTCATAGAGGCCGCTTTA
The DNA here is from genome assembly GCA_016808115.1 of Tetrastigma voinierianum. Taxonomy (NCBI): domain Eukaryota; kingdom Viridiplantae; phylum Streptophyta; class Magnoliopsida; order Vitales; family Vitaceae; genus Tetrastigma; species Tetrastigma voinierianum. Next base: position 274,118 of record JAEQBH010006664.1, on the reverse strand, counting down.
GAAGAAAGCCGGTGTGTGGCTTTGGCATCATTTTGTATACATGTATTAGAGATTCAGGAATTTTGTGCACGAAAAACTTGCTACTTGAGAAGATATGTTGTGTAAGTAAATAATTAACTCTTGTAACTATGATACATGGATTGATATGTTTATGAGTATGGTTTTATGGGCCAAGTGGTAGTTTTACTCATGTGCAGTTATATTGGATAGATGGAATATATGTTGTGAGTATAAATGCGGGGGCCCCGAGAGGTCATTTACTCTGTATAGTTGTATAAAAAAGGACTGCGTGGTCATTGATGTTGATGGGACAGGATTATATCACGGATGATGGATTTGGTAGAGGCTGCGTACAAAGAGACTTCTTGGATTTTAGTGAGAAATGTGGGTCACCCAGGCATTCACGAGTGTTTACCGTGGGTTGACGGGTAGTCAGCAGACCGGGATTTGGGGGCGTCACAAACCTTTGTCTTGAAACAAAAGGTTTTTGTTTTGAAAACCTGATACCAATTCAGATAAAATTCTATTGAATGACCCTACGAAGTGAATTCTTCTGGATAACTCTCCGAAACAGTCATGGGTCATCCTCCGATATGAATTGTTGGACAACTCTCCAAGGCAATTATTTGGAAAATCTTCCCTTAAAATTCATTTGACAACCATGTTTTTCATGTCATGCACTCATACTTACTGTTCTAGGTTACCCCAGTGCATATGAAATGCAATATGCCATTTCACAATAATTAATGTTAATATATCAAGCATGTATATATTAACAAAATTCACACAATGCAACATGTTATTCATTCATAGCAATAACACCCAAAATTAGCTCACATGGGCTAATAAACAAACCGATAGTCCATCTTGGAACTGTCCAAACCATCAGACAAACAACACACAAAGTCATGTGAACAATCCAACCTTAGTCTCAAAACTGTCCAACGACCACTCTAGGGATTTCATCACTCAATCCCAATCTTTGGAACTGAAAACACGATGTGACGCCCCGATCTGGGGGGTCCGTTGACTACCCGTCAACACGCGGAATACTAGTGGATGTCGGGTTACCCGACACCACTCATGAAAATCGGGAAGAGTCTCCTTTGTACAGGGATCTCTACTCGGATACATAACCTGTCCCAACATCATAAAAATCCAAATACATGAGTAAAACGACCACTTGGGCCCAATAACAATACTCATCATAATACATCTTCTGTCAATAATAATTTCAAAAGTTAATCAATTCTATTTTGTAGCATATATTAAAATTCTAAAATTCTAATATGTATACATCACTTGAAACCAAAGCCCACGGTAGGCTTTCTTCATGACCTCTATAGCGGTTATCTCATAAATGCGCTCCTATACACGAAAATATGTTCCCTCGATAGGGTGAGCTAATGCTCAGTAGTGGAATCACCCTAAGTGGGCTACTCTCCATCTAAGTGCATATGCAATGCTCCAAAAATAAACACACATTCAAGCAAATGCATGATCTGCTTGAATGTCTAGCTGATCGTCTCGTATCCAGGGGTCCTTCTGGGGCTCCCTCACTGCCTAAGCCACGTAGCAGGAACCTTGGTTTTATTTGTTGTGGACAACCCTCCGATGTATATATATCAATTGGGCGACTCAGCGATTGAAGTATTGTGTATGGACTACCCTCGATGTATATCAGTTGGAAACAAAATGATTGATATTTTATTTAGACTACCCTCCGATATTCATTATTTTTAGACAACCCTCCGAACCATTCTCTCAAGAATTTCCTCATGCACTCACTCCTATCGTCCTAGGGTGCCCCAGTGCATATGGAATGCATGATGCCAATTTCATTTCAATTCTATAACACATGCAAATATATAATAATGCATATATTCACATAATTTAAATCACACAATTATGTTATGTAATTTCACATTTCCATACACCAAAAATTAGCTCACTTGGGCTAATGATCAAACGCGAGCAATTCAACTTGAATCACTCGACCAAACACATTATTTCACAAAAATATTTTGTGAACACTATTCTCGGGAATAGTGAAACCCTCGGTTACTATTCCCGACAAATCACCAATCATCAGTTCACTTAGTGAACCCGAATTTCAAGGCCAGTTCCGGCCTCATACAAACCAATACATGATTTATTTCACAATTTACACATTCTTTCGCCCAGCAGCCCACAAACTGATACGGACGTGGTAGGTCTCAAAATCCCAACATTTTGGTTCGAGATTTGGAGCAGTCAAGCGACGTTCGAGGCCTCAGCCCGACGAACATTAACATAGCTCTTAAACAAAGCGTAAAACCCAAGTAGGGAGAATCCCCTATCTCATGGAGTTTGTCGAAACTCCTCAAATCCGGTGTCCATGCGTTGGCCTCGATGTGTAGAGCAGCTTTGCTTCTCGCTCCGAAGACTTCCGACGGTCGGATCTCCCACGATTCTAGAGAGAAGGAGGTCCTTCTCTCTCTAAAACCAAACAATTCGGCTACTGTCATTTTTTTCTCTTCCCTCTCACGTTTTTGGCTCTTTTTTGAAGGTAGGAGATGAGCATTATTGGCTCTTTTGTCATTTAGGTCATTTAATCAAATTCCAAAATGACATTTATGTCCTTTTTTTCCCAGTTTTGACATTCGGCACTACCTCGACCGTCCATTTTCACACTTTCTCTACTCATGCCACTTATGGCACAATAGTACGCATTATATGTGACTTTGTCACATCAAAAATCGTTTTACGGCACCCGAACCGTGATGCCTCGAAAAAAGGTAAAACTGGAGCTATCTCGAATTCTAGAAGTCGCTAGCCTTCAGTTGCGAGACAGTTCAACGGTGCAATCCGTTTATACATTACGAGATCTGAGAATAAATTTTAGATTTTAAGCTGAAGTCAATTCTGCCATTTACAGGGAATTTAGTTTCTCGGGTCTTACACACGGCCATCTAGGCGTCAAGATATCCCCATCCATTAAAATGGCTCTTAGCCAAATAATAAATCAAGTAGGAGAAAACCCCTACCTCCCGGAGTTTGTCGAAACAAGTACCCACACGTAGCTATTGCAGTGGGGATCAACTTTGTCTCTTGTCTCGCCGGGATTCGACGGGACTGATACGCCGGAAATCTAGAGAATGAGGCTCTGTCTCTATAATTATCACTCTATCTCTCATCTTTCTTTTCTTTCTCTATTTTCCCTCTCTTTTCCCCCCACCAATCGGTTGGATCAAGTTGGGTCAATGAGACTTGTCTTCTCCTTTGCCACTTGTCACATTCCCAATTGGTTCCTTAGTTTCACCTTATCCCTTTTATCCATCTATCATGGATTTCCCTCCCGTGACATATTTGACACACTTCCCTATAGCGGTGTGCGGCCACTCCACAATCCAGTAGATTACCTCTGCATTGAAATTCTGTGAAGCCAGCCGTATGATTAAACCTCAGTATAAAAATTTTCTTTATTTTTTCCAACTTAGGATTTGGTAAAATATTGGCGTGATAAATCCTCTCGGCATGGTGCATAGGATATATTCCAAATCCTGTATATACAGAATTTACATTTTATCAATATGGCAACCAACAACCCAACACATTTCTCACGAACTATACTATGTACATACATATGTTTAATATACAAATTCAAAGTATTTTCCTTACATGTGTCATTACAACACTTGCACAAATATCAAGAGAATACTAATATGATCCAGCGTCCGGTATGCCTGTACCTAGAAAATAGTTTTTAAAATAGAAAAATAATGAGCTAAACGAGCTCAGTGAGTGTATGTTTTATAAAATGTTTCCTTTTCCTGAAAATATCTCAAAACTATAAAACTCTCTTTTCTGAAGATATTTTCCGAAATGCCTTTGCTTACTTTAAAGTTTCTACAGCTTTACGTGCCTTGCTTTTAAGTTTATAAAACTTTTAATACTTGCTAACTTGCTTGCTTTGCTTTTCTTTAAAAGCTTATAAAACTTTCTCGATTCTCTTGCTTGCTTGCTTTACCTTCTTGCTTTAAAGTTTGTAAAACTTTTATAAACCCTCTTTGCTTTAAAATGTATAAAACATTTCTCAAATCTCTTGCTTTAAAAATTCTCAAAACCTTTCACGGACCTCTTGCTTTAAAAGTTTCTTAAGAGCTTTTATAAACACGAACTGGGCTCAATAGTTTTAAATCACCACAGAACTGGGCTCGACCGATCGTTTAAAATCACCACGGGAGCACAGGCTACGACGATCGTTTGAAATATAAGCGGGAGCACAGTAACCAACCCGTTTGCTTTAAATCTCTACGGAAGCCTGGGCAACCGTGCACCAATGGTTGATTTTTCAAAGCGTATATCATGCTTATAAAATATCAACCGTGGGGCCTATGCGCTGGCATGCCACTAGTGAACGGGCTTTGTGCATCGACCGTGCGATTGGAAGGACCTGTATCCGCATCACTTTTCGGTGAATGGTGCAGGGTTGACCTTGTGTCGCCATCACCATAATTTAATTAAAGCGTTAACCCTATATACTCCTTTACGTGCCACGGTCTCCTTTAAATGCCATGATGCATGACCTAAGTTTGCCAACCAGGAAAAACTAAAATGCATGTATGATATCCTAACACCACCGTGCACATACGGAATACCTCTGACCGGTATGCTTGCTTAGAACTAGGGATTTTAGTTAGGCTTGTTTTCACAAATATGCTTTTGCTTGCTTGCTCTTTGAAAAATGGCTTACAATTCAAAACCATTTGCTTGCTTTTAAATTATGGTTTAAATCAAACTATTTCTTTGCGCCTTACTTGAAAAAACCTAGTTTAATAATTCAAAACCATTTGCTTATTTGTTTTTTGAAATATGGTTTTACAATTTAAAACCATTGCTTGCTAAATTCCTTGCTTTCTTTTCAAATATGGTTGAATAAATCAAAACCATTATTTATTTGCTTTTCACATATGGTTTAAAATCAAAACCATTTACTTGCTCTTGGAAATATGGTTTTACAAAATCAAAACCATTAAATACCAGAGTAAAACAATTTATAATAATAATACACTAGTATTTGAAAAATGGATTTAGAACACTCACATATGGTTTAAAATCAAAACCATTTTGTTTGATTAAAAACTCATTGCTTGCTTTAAACATGGTTTACATTTAAAACCATTAAATACCAGTGTAAAACAGTTTATAATATAATACACTAGTATTTGGAAAATGGGTTTAGAACACTCACAACCATTGTTTGCTTTCTAAACTCATTACTTGCTTTTCAAACATGGTTTACCATCAAAATCATTAAATACCAGTGTAAAACAGTTTATAATAATATTACACTAGTATTTGAAAAATAGGGTTGGAACACTCACCTTTTCTGCTTACTAAAATTTGAGCACGATTGCACAATTTTTCCGCCTTTGCTTTTAGCCTACACATTTGGTGTATTAGACCACATACGTTAGCACAACCAACTAAATACTATTAGCTATGCACTATGCATTATTCACTATGCACTATGCACTATACACTATTTACTATGCACTATGCATTATACTATATGCACTATGCACTATGCACTATGCATTATTCATACGTATTTATACATATTCATACATATTTACTATTTTATACTTATTCATAGGTATTCACTATTTCAAATTGGAAATCCAGAATTGAAATCCGAGTGATTCGGTACCCATGGCCCGTCAGCTCTCATCGGCGTAAAGAGTAACTTTAAAAATTTGGTCCGAAAAATTCTGACGTTAGGCGTCAAATGAGGTGGAAAATAAAATTTAGGATTTTCGAATTTTGCACGAATTCTCAGGTGAAATCCTTTGTTTTTGTTTTACGCGTGGCCTCGTCGTAGAGCACTTTTGTGCTTATCGAAGCGAAATCAAACGATCGGATTTTAAATAAATACGAAGAAATAAAGAGAAGAAAAAAATTTAAAAAAAACTAAGTCGATCTCTTGCATCCTCTGCACGTCGTTTTTCCTTCATATGATTTTCTTTTGAGTCTTTTTCTTTTCTTTAAGTGGGGCCCATATGTCCCTTTTTCTTCCTTTCTCGGTCCGTTTTAGCCCCAAAACAATTTATTTTATCCCGGTTTCAATTTCATTTATCCTAATTGAATATTCTTTTAATATTTTCCATTTTTCGGAATTTTTTCAAAATTCTAGTTTGAGTTCATCTCATAATTTAGAAATTCGTAAAATATTCCATTGTTTCGAGATTAAGCAAAACTTTCTAGGTCGGCGCAGGGTTGTGAGACAAACTTAGCAGCAGTCAGTTTTGTCATCAGATCTGAAATTTCGAGACTTCACTTAACTATTTTGCAATTCTTATTATTATTTTACTATTAGCTTCATTAGTATACTTTCACCCACCACTTTCCTTGGTTGCAAAGTGCCTACAATTCTTTGAAAACCTTACAATTTTATCTGTTCCTTCACAATGGCATGTTTTTTCATATATACCCTGAGTTCACATATCTTTATGCGCCTCATCGGGACGGGTGTTTACAGAATCCTCCCTCCTTTAGAACATTTAAATCCTCGAGAATGAACAAACTAAATTCAAAGGAAAGAAAAATACTTTAATCGAGGAAAATAATTGAGAATGTTGGCGGCGCATTTGGGCTCCCGAAGCCGATGGTACCTCTCTCATGGATTGTCACGGGACTTTAACCATAGAATCACCTTGCTCCTCGGCCTTGTTCTTTGATCTACAATCTGCCTGAGGTGTTTCCTCTATAAGTCGGGTTCTCTTTTATTTGCCTTGGTGCACTCTCTTAGCACATGTGGGAAGGATCATAGGATGTCACTTCTTTAACATGTTATGGAATGTGTCATGCATCCTTGATAACTATGGGGTAACTGCTCATAGCCTCTTGGCCCACCTTGCTCACAATCTCATGAGTCACGCAAAATCTTTGGGCCCGAGCTTGCCTCGCCTCCCGATGTAAAACACCTTCCCAGGGAAATCTTAAGAAAGACTCGGTCACCTACTCTCTGGCGTAAGTCTCTGCTGACTCACTTTCTGAAGTGATGCACTTGTAGTCGGGGCCTCTTAGTCTTCTCTTTTCGACTCTACCATGCTTTACGGCGCACACATTCTTTGTCTTTCCTGTGTGCTTTATCATCTCAATTTGAAACTGCTTTCTTTCCTTTTCTATTTCTTCCTTAGAAAGCAATCATGCAGTGGATCCACGAGCTACCTGCTAGAATACGATCCATTAGGAGAGATGCAACATGAAATGTGACTAATAAGGCTCCACGAATCCCTCAACCTCAATATCACTCCTAGCTCTCAAGATCCTGCAGTGGAAGATAACCTGATCTCATTATTGAGACCAAAAGGGGAACTCATCACCAGTAGCCTACTGGCGTCTGCTCACGACATTAGCTTTTCTGGATGGTATTCGATTAATGTAAGTCTTGATCCATGAATCAGCTCAAACCTCTTCTTTGTCTCATGTTTAACTCTTTTGGGTGAAAATATATTGAGACTCTTATGATGCAATAAGGTCCTACAAAAACACCATATAAATAATCGTCTCTCTCCATATTTTTAGGGCAAACCACGACCCTAGCTAACTCCAAATCGTGTGTAGAATTAATTCTCACTCATGCTTCTTTAGTGTCTAGAGGCATATATGCAATTGCTCATCCATTTGCATCAAAAACACAACCATGGCCTTGCACAGGAAGAATCACTATAGACTACACAAACCCCATCTCCCATTAGGTAAAAGCAGGGCTAGAGTGAAGTCAATCTACCCTTGACTCCTGTAGAACTCACATTGGGCATCTACCCGATCATACTTGGCGTCTTTCGCGCCGGCTTGGTGATAAGAGTACGCTATTTTAGAGAACCCTCAACAAACTGCATAATACCCTACTAAACAAGGAAGCCTGACCATCTGATACCATTCTTTGGTGGTTTCCAATTTACCCGGCTTATTTTACAGGGATCTATGCACATAGGTGAGATCACATTTGATATGAATGCTGCCTGTGAAATAAGAAGTGGCCTTAGTAACATTTTAAACTGTGCTCAAAAATGGGATCTTTTGCACTAATATCGGATAGATATTTCTCTGGACTGCTGACCACATAGGATAATATTGATTAAAACATGTGTGATGAAACTATCAAAATCTTGGTGGATCACGGTTTCATCAAGTCTGGAACATAGAGACATTAGTAAACCAAACAACATCTTGAGAGACTCATAATGTCAGTAAGCGTGACTGAATGCAATCTTAGGAACATATCCTCTCCTGAACCCTCAATTGATGATACCTGACCTCAAGTCTATCTTGGAGTATGCCAGACCCTTGGAGTTGATCAGATAACTCATCGATCCTAGGGAGTGGATGCGGGTGCGGATGGTAACTGCAATTCCAGAGTTACTGTAATCTATACACAGCCTTAAACTCCCATCTTTTTTTTCACTAAGGCTAGAATCCCCCATGGGGATATGCTCAGCCGAATGAATCCCTTAGCAACGAATTCTTGGCTGGGCCTTAAGCTCTCTCGACTCTACCAAGGGCCATCCCCATGCGAAGTGGAAATATGGAGCTGATCTGGGATCAAATCAATGATTGGAGCTCCATCTCTCTTTACAGGAATTCAATCCTGTGATATCATCTGGGAATACATCTAGAACTCTCTAACAATTGGAATCTCTCATCCACTAGAGTCCCTCTTCCTTGTCTCCACCACATAGCTAGATAACCACGACAACCACCACATGGCATTCTTTGCATTTATATGGCGGAGATCATACTGGAAGATAACTCTTTGCGTATTCCACAGACTTTACCTCCAAATTTCCACTGACTATGCAGCTTTACTTTATGCTATAACAATCTAATGTGGCTTTATGGCGAGATAGCCAATCCATACTGAGAACACATCAAAGTCCTCATATCTAAAGACTCTGAAGATCCGCTGGGAACTCCTGTACATTCGAACTCTCTTATCTCTGATTACTGCGCTAGGAGACTAACGGATCTCTGGTTGGAAGGGGAAACTCTCATAGGCCACTCTAATGGTGGGTCTTTGCTCTCAGACGATCTAAGAAATGCTTGGATGCAATGAATACGTGGATCTGAGTTGCTTAGTGTATATGCATCATGATGAATAGAAATAATACCGGTGACCACATGCGGGTTGCATACTGCAAATCTTCTTTGATCATGACATAAACTCTGGCTTGAAGTGCGGGCTTTATCCTATATCCACAGGCCACTTACCTGCCCTTGTTTCTCTTTCTACTGTACTAACCAGAGCTCTGTTGGGAAGCGCCTGGTGCACTCCTTTTACTCACATGCACTCGATACATGGTGCAGTACTTTGCTCAACTCCTTAGGCCTACCAGCTAAGTCTAATCTATTACGGAACAAATGACCAAATGCACTGCGATATGTTGTTGTAGTCTAATAAAACCACTTTGCACTTGAGGACTTTAAGTAAAGAAACTAAATATAAGAGACCAAATGCAACTAATTCAAGGAACTTCTTCTCATATTTTGACACTGACATGTTCTTCTGTTCTAATTTGAAGAACTCCTCAATTTTTGAATCCTTATGGCTCTGAGGAAAGAACCTATTAGTGAACTCTTGATGGAATTGGTCCCATGATATGCCATCAGGATACCTCCTCTCTATGGCATCCCACCAATCCTTAGCCCTGTCTTCCATCAGAAAACTAGAAAATAAGACTCTTTGCTCATCCATGCAGCCCATAACTCTGTAAACCTTATTTACTCGGTCTAGCCATAACGGTACATACGGATCACCACTTTGGCCATCATATGGCTTGGCACCCAACTTACATCCTCTCTTTATTAACCTTCGGGTTCTTGATAACCTCTACAGGTGGTGGTGTAGGCTGCGTGGCGGCCTGAGGTTGCTATGGCTACTATCTCGTGCAATCACATTGCCACTGGCTATAGCGTAAACAATCATGGCACTTGACCTCCCTGCGGTGGCGGATGGTCGGTGACACGCTCTTGGAGGTTGATTCATAGGCGATAGTGGGACCAACTACTTGCTCATCTCTCGAATCTTATGGGACGCTCAGCGGATTTGAATGACTCTCCTAGGGACGACCTCACGTCCCTCTTTCACGATACTAGTGCTGTATTTTCAAAAAAATCAATTGTTTAAGACTTTGAATCACTTGATATGTATGTACTTTGAGTTTGAACATGCATGGTTGCCAATATATAACACGTGCCACAACGACACCCCGCTACCGACGGCGGGTGTGCGAGCCAACTCCACGAGAATCCCGGCCGTTACCTCTAACGACTAGAAATTCCTGTGAAGCGAAGCCGTATAGCTTACTTAAACCTCGTATAAAAATTTTTCTTTCTTTTTCCAACTTAGGATTTGGTAAAATATTGGCAGCGGTAAATCCTCGATAAGCAAGGGCCGAACACGTATAGGATATATTTAAATCTGTATATACAAATTTACATTTTATCGATATGACAACCCGACAACCCAACACATTCTTACAAGACTATACTATGTACATACATATGTTCCAATATACAAATTCAAAGTATTTTCCTTACATAATATTATTAATTACAACACTTGCACAAATATCAGGAGAATCCTAATATGCTCAATGTGGTATGCACATGCACGGAAAATAGTTTTAAAAAATAGGAAAATAATAGGCTAATGAGCTCAGTGAGTGTATGATTTATAAAATGTTTCCTTTTCTGAAAGTATCTCAAAACTATAAAACTCTCTTTTACAAGATATTTTCGGCTTGCTTGCTTACTTTAAGTTTCAAAACTTTACGAACTTGCCTTTTAAAGTTTACAAAACTTTTAATACTTGCTTGCTTTTAAAAGTTTATAAAACTTTTAATACTTTCTTGCTTGCTTGCTTTGCTTTTCTTTAAAAGCTTATAAAACTTTTCTCAATTCTCTTGCTTACTTGTTTTACCTTACTTGGTCCCTTCTTTATGACATGCCAAACTCTTGAGCAATGAGTCAAACTCTGCTGCCATAGTTGAGGAACCTATAAGTGTCTATTTGGCACTCTTTCAAGATATAACTCCTCCAGCTAGCATGAAAAAATAACCTGATGTGCATTGTTTGCTATATTGACATCCAGCAAAATCGGAATCAGAATACCCAAAGATCTCTAAACTATCTGATCTCCGATACATGAGCATGAAATCTTTTGTTCTCTTAAGTACCCAATGACTCGTTTGGCTGCTTTCCAATGGTAAACTCTAGGGTTACTCATATATCTGCCCAACATACCAACTATGAATGTAATATCCAAACGCGTAAATACTTGAGCATACATAAGACTCCCCAAGGCCGATGCATAAGGAATCTTTTGCATTTCCTCAATTTCAAGATTATTTTTAGGGCACAGAGTGAGACTAAACTTGTCTCCTTTAGCTACAGGAGTATCTCCTGATGAACAATGTGGCGCCGGGCAGGAATTGGGTTGAAATGGCGTCAGCTCGCGGAATACATGTAGCTATTAGTGTCTCAATGCCACAAAATGAGTGTCTTTACCGAGACTCAAACATGAGTAAAATGTACGATTAGAGATATACATCCATACTCACCAAAATATAACCAACTATATGACAATAATTTCAATAGTTAATTACACTCATATTTAAACATGTATCAATCAGAATATTTCATACATGTTTTACAAAAATATATAATCAAAGCCACATGTCGGCTTTCTTCTCAAAAGCGGCCTCTAATGAGCGTCGTCTTCCTGAATACTCCCTGTACCTGAAAGGGGGATCCCACAACTGGGTGAGCAATGCCCAATAGTTGAATTTTCTTACATTGGGTTACTCCATTAAAATTGCTCATGTAATAAGCCCGAACACACATATTCAAGTGGTTGCAGTTCTGCTCGAATGTCTCACGTGTATGGATGAGAATGTAACTCACCCTTTCCTACTTCTAGAGCTTTTTCAGGCTTCTCACGCATGCATATGCCAATTGTGAAAACACAATGTCTTAAAACAAAGGTTTGTTTTGGCTTTTGTCTATTTCGATAAAATTCTATTGGAAAACCCTCCGAGGTGAATTGCTGGATAACTCTCCGAAACAATCAAGGGTCATTCTCCGATATGAATTGTTGGACAACTCCCTAAGGCAATTCTTCGGAAAATCTTCCTGTGAAATTCATTTGACAACCATGTTTTTCATGTCATGCACTCATACTTACTGTTCTAAGTTACCCAGGTGCATATGAAATGCAATATGCCATTTCACAATAATTAATGTTAATATATCAAGCATGTATATATTAACAAAATTCACACAAAGAAACATGTTATTCATTCATAGCAATAACACCCAAAATTAGCTCACATGAGCTAATAGACAAACCGATAGTCCATCTTGGAACTGCCCAAAGCATCACACAAACAACATACAAAGTCATGTGAATAGTCCAACCTTAGTCTCAAAGGCAGACCGTCTAGGGTTTCATCAGCCGGTCAATCTTTGGAACTGAAAACACGGCCATCTAAGCCTCAAGATATCCTCATCCATTAAAATGGCTCTTAGCCAAAGAATAAATAGAGTAGGAGAAAACCACTACCTCCCGGAGTTTGTCGAAACAGGTACCCACACGTAGCTCTTGCAGTGGGGATCAACTTTGCCTCTTGTCTCTTCGGAATTCGACGGACCGATCGTTAGGAAATTTAGAGAGAATGTAGAGCTTCTCTCTCTAGAATTTATCCTCTCTCTCTCCTCTTTCTTTTCTTTCTCTATTTTCCCTCTCTTTTCCCCCATCCAATCGGTTGGGTCAAGTTGGGTCAAGAGAACTTGTCCCCTCACTTGCCACTTGTCACATTCCCATTGGTTCATTGGATTTCACCTTATCATTTTATCCATCTACCATGGATTTCCTCAATGACATGTGTTGCCCACATGTCACCTATGCCACACTTAAGCTCATTGTTTGTCTCATCCTACGCCCGACATGTGGTGTGCCTCTTTGGGCCTCTTCGACACATGCCCAGTGTGTCATTACACTCTGCCGGTGCCTCAGCGTGAATTCAAATGTTTTGGGTCGTGAGTCGACATGGTAACTAGATTTCACAGGGACATTTCAGCGGTGAAGTCGTTTCGTCATCCAAGATCTAGAAAAATTTCAGATTTTGATCGAAATTACTGTTTTATTATTTTTCAGAAAATTAGAATTTTCTGGGGTTTTACAAACAATCCTTCATGCCGAATCTATTCAATACTTTTTCGACATAGCTCTTTTGTGATAATAGAAGAATACCTTGAGAGCGATATCGTAATATTTGTATACCTAATACAAAAGATGTATTCCCAAGATCTTTAAATCTAAGGAAATTTTTTTTGAAGAGAATTTCTTAGTTTCATGCGATAAACTATATCTTGTAACACCCAGGAATTATTCTGGTAGTTTATGACCAATATAGGGTATAATAAAAGTTAAAATTCAGATTTTCAGATATTTAAATGCTAAATACGAAAAATGATGTTGCCAACCCACAGATTTTAAAAGTTTAAAATATAATTGTAAATTGTAAAATTAAGGACTCAAAGGACATCAAGATAGAAGATTATATGTTATGGTGGAATAATGATAAGTGATTTGCAAATGAAATAAACATGGAGGACTAATATGCAAAAAAAGGAAAGTTGAACCAAAATCCCATAAGACAACAAATTTGTCTTAGAATTGGGGATTTCTCATTTTTGACGAAAGGAGAGTTAAGGCTATGGGTTTGAGGAAGAGAAGAAGAGCCAACTTTTGGTTTGTTTCTGTGACGCCCCAAACCCGGGGGTCCATTGACTACCCGTCAACCCGTGGAATACAAGTGGATGTCGGGTTACCCGACGCCACTTCAGAAAATCGGGCAGAGTCTCCTTTGTACGGAGAGCTCTACCCAAGTACAATACCTGCATGAAACCTCTCCCAAGCAGTCCAATATGATTACAATATGAGTAAAACGGCCACTTGGGCCCATAAACATTACCCATAAAAACATACCAACTATGAATCCAACTATATACCCAATAGTTACAAGAGTTAATATGTTTTATATCTATTGAATATCAAACTTATAGAGTTCTAATACATGTTTTAAATCAGGAGACGAAAACCCTGGCTTCGGCTTTAGCTACAATCCTCAGTCTCTAGGGCCGAGCCGTCCCTACGCAGCTCCCTGTACACAGTAAATGATATCCCTTGGCGAGGTGAGCTAATGCTCGATAGTGGAATCGCCCTAAAGTGGGTTTACTCACCACCAAGAAAGTGCGATCTGATAACCCAATTAAACAGCGTTCGAGAAAATGCATGATCTACTTGAATGTCTGCATGGCCAACTGAATCCAGGAGTCTCGCGACTCTCTCACACTTTCGCCAAAGCCTCATTGTAGAATTATTGTTTTGTTAGTTTGTGTGGACAACCCTCCGATGTGTATATATCAATTGGGCCATCCCGGCGATTGATATATTATTTGTTTAATGGACTACCCTAGATGTGAATATTAATTGGTAGCTCGGAAGCGATTGATATTTTATTTGTTTATGGACGCTACCCTCGATGAATATCAATTGGTCAGCTCCGACGATTGATATTTTTAATTTGGACTACCCTCCGATAATTAACATTTTTAGACAACCCTCCGAACTATTTTCTCTAGACTCATCTCATGCACTCACTCCTATAGTCCTAGGGTGTTCCAGTGCATATGGAATGCATGTATGTCGATTCGATCTGATCTAATCATACCGATATGTATAACATGCATATTACATAATATCCAATCACACAATCATGTCATATAGTGTCAATTCATACATCAAAGATTAGCTCACTTGGGCTAATTGTCAAACACGAGCAATTCAATTTGAATCACTCGATCAAACACATTTTACAATATATTTTCATGTCAACATTCTAGGAGCAGGTAAAACCTTTAGGGTTTACGGTTCCATCACTCATCAATTCATTGGTTCACTTTGTGAACCCGCATTTCACGGCCATTCCCGGACTTTTTCAAATCAAGGCATACATTAACACATGATTTCACAATAAGCAATCCAAATCAGCCCGTGGACAGTCACGGACTGTCCACATGGGTTTCAAAAATCTAACACCTCGGTTCCAAGATTTGGAACCGATCAAGCGGCCCCTCACGGCCTCATTCAACTCAAACATTTGTAAAGTACTTAAAGCGGGAATAAAACCCAAGTAGGGAGAAACCCCTACATCAAGGAGTTTGAAGAAACTCCCATCAGAGTACCCACGTGACCCTCTCGGCGTAGAGCGGTTCTCCTTCTTGTCAGAAGGCTAGACGGTCGGATCGCGTGTAAATCTGAAGAAGTTCGATCTTCTCTCCCTAAAACTCCATTTTTTCGATCTATTGGAAGTGTTCCCCTTTTTCACGTTTTGTTTTGGCTTTTAAGTGGGGAAGACAAGCACTATTGCTTATTTTGTCTCTTAGTGACTTAATTCAAATTCCACACATAGCCAGCGTTATGTCCCTCTTTTCTTAGGTTTTTGATATTCGACTCTATCTTGGCCGTCCCATTTTCCATTCGTTTCTCTACTCCATGCCACCATATGTCATATAGTACGTGTTATATGTGACTTCGTCGCATCGAAAATGGTTTAAGCACCCGAACATGATGCGTAAAGAACGTGTATCCTTTCCATTGTCTCTCGGAATTCTACGAAATTTTACGTGCTAGCTAGATTTCGCGAGACGATTCCAACGGTGCAATCTGTTTCATCATCCGAGATCTAGAGAATAAATTTTGGATTTTTAACAGAAATTACAATTTTGTAATCGATATTACGATTTCGCCCTTTTTCCATAAATTGGAATTTCTCGGGTCTTACAGTTTCTTTTCATCTTTTGGAGTTATAATTGTCTGTGTTAAAAAGAAAGTGAGGAAAAATGAAAGATTGGTCGAAGTCTTCAAGAAAATCAAGGTTAGGAAACTATCCTAATTTTCTCCTCTTTGTTTTTGTTTTTGTTGGTTTAAGTTAGGTTTAGAGTTGGTGTGACACCCCAAAACCAGGGTGTCCGTTGACTACACGTCAACCTGCAGAAAACCTATACGTCTCGTATCTCGAGACCCATACTTGAGTAAAAATGGCCTCTTGGGCCCATAAACCAATACTCATCCAAATACATTCAACCAATTATATTACATGGTTCAAGAGTCATACATTACTCTTAATACAAATACATATTAAAATTATAATTCTAATACATATTATCCCCGAAACATCAAAGTCACCAATAGG
The DNA here is from genome assembly GCA_016808115.1 of Tetrastigma voinierianum. Lineage (NCBI taxonomy): Eukaryota > Viridiplantae > Streptophyta > Magnoliopsida > Vitales > Vitaceae > Tetrastigma > Tetrastigma voinierianum. The sequence continues at coordinate 257,814 of JAEQBH010006664.1, read as the reverse complement.
ACTTTCTTCATCCGATCTCTAAAAAGCGAGTCCTCTCCTCGAACGCTCCTGTGCACGAAATGAGTATTCCCTCAGCCAGGGTAAGCTATCGCAGTAATTGGAATCACCCTAAATGGGTTACTCCTCACCTAAGTGCGTGCAGGACAGTTTGAAGGAAAAGCTCAGATAATACGTGATCCTGTGAATGTCTAAATGACCAACCATATCTGAATTCTGGCGACTCCGCACACTGCCTAAGCCATGTGAAAGCATCATTTTCAAAACAAAACTTGTTTGTTCTCGAAAATACACTACGGGGTTAGGTAAAAATATGGGTTCTCAGAGCGAATGTGTTGGAGAACCTTCAAAACAATACATGGGCTCGTCCAGAGCGTGTAATTGTAGGACCACTCCCGACACCATTCTTTGAAAAATCCATCTGTGAAATTCCTTTGCTTAGCCATATTTCGTTTTAACCTTCTTTCATGTCATGCACACACACTACAATTTCTAAAGTTACCGATTGCATATGGCCGTGTAGGTAATACATTAATCGACACAAACAGCTAGCAACTTGACTCCTGTCACGATACAATCAGTGTATCATGTACGCCTCGACCAGCCCGAAGCCCATTTAATCACGATATAATTCTTTGTATTGCAACACAGTTTCCCAGCCAAACCTCTGCACCTGTCACAATACACTTGGTGTATTGCGACACAATCCTTCCCTAGCCAAACTGCCGCTCCTATCAAGATATAATGGGTGTATCGTGACACTCATGCAGTGCCCTTGAAGCCATTGTCGCGATCTGACAAGCGTGGCCATCGCGACCACGATTCTCCGTGACTGGCCCACATCTGTCACACAATACAATAGTTGTATTGTGACACACTCAATAGCCTACTGCACGCCCAAAGTTGTTGTGTCACAATACAATTTCCCATTGTATTGTGACACAGTTGGGCAATAGCCCAACCAATTCTGCTGCACCTTTTTTTTTTTTCGTTTTTTACACACATTAATTTTTTTTTTCATTTCTTTCCAGCTACTGGAAAATCACCTATATATATATATATTATATATATATATATATATATATATATATATTCTTCATTTTCAGAACACCCAAAACTAAATTTATAAAACTTATTTTCTTTATTTTTCTTCGAGTTTTACCTTTGTAAAACCTAAAAAAATTTTCCTCTCTCGTCTGTTTTTCATTCCTACCCACTTTGGAAAACCTCCCAAAAATATACATACATATATATATGTGTAACCATATATATATATATATATATATATATATATATATATATATATATATATATATATATATATATATATATATATATATATATATATATATATATATATTTTCATTTTCTCATAAACTAAATAAATTTATTAAAATTTATTTTATTTATTTTTCTTGTTCCAGTTTTACACATTATAAAACTCCAAATTTTTTTTTTCGAACACATCACTTTGTTTCTCCTATGTGCTAATCACCCAAGCACACCATTCAATCACAACACATAACCATCCATCAAATAATCACATGATCACACACCATTCATGACGATCAACATGTTATACACCCAATCACGCATAAAACACAGTGCATGTAGTGTTCTAATCCTGTCCCGTGATTGTGTAGGTAATCACATACCTAACCCTACATCGAGCCACACCACGTGGTGATGTTCTTACACATCAAAGACTATGGCCTAAGCCCAAATCCCCTCAAGCCCTAGGTAGCCGTATATCTAGGCTGCGTCTGTATGAAGGCACAAAGGTATCGTTTAAGCACTATGGATACCCAAACCCGAGCTCCCTAGGTAATCGTTTACTTATACTCTGATACCAAGCTGTGACGCCCCAAACCTGGGGTGTCCGTTGACTACCCGTCAACCCGCGGAAATTCTATACGTCTCGTATTACGAGACACACACATGAGTAAAATGGCCACTTGGGCCTACATGTCATACTCATCCAAATACATTCAACATTATATTCCAATAATTCAGAGTTTATACATTATAACAGCTACAAATACATATTAAAATTTACAATTCCTAATACATATTATCCCGAAAACATCAAAGCCACGACGAGCTTTCTTCAAAATTGGCCTCTAAGATGAGCGTCTTCTCGAAACGCTCACAGTACCTGAAATAGTCCCTCGACGAGTTGAGCTATCGCCCGATGGTGGAATCACACCCTAAATGGGTTACTCCCACTACCTAAGTGCATATGCAATGATCCAATTTAAACACACACTCAAGTAAATGTGATCTACTTGAATGTCACATGCCGTTCCATGTCTCGAGTCCTCATGTCGACTCCCTACTTTACTAGCCATGTATGAAAAACACGTTTCAAAACAAAACTTGTTGTTCTTGAAAATACACTCTGGTCGGTAAAAAGATGGGGCGACCCTCCGGCGAATGTGCTGGAGAACTTCCCGAAAGCGATTGTGCTCCTCATCCCGAAATGATACATTGGGTAGTCTCGACCCCATTCTCAGAAAAATCATCTGTAAAATTCACTTCCACCGCCCAATCATGTTAGTTTTTCGAAAATTCGTGTCTGCACTCACCTAATTTCTAGGTTACCCGGTGCATATGAAAATGCATTATGCCATTTCATGTCATTCATGCTAATATATTCACACACACACACACACACACACACACACACACACACACACACACACACACACACATATATATATATATATATATATATATATATATATATATATATATATATATATATATATATATATTAACATATTTAAATCTAGTCTTTTAACTCTTGTATTAATAAATGTCTTCTCCACATACAACATGTTATGTAATTTCAACACAATTTAAACCAATATACCAATTTTGGTCAACCATCACCCAATTTGCTTTCGATTGACTAATCACGAACTCATGTCGATGACCTACACACACAAATTATATTCCATATAATTGTGACCTCATAATAATCCACAAGTTCATGCATTAACCTACTAATTCCTATACAACTCAAGCCATTCATTTCATCAATTTCAAGCACCCGACCTTACATGGAGTTTTGGTCATTTCACACAAACCGGGACTGTTTTTACTTGAGTCCCAGCGGAGAACAAGTGGGGTATGCATGGGCATGTGATGCCCCCAAAACCGGGAATGCATTGACAACCCATCAACCAGCGGAATAATAGTAAGTGAATGTCGGGTAACGGAAACCTTACTCTTAATCGGGCGAATCTCCTTTATGCGGGGGCTCTACCCAAAGTGCATAACCTGTCCCAAATTCTGTAATGAGCCTCACGAGGTCCAGATGCAAATAAAATAATGGCCACTTGAATTTTGCATCAATACTCACAAATATATCCAACCAACTATTTCACGTAGTTCAAGAGTTAATAAATTACTCTTAATTCAAAACATATATTAAAATTACAACACTCTAATACATGTCATATAATAACATATCAAGCGAGGAAGTACGACTTTATTCATATATCTTAGATGATCTTGGGTCAGTAGTACGCACCTAAAGCTTTACCGTACTTTCCAAGAAAGGGGTGCTACGACGGGATGAGCAAAGCCCAGTAGTGATAATCTCCTCTGAGAACACTCTCACCTAAGTGCATCTGATGGTAGTAATCAAACACACATCCAAGTGAAACATACACATGTCTACCTGAATGTTTACATGCCATGAATGAGATTTCGACTCACATGCTTATACTTAGAGGCTCTCGTAGGCTCCATCACTCAATATGTCATTGAGTAATATATCCGAGTCACTCAGGCTAGTCTCACATGCATACGCTAAGCTGTGAAATGGTCGTTGTATTACCAATGACGAGTATCGAGCCACTCGCTGGCTCCATTACCCAATCTGAGTGTCAATGGGCAACAAATCAAAGTCAATCCGACTCTATCGCACAACCCGAAATCTATGTGATAAACATGGCCCAGTGTGTCTTCAGCCCAGGTAACATAACTTTTCGGATGATACCCATGAAGTCTCTCTTACACCCATACAGCCTTCGAGTTCTCAGCAGCTCTCAGAATATGCATTATGCCATGAATGAAAACCATTTCAAACAAAGGAATTTTATTTTAACCATGGACAACCCTCAGATATAAATAGTGGACGGACTCAGAATGTAATCCTTTGTGAATGACCCTCCGATATATATCAATTGGGCAGACTCCGACGATTGATATTATATGGACAACCCTTCGATGTATATCAATTGGGCAGACTCCTACGTTTGATATTATATGGTCAACCCTCCGATGTTGTAGTGGACACACTCCGATAAATAGTATTGTTGGTCATGTAAGACTTAGAAATTCAATTTCTGGAAAAATGGCAAAATCATAATTTCGGTTAAAATTCCAAAATTTATTCTCTAGATCTCGGATGATGAAATGGATTACACCGTTGGAATCGTCTCACGAAATCTAGTTACCACATAAAATTTCTTAGAATTAGGGACGGTCGGAAGTTGGCACATTTTCGAGGGCATCGAGTTTGAGGTCTTAGTAAAGCGATTTTGATGCGACGAAAGTCTGACTGCGTACTCATGTGCCATAAGTGGTATGAGTAGAGAAGTTATGAAAATGGATGGCTGAGATAGTACCGAATGTCAAAACTGGGAAAATGAGGACATAATTGGTATTAATGGAAAAGTTTAAATGACACTAAAGGACAAAATTTCCAATAGTGTCGTCTCTTCAAAATGCAAAAGGAAAACGTGAATTAAAGGGAATGCAGTGGCTTGATTTCTTTTGAGGTTTAGAGAAAGGAGGTCCTTTCTCTCTAGAATGCGTGGAGGTCGACCGTCGGCGGTTGTGTCGGGACAAGAAGGGAAAGGCTGCTCTGCGCGGAGAGGGGCTTAGCGTGGGTACAAATTTAAGGAGTTTTGACAAACTCCATGAAATGAGGAGTTTCTCCCTACTTGGGTTTGCAGCTTTGTTTAAGAGCTATGTTGATGTTTTAGGTTGGTTAAGGCCTTGAACCGCCATTGATCAGTCCCCAAACTTGGGGCCAAGTATCAAAGAATTCGGCGCCCATTTGGACGGTCAGTGAATGGTTATGGAGCTGTTGGAGTGTTATGTGTGATAAATTGTGAAAATGTTCCCTTTGGTGATGTGTGAGAGCGAAAATGACCATGAAATACGGGTTCACTAAGTAAACCGACGATTGGTGATTTTTCCTGGAATAGTAATCGAGGTTTCACTATTCAGGTATTCCTAAAATAATTTTGTGAATTAATGTGTTTGGTCGGGTAATTCAAGTAGAATTTCTCGTGTTTGATCATTAGCCCATGTGAGCTAATTTTGATGTGATGAAATGCGAAATTACATAACATGATTGTGTGATTTAATTTTTATGTGAATATATGCATGTTTATATATTTGCATGTGTTATAGACTGTAATGGAATTGGCATCATGCATTTCATATGCACTGAGACACCCTAGGACGATAGGAGTGAGTGCATGAGATGAGTCTAGAGAGAATGGTTTCGGAGGGTTGTCTAAAAATACTAATTATCAGAGGGTAGTCCATACTAAAAATATCAATCGTCGAGCGACCTGATTGATATACATCGGGTGATCCGCGCATATAAAATATCAATCGTCGGAGACGGCCCAATTAATATACATCGGAGGGTAGTCCACTAAATATAACATTGGAGACAGTCCACTATTTATATCGGATGGTAGTCCACAAATAATAACAAATAGCGCATTGCAAAATAATGTTTTTTTTTATCATACGAAGCTTAGGCAAGTGTGAGGGAGTCAGTGAGGACTCGGGGTTCGAGTTGTACAGGTAGACATTCAAGTAGGATCATGCTTTTGCTTGAATATGTATTTATTTTGGAGCATTGCATATGCACTTAGGTGGAGAGTAGCCCACTTGGGGTGATTCCTCTGCGAGGCATTAGCTCACCCTATCGAGGATATTGTTTTATAGGTCTGAGGAGCGGCGAGACGGCTCCATCTGAGGCGAGCTTTAGAAGAAAGTAGGATTGGCTTTGGGTTATGATGTATGACAAGTATTAGAATTCTCTAATTTTTAATATGTGTGTTGTATAAGAGTAAAGAATTTGAACTCTTGAGCTATTGGATATAGTTGGATGTAGATGTTGTGATAGTATTGTGGTATGGAGCCCCGAGGCCGTTTTACTCAGAGATATAGATATCAAGTGATTGATGTTGATTGGGACGAGTTATATTACAGTGTTCCACATTGGGTAAAGTTCCCGTACAAAGGAGACTCACGCCGTTTTCGTGAAATGTGATCACCCGACATTCCGCAGTGTTCCCGCGAGGTTGAATTGATCAGCGGACACCGGTTTGGGGCGTCACGAGTCGACCCTTCGAACAATTCTCCGATAAACCACCTCATGCACTTTCGCTCCTATTGTTCTAGGGTGCCCGGTGCATATGAAATGCAATGAGACATTTCCATTTCTTAACCCGTAAAAACTCATTTTGGGCGTTGTCACATTAATCGAAACCCGGCTATCCGACACCTACTGGCGGTGTTGATCGCAACCGTGTACTTCTTACCACGACACACCATCAAATACCTAACACGATTATCGATCTGCAACAATGCGCCACACTGTTCTGAGTTGCAGTGCATATGGAATACATGATGCCAATTCCAACACATTCATGCTAATATATTCCACATGCATATATATTAACATAATTAAATCACATAAAACTTGTTATATAAATTCACAATGAAATTATCAAAATTAACTCACATGGGCTAATAGTGTAAACCACGAGCAATTCATTTTGAATCACTCAATCATACACATTTTCACACAAAAATATTCACATCATTCATTTTCTAGTAATAACACACAAAATGGCCCTAATCTCAGACCCATATAAAACAGGGCACCTCTTGGCCTCTTCACGGTTCATCACCGAATATTGTGATACCAAAACACACCACAAAACCCAAAGACATCAGTCCCGGGAGCAAAACCAAACCTCAACTTACGGTCAAGACTTCACGAAAATAGTCTAGAAAGTCACATCATGGTATGCAAGCAGTTTCGAAAATTCGATCCGGCCCCGTTTAAGAAAACGATCCGAAATTAAGCCCGGATTGTTCGAAAACAATCTGAAAAATTTCTAAAAATTCATATACTAAATTATCGAAATTTGGGAACTGAAATTCGGCCTTTCACGGCCTCGTAATCCAAGCTATTACATGGCCTTTAGGCTTGGAAAATAACACAAGTAGGAATTCCCTACCTCACGGGTTTGTAAAAACTCGAAGATTTTAGTGCCCATACGTAGCTCTCATCGCGTAGATCAACTTTGCCTTATTTAGCGAAACCTCTGATCCAATTTTTCGTAGATCACGAAAAAAGAAATAAAGAGAAAATAATAAAAAAATAAAAAAACCTCCTCACCCCGTCTCTTACTTCTTGACAAATGGCCTTTCCCCCTTTTGATGATTTTTTTTCTTTTATTATTATTATTATTATTATTATTATTATATTATTATTATTATTATTATTATTATTATTATTATTATTATTATTTTGATACATAACTTATATTGCTCATTCGGTCGTTTCTCTCGAAAATTTTATTTTCTTTTGGATTTCAATTATGTTAAATGAACTTTAACTTTCGAAGCCATTTTCCGACTTGAGATTTTCATAAAAATCGTTCACGAGAAATCCTTGACGACTTATCACCCGAGAAGAATTATAAAATATTCTGATTGTCTGAGTGAAAAACTTTTAAAGTGCTAGATTCCTTGAGGCAATTTGCTTGATTGCAGTCTAGTTTAGTCATCGGATCTAAAGAATTTCGGTTTTTCAGCAGAAATTGCCCCGTTTACCTTTTAGAGAAAAATTGAATTTTCTACGGTTTTACATTCCACATACTTAATTTCGTCCCCAAAATTCCACGCCTGGGCACATCACTCACATGCATATACTGCCTTCTACAACTCGAGGCAGGTATACAGGTATGATAACCCGCCTCGGTCACAATCATGACTATTAGATTAGTTGTCAACTCATCAATCATCAGAATGACATCAAAACCCGATATGTCTACCATATCTGACCAACTCTCACCCTAGATCCTAGAGGAGAATTTTACCATATAATGGCTTTTCTCATAGGCCTTAACCTCTAAGCCCAAACTCGAAGAAGGCTAATCCTCCTTTCTCTTCCCACCGGCACTCGCATCTCGAATGCCTTGTGCGTCATCCATCTCTCTCTGTGGTATCGACCAAGAGTCCATGTCTTGTAGTGGAGGCCGCAATCTTGCGAATGGACAACTTCAATCCATTCTCAAATCTCTGACCTTGGCCATATCTTTTTGGCCACGCATTATCTTAAGCTTTATAACCTCAGTGAATCTGGCCATGTACTCCATCACTATCATCATTCTCTGCCTCAGCTCTAGGAACTCTTGGGCCTTGGCATGTCTAGCAGTGGCCGGAAAATACTTGCTCATAAAGATCCCATGGAACTCTGCCTAAGTCATTGCCTCTAAATCCTAAGTTACTGCCGATTGACCACACTTGGGACTCACCCCTCTGGCTATGTGCGTGCTTTGATCTTCATTTGCATCGGTGCTCTCATAGCCTCAAAAAACATTCTCAATCTACTTAAGACGATGGTCTGCCCTTAAGCCGGATCGCCTCCCCATGTAAACATCGAAGGATGATGTGACTTAAATCTCTGGAGGTTACTCGGCCCTCCCTGACTACCAGCTGCACTAGACCATCTGATGGGAAGCAAGTTGCAACCCCAATGACCTCGGTAAAGGCTTGATCAAATCTGTTGGTGTGGCTGGCACGCCCCATGGACCTATCTCGTCCTCGGCCTCGACTTGCCATCACACACATGTCAGATAGAACGAGCTTTATTTAATCTCATTTAGGTCTAACTAGTAATGCACATGCCAATTACTAATAGACTTAACAACCACATGTTGACAGTTAAATCTTCAAGTGGTCTTTACTTGCGACCCTCCTTTTATTTATTTGATAAATTAAACACTGGGTTCATTTCATTTTTGAACCCCTAAGGTTATAGTTCCTAACCTTAGCATTCCACTTTCCTATATACATTATGCCATGCATATAATTTTCCAGCGCAATAACCACGCAATGTACATCACACAATCAAGCAATCACAAACATGGAACACATGTCCAGAACCTGACATGAAACACCTGCATGCATGCAGTGGTCTAAACCCGAATCCCACTGAACTCCTAGGTATTCGTGTACCTAAACTCGATCTGAAGCTATGATGCAGTATCAATTTCACATAATAGCCATGGCACAAGCCCATTTCCCTCAGCCCTAGGTAATTCGTATGCCTATGCTGCGTGCAACTGATGGCCTTGGCAGGAGATGCGGTGTGACCCTCGACCGCGAATACCTCGTGAATGTAGGAGTAGCTTAGGCACACTACTCAGAAAATCGGCGAGAGTCTCTATGCAGGGCTCTACCCAAAGTACATAACTTTGTCCCAAAATTCACAATGACCCTCACGGGGTCGAATGCGAGTAAAATAATGGCCACTTGGGCCCGCACGCCGATACTCGCCGTATATCGACCAAGCCCCATCTCCGCGTAGTTCAGAGTTAATAAATTACTCTTAATTCAAAACATATATTAAAAATTACAACATTCTAATACATATCGTATAATAACATCGGCAGTCGGCTTTCTTCATATGTGCGGTCCCGAATGCGGGTTAGCGATGCATGACTTGCACGAAGGGGTCGCGATTGGGTGAGCAAATCCGATAGTGATAATCTCCCTCTGAGGGCTACTCCCTACCTAAGTGCACATGCAATGGTCGCATAATCAAACACACATCAAGTGAACATACACATGTCTACTGAATGCACATGCCATGATGAGACTCGACTCACCATGCCCCATGTACCGAGCTCTCGTCGGCTCCATCACTAAATATGTCATTGAGTAATATATCCCGAGTCACTCATCGACTCGTCTCACATGCATACGCTAAGCGTGACAAATCTTTGGTATTACGATAATGATATCGAGCCCTCAGGCTCCATTACCCAAATACAAGTGTCAGTAGGCGACAAATCAGTCGATCCAGGCTCTATCACCTGACCAGAAATCTATGCTGATATGACATGATCGTGTCTTCCTTGGGAAACATAACTTCCGGATGATACATGAGTCTCTTACACCCTTGCATACCGAGTTCTCGCGACTCCGCGAGCATGCGTGCATACGCAGATAAACATTTCCAAACAAGGTATTTGTTTTTAGGTAGACGACCCTCGGAATATATGAAGCCAGTGGACAAACTCAGATAATCTATTTGTGGACAACCCTCGATGTATATCAGATTTGGCGGACTCCGGCGATTGATATTATATAATTAAACCCTCCGATGTTGTAGTGGACACACTCCGATAACTAATATCGTTGGTCGACCCTCAGGAACAATTCTCTCAAGAAACCACCTCATGCACTCACTCCTATTGTTCTAGGGTGCCCTAGTACATATGAAATGTAATGAGCCATTTCCATTTTCTTAACCCGTGCGAGTCATTTGGACGTTGTCCTATTAATCAAGCCCACTAATCAACACCCTACGTGGTGTTGATCCTAGCAAATATTACTCACACGACACACCATGAATACCTAACACGGTGTCGTCACCGACAATGCACTCACACCTAATTTCTAGGTTGCAGTGCATGGAATGCATGATACCAATTCCAACATTTCATGCTAATATATTCACATGCATATATAACATAATTAAATCACATAAAACTTGGTATAACAAATTCACGATCAATTACACGAAATTAGCTCATGGGCTAATTAACAAACACGAGCAATTCATTTTGAATCACTCCAACCATACACATTTTTTCAAAAAAAATATTCCGTCATTCATTTCCTAAGTAATAACACACAAAATGGCCCAAATCTGAACCCATATAAGCAGGGTACCTCTTGGTCACTTCCACGGTTCATCACCAAATATTGTGATACCAAAACACACCACAAAACCAGAAGACATGGTCTTGAGCAAACCAAACCTCAACACAGTCCGGGACTGCCTGAAAATAGTCCCAAAAATTCTGTCATGACTGTCTAAAAACAGTCTCGAAAATTCAGTCCAAACTGTTTCGAAAACAGTCCCGAAATTAAGCTCGGATTGTTCGAAAACAATCCTGAAAATTTCTAAAAATTCATATACTCAAGAGGAAAATTCATATACTTTGAGAACTGAAATTTACGACCTTTCACGGCCTCTAAGCCAATCCCAAGCTATTACATGACCTTTAGGCTAGAAATAACACAAGTAGGAAAATTCCCTACGTCACGGAGTTTGTTGAAACTCCAAGATTTTGGTGTCCACGCGTAGCTCTCATCGCGTAGATCAACTTTGCCTTCAGCCCCGAGGAAAACCTACGGTTCAATTTTCATAGATCTGAAAAAGAAATAAAGAGATAAAATAATAAAAAAAACCTCCTCACCCGTCTCCCTCTTCGACGAAATGGCCTTTCCCCCTTTTGATGATTTATTATTATTATTATTATTATTATTATTATTATTTTGATACATAACTTATATTGCCTTATTCGGGTCTGTTTCTCTTCTAAAAATTTTTATTTCTTTTCAGTTCAATTATGTTAAATGAACTTTAACTCAAGACATTTTCTGACTTCCGAGATTTTCGTAAAAATCTCGTCCCTGAAGTCACTGATGACTTATCACCCAGAAAATCATAAAATATTCTAATTGTCTCGAAATTAGAGAAACTTTTAAATTTGATAGATTTCGTGAGGCAATTTAACGGCGCAGTCCGTTTCGTCATCTGAGATCTAGAGAATTTTCGGTTTTCAACCGAAATTACCCTTTTACCCTTTTTCAGAAAAATTGAATTTTTCTCGGGTTTTATAGGGCAGCCCACTCATCAAACCTTTGTTCCATTTTTTGAAACCGATTTCCATGGCCATTTCCGGCCTCATACACACCAATATACAATTTATTGCATAAATTATGAAACAAACACCCAAAACAATCCCTACGATCCGCAGGCCGCCCAAATGATTTTAAAATTTCCAAGCCGGTTCGAGATTTGGGACCGTCAATAACCTCACGGCCTCGAATCCATGTGAAGCATCACAAAACACTTAAATAAGTGTAACTCAAGTAGGATAAAACCACGCCTCCACGAGTTTGTAGCTCGAAATTGGTGCCCCCGCATGTAGTCCTTGATGTGTATAGCTTTGCTTCTTGGCTCGACGTCAGGCCGGTCGAACACGGGAATCTAGAGAGGACATTTCTCTCCCCAAAATCCACCATTTTACCTGGCTTGAACTCTCACTCTTCCCCTCTTGCCGTCTTCTTGGCACATGTCCTCTCCTGGTGGTTGAGAGAGTTTCTTATCCATCATTTATTAACTTTTATTTCCGCAGCGTCACACCATGTATCAATAGTGGGTCCCACCTTGAGCTCAAGTTAATTGAACTGGATCTTGACACGTGGCACACTGTGTGCCACTCAAATTGCGCAAAGTGTCCTGCACGACGCTCGTTTCCTCAAAAAACGTGTAAATTTCGATTGTCTCAGAATTCGACAAAAATCGATGTGGTAGCTAGATTTCGCGAGACGATTCCAACGGTGAAGTCCGTTTTGTCATCCGAGATCTAGAAAATTTTGGATTTTTACCAAAATTACGATTTTGCCATTTTTCCGAAAATTGGAATTTTCTCGGGTCTTACACAAACACTGATAATAACTACTGTCAAATAATGAATATTCATTTGGGTATATCCATCATTCACATGTAGGCAGTACTCTGTCCCTTATGTTTATGCCCTGAAGTGTACATGTACATCGAATGAATATTAATTCCTTTGGACCAATTAATATTCACATGACATACACTACACTATCGTCTATATTTTGAATCAAATCAAATTTCACAAGAAAGGTCACTTTTGTGACATGTTTCTATAATTAATTCAATTCAAGAATGTAAATGTAAATATACAAGATTTGAATTTAAAATCACACCAAATATTTTTATTTGTGTATGTAATTTAGAGGAACTACATAAAAAATATTAAAACATTGTTACTCCATTCCTCATTTTCAAGTTCTCAAAGACACATGCGTATGTTTCCAGTTCCAAATATTTACATAATGTAAACAAATCTCAATTCAGTTCTTATTTAGAAAAACATTGTTCCATATGAAGCGACGAGAAATTCAACTTTGTTGAATAGTTTGAGTCTATATATCTTTTGAATATGGTGCTTTGTAGAAAGAAACACATGGAACATATTTATGTTAATTTCAATTCCAATCATCTTCTGAAATCGTAACAAGAAACCATGCTTGAATTCAAAGACTTTCTAAGTTTGCACTGAATCCTTCATTGGGTGGTGAAGGCGGTATTATTGAAAGCAACAATCCAGCATAATCTAGCCCAAAGTCATATGCGGAAAAGGCATTTTGCCTAAAGTCAAAGTATAATACAAAATACACATACATATATATATATATATATATATATATATATATATATATATATATATATATATATATATATATATATATATGTAGTACTCCCCAAGACCTTAAGTTTACATCTAGGTGCATACTTCATTCTCATGTAAAGGTTTTGGTTAAGCCAATTGGTAATCTCTGGCAAAACACGGGAAAATTCAATTTTACGAAAGGTAAAACGGTAATTTCAGTTGAAAACCAAAAATTCTCTAGATCTCGGATGACGAAACGGATTGCGCCGTTAAATTCGTCTCGCGAAATCTAGTGACCCAGAAAATTTTCATCGAATTCCGAGATAATCGGAATTATACGTTTTTCGAGAAGTAGGGTGTCGGATCCCAGATGGCACCCCAAGAGAGTGACACATGGCAAGAGTTATATGGTGCACTTGAATGTGGCTCTACAGTCAATCTACATGATTGATGATACAGTAAAAGGTAATAAAGGAATTAAGAAAAAGAAAAAGAAAATAATAATAATAATAATTAAAATAATAATAATAATAATAATAATAATAATAATAATAATAATAATAAAAGGGGATTAAAGTCAAAATGGAAAAGGGATAACGGAGGGGGAGGCGCGTGGAGAGGGAGAGAAATATTTTATTTTTTTTTCTTTGCTTCTTTCTTAGATCTACGAAAATCGGACCGTAGGTTTGTCTCTTGGTCCAACTAATTCTGACCGTCAGAACGCCGTAAATATGAGAATGTACCGAAATTTAGAATTTTCCGAACTTCTTACTTGAATTCTCGGAGAAATCCCGTGGTTTTGGTACTCACGCGTAGCCCTCGTCGAGTAGATGTACTTTCGTTCTTGACCCGACGAATTCCGACGATCAAAACTCCGTATATCGAAGAGAGAAGAGAAAAAAATTAAATAAAAATAAACATAAAAAAAACGCTCGGCCCCAAACTGAAAAAATCTGCTCCTCTCCTTTTATATATATATATATATATATATATATATATATATATATATATATATATATTCTTAAGGTGGGGCCCACATGTCCCCTTGTCCCTCTCGGTCCATTTCAGTTCCGAAAGCTTTGTTTCAAGTTCCAATAATCTTAAATGGACATTATTTAAATATTGTCAATTTTGAAATTTTCTAAAAATCTCATTTTAAATTCACAGAAGCGTCGTTGCCTCGAATTTCGTGAAAATTAATTGTTTTGAGAATCGTGGTCAGCCGAATAACTAGATTCGAGGCGATTTTAAAAGTGCAGTCCGTTTCGTCATCCGAGATCTAGAGAATTTTCCAAAATTTTTCAAAGGACAAAATTACCGTTTTGCCCTTTTTCATAAAAATATCATTTTCATTTTTTTTCAAACGAATACAATTTTAACTTATTTTATACCCTAAACATGTTATAAAAATGTTAGGATATATTTTGGGGTGTTACAGATCAACACCGCATAGGGTGATTAGTGGAGAAAAACTGTGATTAATAAGGCAGCGTCGAATGAGTCGCACGGGGTTAAGAAAATAGAAATGGCTCATTGCATTTCATATGCATTGGGACACCCTAGAACAGTAGGAGTGAGTGCATTAGGTGGTTTTTTGAGAGAACTGTTCGGAGGGTTAACCAACAGTATTATTTATCGGAGTGTGTCCACTATTTACATCGGAGGGTTGTCCATATAATATCAATCGTCGGAGTCTGCCCAATTGATATACATCGGAGCGTTTTCCACAAAATAGATTATCGGAGTCTGTCCACTATTTATATCGGAGGGTTGTCCACGGTTAAAAACAAATACCTTTGTTTGGAAATGGTTTCATTCATGGCAAAATGCATGTTTGAAGTCGGTCGAGAACTCGGCGTATGGGTGTAAAGACCACTGATATCACTGGTTCTGTATGGGTGTAGAGAGACATCACGCGGTATCATAGAAAAGTTATGTTGCCCAAAGAAGACACACGGTCATGTTTATCACATAGACTTCGGGTTGTGTGATGGAAGTCGGGATTAACTTGGGATTTGTTGCCCATTGACACTTGCATTGGGTAATGGAGTCGGTGAGGGCTCGATACGCGGAGTCATTAGTAATACGGTGTGAGTTGTCACGATTGGCGTATGCATGTGAGGCAGTCGGTGAGTGACTTGGGATAATACTCCGTGTATAACGGAGTGTGGGTAGCGAGTTCGGTACATGGGGCATGGTGAGTCGAGTCTCATTCACGGCATGTAAACATTCAGGTAAACATGTGTATGTTGCACTTGGATGTGTGTTTGATTATGCAACCATTGCATGTGCACTTAGGTGGGGAGTAGCCCTTGTAGGAGATTATCACTACTGGGGTTTGCTCACCCTGTCGTGGGACCCCCTTTTAGGTACAGGTCAGGTGCAGACGGTTGACCCGCATTCGGGACCACACATATGAAGAAAGTCGGATTGTGGCTTTAATATATATTTTGTAAATATATATGGCTTGTATTTATTTGTATAAGAGTGAATTAATTTAAACTCTTATGGACTATGGTTTTATAGTCATGTGTTTATATGTTTGAGTATGTATAAATGGGCTTTATGACACACCCCACCCCTACCGGCGGGTGTACGGCCTTCGCTCCAGAAACCCAGTAGATTACCTCTAACGACTAGAAACTCTGTGAAGCGAAGCGTATTGCTTGCTTAAACCTCGTATACAAAAATTTTTCTTTCTTTCCAACTTAGGATTTGGTAAATCTTAGCGGCCGTAAAACCTCTGCTGGCATAGCTGACCGTATAGGACAATTCCAAATCCCGTATACCTGACACATTTCCCGAATATGGCAACCGGTAACCCCAACACATTTTCACAACTACACTATGTGCATACATATGCTCCATTATACAAATTCAAAGTGTTTCCTTACAAAATATTAATAACAACACTTGTACAAATCGGAGAATCCTAATGTGCTCCGGCGTTCGGTATGCTTTGTGCACGGAAAATAGTTTTTCATAGGAAAATAATAAGGCTCGCAGGCTCGGTGAGTGTATGTTTTATAAGATGTTTCATTTTTCTGAAAATATCTCAAAACTATAAAATTCTCTTTTACAAGATATTTTCCAGAAGCCTTGCTTGCTTACTTTAAAGTTTCTAAAACTTTCTGTAGTTGCTTGCTTTTAAAAGTTTATTAAACTTTTAATACTTGCTTGCTTGCTTTGCTTTTCTTTAAAAAACTTATAAAACTTTTCTCAATTCTCTTGATTGCTTGCTTTACCTTGCTTGCTTTTAAAAGTTTATAAAACATTTTATAAACCTCTTGCTTTAAAAAATGTATAAAACATTTCTCAAATCTCTTGCTTTAAAAATGTATAAAACATTACTCAAATCTCTTGCTTTAAAAAGTTTCTCAAAACCTTTCACAAACCTCTTGCTTTAAAATTTTTCAAAACTTTATAAACCACGGGAACTGGGCTCAGGTTCTTTTTAAAATCACCACGAACTGGCTCAACCGATCGTTTTGAAATATAGCGGGGGCTTGTGCTCAGTATTTGCTAAATCTACGGAAGCACAGGCGTAGTGCAAATGGATTGATTTTTCAAAAGCGTATAAACATACTATAAAACATCAACCCTTTGGGGCTATACTTGCTTGTTGTACCCACTAGTGAACACGGGGCACGGGCATCGACCGTGCGGTGGAAGGATTTGTGTCGCGGCACCTTTTCGGTAAATATGGTGGAATTGACCTGTGTCGCCATCACCATAATTTAGCTTAAGCGTTAACCCTATATACTCCTGTACGTGCCACGGTCTCCTTTAAATGCCAGGATGCATGACCTAAGTTTGCCGACTAGGCAAAACTAAAATGCATGTATGATATCCTAACACCACCGTGCACGTACGGAATACTATGACAGTATGCTTGCTTAGGCCCAGAGATTTTAGTTAGACTGTTTTCCTAAGTATTCTTTTCTTGTTTGCTTGCTTACTCTTTGAAAAATGGTTTAATTCAAAACCATTTGCACCTCAATTATGGTTAAGTAAAATAATTTTGCTTACCTTGCTTGCTTGAAAAATGGTTTAATAATTCAAAACCATTTAACTATTTGCTTTTGAAATATGGTTTTACAATTTAAAACCATTGCTTGCTAAATTCCTTGCTTGCTTTTCAAATATGGTTGAATAAATCAAAACCATTATTTATTTGCTTTTCACATATGGTTTAAAATCAAAACCATTTACTTGCTTGCTCTTGAAAATATGGTTTTACAATTTAAAACCATTAAATACCAGTGTAAAACAATTTATAATAATAATACACTAGTATTTGAAAAATGGGTTTAGAACACTCACCTTTTATGCTTACTAAACTTTGAGCACGATTCCACAATCTTTCTGCCTTTGCTTTTAGCCTACACATTTGATGTATTAGACCACATAAGTCTGACGCAACCAGCTTCCGTACTATTAAGTTATTCACTATACACTATGCACTATATACTATGCATTATATACTATGCACTATGCATTATACACTATACACTATGTACTATGCACTATTCACTATTCATTATTCATTATTCATTATTCACTATACACTATTCACTATTCATTATTCATATTCACTATTATACGTATTTGCCCGTATTCATGCGTGTTTACTATTTTATCGTATTCATGCGTATTCACTATTTCACGTGGAAATCCAGTGAAATCCGTGATTTCGATGCAGCAGCGTGCCTCGTCGTGGAAGTAACTTTAATTCTTAAGTGCAGTCGACCACTGATGCAGTAAATTTGAGAGAAAAACTAAAAATTTAGATTTTCCGAATTTTTTACCTGAATTCTCGGTGAAATTCCGTGTTTTTGGTACCTGCGTAGCCTCGTCGATAGAGCACTTTCGTTTTGGCTGACCAATTCGATGGTCGATTTAGTGAATGAGAAAGAAACTAATAGAGAAAAAAAAAAATTAAAATCTCTGTCTCAGTCATACATTCGTTCGTTCGTCCAGTCATTGGTTTTATGTTTTTTCTTTAGTGGAGCCACCATGTCCTTTTTCTTTCCCTTCTCGTCTGTTTCAGCTCCCGTGTTATTTTGTCCCGGTTTCAATTTCATTTATCATAATTGAATATTCTTTAAATATTTTCCATTTTTCGGAATTTTTCAAAAATCCCGCTTTCAGATTTCACTCGACACTCGTCACCTAGAGTCGTAAATATTCCATTGTCTTGGAATTCATGAAACTTTACTGAGTCACTTGGAATTTAGCGAGACGAACCTTGTGTGATCCGTTTATCATCAGGCATCTAGAGAATTTTCGAGACTTCTACGAAATATTTTGGCAATTTAATGTGTATCTTTTAAAATTCCTTAATTTGTACTTTCATCCCCTTTCATTAATTGCAAAAGTGCCACAATTCTTTAAAAACTTTACAATTTTATCCTTAATAACAACTCCCAAAAATATTACAATGGCACTTGGTGCACAGATGCGCCCCTACAGTTACATGTACTGTGCACCTTCTCGGGACAGGGTATTACAAATCCTCCCTCTTTTAGAACATTTCGTCCTCGAAATGAACAAACTAAATTCAAAGTAAAGGAAAATACCTTAATCGAAAATAGTGAGGATGCAGTGGCGCATCTGAACCTCCCAGCTCCCAATGGCGCCTTCATCTGAGTTCTTCCACAATACTTTAACCAAAGGAATCACCTTACTCCTCAACACCTGTTCTTTGCGATCTACAATCTGCACAGGTGTTTCCTCATAAGTCAGGTTCTCTTTTAGGCTTGCATTAGTTTGCTCTCTTATACGTCACGAAGGATGCAGGATGTATTTCCTTAACATCGATACATGGAATGTGTCCTTGAATCATGATAACTCACAGGACTAACTTCAATTTATAAGCTACTGGTCCCACCTTACTCACAATTTCATAAGGTCCTATATATCTTGGACTAAGCTTGCTTCGCCTCCTAAATCTCAAAACACCCTTCCAAGGGGAAATCTTCAAAAAGACCCGATCACCTATCTCGAATTGCAAGTCTCTACGACGGTTGTCCGCATAACTTTTCTGTCTATCTCTTGCTATTTTCAAGTTATCACGAACAACTTTCACTTTCTCTGAAGTGATCTGAACTAATTCTGGGCCTACTAGTCTTCTCTCACCAACCTCATCCCAACACACTGGAGTCTTACATTTCCTGCCATATAGTGCCTCAAATGGAGCCATCTCTATACTGGCTTGATAACTATTGTTGTAGGCGAACTCCATTAGTGTAAATAGGTATCAACTCCCTTTGAATCCATCACACAAGCTCTTCAGCATCCTCCTAACGATACGAACTGTTCTCTCATTGGCCATCAGGTGGGGATGAAAATCTTTGTCTTAAAATGTGGCGAGTACCTAAAATTTGTTTGCAAACTAGGCCAAAACCTTGATGTGAACACAGGGTCTCGATACGACTATCGAAGCGGAACCCATGATCTCTGCTATCTCATCCACATGCTGGACCAACTTTTCCAAAAGAATCCTCAACATTAGCGGTAGAAAATGAAAACTTCGATCAATCGATCAGCTATCCTTATATTGTAGCTGACCCCGAACCTAAAGGTTGTGACTACACATCCCAGCCCGCGAATACAAGTGGATGTCGGGTTATCAGCGCCTATACCAGAAAATGTCGGGCAAAGTCTCCTTTGTACATGGAGCTCTAACCAAATACAACACACATTATGAAACACAGCCCAAGCAGTCAATATAATCATAACATGAGTAAAGCGGCCCTTGGGCCCATAAACAATACCCGTAAAACATACCAACTATAAATCCAACTATAGCTTAATGGTTCTGAGTTTCAAGGTTTTACTCTTATACAACACATATATTAAAATTAGAATTCTAATACATGTATAAAATCATCAAAGTCACGACTGGCTTTCTTGAAACCTCGGAGTCTCTAGGACCATTTACGTCCTCATACGCTCCTTGTACTGTAAATAGTATCCTACGACGGGGTGAGCTAATTCTCCAGTAGTGGAATCACCTAAGTTGGCTCTCTCCACCTAAGTGCAGTCACGATGCTCCAAAATAAACACACATTCAAGCAAATGCATGATCTACTTGAATGTCTAACTTCTCGACTCATATCTGGAATTCTGCACTTTGACTCCTTCCTGCCCCTAAGCCATGAGAAAACTAGTTTCAAACAAAGTTGTTTGTTTATATTTGTGGTCTACCCTCCGATCTAAGTAGTGGACTATCTCCGATGTTATATTTAGTGGACTACCCTCCGATGTATATCAATTGGGCCGTCTCCGACGATTGATATTATGTATGGACTACCCTCCGATGTATATCAATTGGGTCGTCTCCGACGATTGATATTTTATTTGTTTGGACTACCCTCCGATATTCATTATTTTTAGACAACTCTCCGAACTATTCTCTCAAGAATTACCTCATGCACTCACTCCTATCGTCCTAGGAATTGCTGATGCCAAATGGGAAATGCATGATACCAATCATTTCAATTCTATAACCACATGCAAATATATAATCATGCATATATTCACATAATTTAAATCACACAATCATGTTATGTAATTCCACATTCCATCACATAAAAAAATTAGCTCACATGGGCTAATGATCAAACACGATAAATTCTACTTGAATTACTCGACAAAACATATTAATTCACAAAAATTATTTAGTGAACACTATTCCCGAGAATAGTGAAACCCTCGGTTACTATTCCCGAAAAATCACCAATCGTCCATTCACTTTGTGAACCTGAATTTCACGGCCATTCTCGGCCTTCTTCACATCAAAGCATGATTTATTTCACAAATTTCATTATTTACCAACCAAACAGCCCCTAAAGCAGTCTGGGCTGCTGTAGCTCAGAATTGTATCAATTCGGTCCCAAGTTTTGGGACCGATCAAACGGCCGTTCAAGGCCTCATACCAACCGAAACATTGAAAAACACTTAAATAAAGTGTAAAACCCAAGTAGGGAGAAACCCCTACCTCTCGGAGTTTGAGGAAACTTCCTAAATCAAATTTACCCACAGAAGCCCTCCGCGTGAAGCGACTTTCTTCTTGTCCAGAAGGCAGGCCGGTCGGATCTCCCTCTGATTCTGAGAAGATGGACATTATCTCTCTAGAGAGTCATATTTTTCCTTATGCATCTCGCCTCTTTTTTTTTCACGTTTTGTTTTATTTTCAATTTGTAAGAGATGATACTGTTGACTATTTTGGTATTATTATCATTTAAATCAAATCCTATAATGTCATTTATGTCCTTCTTTTCCCAGTTTTGACATTCGGCACTATCTCGGCCGTCCATTTTCATCATTTCTCTACTCATGCCACTTATGGTACATGTGTATGTGTTATATGTGACTTTCGTCGCATCGAAAATCGTTTTACGGCACTAGAAACGCGATGCCTCAAAAAACGTGTAAATTCCGACTGTCTTGGAATTCAACGAAATTTTACATGCTAGCTAGATTTCGCGAGACTATTCCAACGATGAAATCCATTTTGTCATCTGAGATCTAGAGAATAAATTTTGGATTTTTAACCGAAATTACAATTTTGTAATCAAAATTACGATTTTGCCCTTTTTCGAAGAACAAATTTCTCAAGTCTTACATTCTCCCTCCTTAAAAATTTTGTCTCAAAATTCTGAGCAATACAACACAACACATGCATATACAGTATAATACCATGCATATTAAACTAGTCATCTAAATATTTAAGCGACTAAATCACGTAGCCGTCCTAAACACTTGGAAGGGGATAGGTGGCCCGCATCGTGTTCTCGTGCTCCCACGTTGACTCCTCCACTCCATAGTGCCGCCATAGCACCAACACTAGCCTCACGGTCTTGCGTCGCAAAACCTGATCACGGCTATCTAAAATGCACATTGGCCCCTCCTCGAAGGTCCCATCCGTGTCAACCTCAATACGTCCCCGATCCATTGCCGGTTGGATAAAGTATACTTCGGAGCATGGAGGCGTGAAATACCTCGTGGTTTGACATCTTTAGCGTACTTTCGCCGTTACCCACAACGGTGCCTATCCTCTCGAGTATCTCGAAAGATCAATAAATCTCGGCGATAGCTTCTTACGCTTGCCGAACGACCCTCATCTTAGGCATCACCGCAGAAGACGTGGTCTGACCTTGAACTCTAAGGGTCGGCGTGTACATTTTGCTGCTCTTATCGCGGCTCTCAGCCGTGAGAAGACGTTGTCGTATCAAGCTCACCTTTTCAGAGGTGTCTCTAATCAGATCAGGACTTGTGATGGAGCTCTCTTCCATCTCGGTCCAATCATAACGGTAATCTACATAGCCTCCCATACAATGCCTCATATGGTGCCATTTGTATACTCGCCTGATAACTATTGTTGTAGGTGAATTCCACTAAAGGCAATTGCTCTTCTACCCTTATGACCCGGGATGCTCTTGAGTGCCCTCGAACACCATATATAATCCACCTGACATAGTAACTACACACAACCACTTGCTTGGGTATTATGTGGCCCATTCTGAGGTAACAATCATTGACAATCCAATGTATCGTCAACCTAGTCCATGTCATGAGCGACATCCATGTAGAGCCCTTGCCCATTTCAGCAAAACCCGATACAATTTCCAAAGGGGTATCAAATCTCAGTCACTCAGGCTCATCCTTTCGACTCTAAGTCTACGTGATAACCTGACCGTGTGTTTTCATCTCGATTAACCTAACTCTTTGGCTCACACTTCAAGCCTCTTACATTCCCTGAATCGAACTATGAATCTTCATTGGACGTAGTCCTAAAAACAAACTCAACCCACACTCACCAAGAGTGGTGAATGACCGTACCGTGCACCCACACCCGACTCGGCCTTTGATATTCTGGGTGCACACAGGCACTTAATAATGCCATCTTGTGTGACACCCAATCCTAGGTCCACAAGAAGCGGAATCTTGGAGATCTCTCACTCATAATCCCGACCTATCAGGTCAACTCTCACCCTACATCCTAGGGAAGAACATCTATACCTGGCTTCACTAAAGGTCTTAATCTCTAGGCCCAAATCCAAGGCCGTGTTGGGTATACTGGCCGTAGGTCGATTCTTGGCAAACCCGATGGTTGTCAACTCATCCATGTCCGCCAGCATCAACAACCAATAGGTCTACCACCCTAAAGTCCACCTTCCGCTCTGCACCCAACTCTGATCTGTCACTGACTTTAACATTACTTTGGCCTCCCGCGATCTATCTTTGATGAGAGTGATTGTATAGCACCGGCCAAACATTCTTAACTTAGTACTAGGGTGTAGAGGAATAAGCCAGTATACTCTCTGTTCTCTGACTAGCCAGGCTCTTGACATCCCAATCACAGGATCACTTGTCTTTGGGGCAATCTCGTCTCACATGCCAAATCCAGCCTAGTCGAGGCTTCGTGTGAAGCGAAGTCTTACGCCTCTTCCCCTCGAAGCCCCAGAAAGAAGGTGATCCTCTCTCTTGCTGACACCCGCATCCAGAGGTGCTCTGGCATCCTCGATCTCTCTCTATGGTCGTTTGTCTGACCATGGAAACCGTATCCTTTGTAGGCAAAGTCTTTACAATCCTTTGGCCCCGAATGGACAACCGGCCCATTTGGTCTCCTCATGGTACCCGGTATCCCGAGAAACTACGTGTCTCGGCGACCCGGTCTCTCCCAGCTCATTACATTTACTCCAGCCTTCTCTAGGTCGTGTACTCGATGCTGACACCGTGTCACAAAATCTCATCGAGTAAGCCAAAACTCGCACTGCGAACTTGGCGTCTGGTGATGGTCTCTACCGACAAGCTGTAACATGATCCTCAAGTGATACTCATGCTCCCTCGGCGGGAGTAGATCAAAATGTCATCCACGAAGATTATGGCCAGTCTAAATAGGGTTGGAATATCATGCATGAGATCTATGAATCTTTGTGGCGTATTCGTCGATCAAAGGCATCATAGTAAACTCAAAGTGCCCTGCGCGTCTACCACTTCTCTTAAGTATATCTATATCCCTAACCCTCAACTGATGGTAACCAATGCGAAGGTCTATCTTGGAGTAGACTCGCGCTCCTCTCAACTGGTCAAATAAATCATCGTCTCATTGGCCGTGCAGGTTCTTGATCATAATACACATTCGATTGTCGTGTCAATGCCTTGTTCGAAGGATCTTGTCCTTCTTCTTCACAAACAGAACCGAAGCGCCCCATGGTGAAGTGCAGTGCGATAAAGCCCTTTTCCAATAATACTGTGGCTGGACTCTGGGTTTCTGATATTTGGTGCATCATCAGGTCATGAGATGCGTGAAGTGGGCGTGGCTTCGATCTGAAGTCACCTCTTGTGGAGGCGGTCTAGGTGGCTCATGCGGGCTTATCCACATATTCGCACCTTACTTGAGGTAGATCGTCTGGTCTCTCCTTGTCCTCTCTAGGGTAAGGCTTCTTCTTCAAACCCCGATGTATCCTGTTCTTGGACTCATTATCTTGCATAAGGTAAAATTTCATGCTTGTCCCCCTGAAACACCACACGAGTACCATCATACGTGTAGGCGGTAACCCTCATACGCTCACAATCAATAACGACCCTGTAAGCTATCAGTTAATCCATCCCTAGGATGACATCGAACTCTAACATGGACATGTTCCTCAGGTCCACTATGAGTGGAGTCCCAGAGATCTCCCGGCTCATGACCCACGACATATCACATACCTATTCTCGCCTAATCTCTAAGGAGGCACTCACTAGGCTCCTCACAGGTCTCAGAGGTCCTTGCCCTTTCCACCATATCTTGGCCTCACTCTCTAGTGGACCTGACTAGCCTAATACTGGTAGTGTCAATTAATCTCACGTGGCCTCTAACACCTTCTCGATCTGTATAAACCAATGGTCTGCCACCATCGAATCTCCTCCCCCTATGAATGTCGGAGAATGATGCGCCCTAAACCTCTGAAGGTTACTAGGATCTTCCTGTCTACCTACTATACGAGCTTATGATAGTAATTCTTTGTAATACCTATAGCTCTGAGTGAAAGCTGCGATCAAACAACGTGGTGTCGACGGTACCACATCTTGAAGCCTCGATCTAGTCCTCGACTAATACATCCTACGTATTTCCAATGGCAGCAGATCGTTTAATTTTCAATTCGGTCCCAACTTCTTAATGCACGTACCAATTACTAATAGACTTGACAACCATGAACTGACCAGTTCATTTCCTAAGTGGCGCTAACTTCCAACCACTCACTTGATTTATTTCACTAAATTCTATGCTTTCTTGTTCATTTCAGTATCAACTCCTAGATTATGGTTACTAACCTCTGACATTCTTTTCCTATACACATTACACCATGCATATTAGTTTCCTCATAACAAGCAGGTACAATCACAATTTCAAATCGTAGTTAAATACAATCACGGTATCTCTAAGGCATAAAACTGACCCAAAACACTATTCATACACATAACTTCGGTCTTATACACATTGTCCTTGCATTTCACAGTGTCTGGGAGACAATCAATTTCTGATACAAAATATTGTTTTCAACAAAAATTTTATTTTCGAAAATTTCATTTTTATTTAATTTAATAAAAAAAAATTTCGAAAAAATTTGTGATGAACAGTGTTCATGAACCGGGTTCACGAACAATGTCGAAAATTGACTTCGGGAATGATGCGAGTCAAACCGAGATCAAAAGCAGTGAGTGCACCAAGTGTTGCACGGCTTTCTTTGGCAACTTGGCTGCGCCTAGAGCGCACGCCTAGCGCCGATGCGGCATACGTTACACCGCGCCATGCGCATCCACGCCTGTGGCCTTTCATCGATCGATGCGGCACCTCTTGGTCACTACACAATTTGGGCAGTAGCCCATTTCCAATTTCTGCACCAACACAAATTTTTTTTTTTCGTTTCCCTTTTTTATTTTTTTTCATATCCAGTTGTTGGAAAATTATAAAAAAACATATACCTATTTTTTTTTCTCATTTTCCAGAATACTCAAATAAATTTATAAAAATTTATTTTTCACTTTTCTTAAGTTTTCCACCTTGTAAAATCAAAATATTATTTTATTCACCTCATAACCAAATAAATTTTATAAAATTTATTTTCTTTGCCCTCTTTCCAGCTTTACATTGTAAAAAAAAAAAATTTCTCCTCATGTGTCCTTAAACCAAATAAATTTAGTAAGATTTATTTCTTTTATTTCCTTTGTTCCAGTTTACATGCTGTAAACTCCAAACTTTTCCACACTTTTCCACACTTCCTCCTATGCTATCAACCAAGCATATTGTTCGTGGATCAAGTTGATATGTATACAAATTTATAACGTTATCACCAAAGGACTATTATCTAA
The DNA here is from genome assembly GCA_016808115.1 of Tetrastigma voinierianum. Classification (NCBI taxonomy): domain Eukaryota; kingdom Viridiplantae; phylum Streptophyta; class Magnoliopsida; order Vitales; family Vitaceae; genus Tetrastigma; species Tetrastigma voinierianum. The sequence goes on along the minus strand of JAEQBH010006664.1, from coordinate 230,899 downwards.
TCCCCAGCAATAATGCCATTAAACTTGTTTGTGGTATTCCTTAGTTACTGTATTGCTTAAAAGCAGTTTCATTAAGAGTAAATCATTTTATGAGTGATTTTGATCACTATCTTTGCAAGTGCGGTCGAACAAGTAATCGTGGATTTGGAGTCGAATGCTCCAGTGCGAGATCTCGAAATTATCGATCAACTTCTACGACTACTTAAGCTCCACACTATTTGGGTATAATGGGCAGTGGAATTAACTTTGAAAGCCTTAAAATCATGAAACTAAAAGAATTGAATTAATAATAAATGAATTGAATCTTGAAATATTAAAATAACAAATTTAGGTAATTGTTATACGTAAAGGAAACATCGAAAGTAAAGCTATTGTGAAGAATCAATTCCTACAGATCTGCACTGTAATTTTGCTTTATGAACTATAGATTTAAAACTAGTCCAAGGAATATGATAGTGCAGTTGGATCTCTCCAAACCCCACCGTTCATCATCTTACCTTCACTGTTTCTCTCAAAGACAGTGGGCTAGATAACTACTTTTAATCTGGGTTGTCTTGTTCTGGGTATTTTTCTTTCTCAATACTTCATACCCACAACATGGACTGTAAACCTTAGCTCCTAAAATATAGTCATTCCAGAGGTTTACACTATACTGGTTCCTCATCCTCAAAATTAAAACAACTCATCCTTGCCTTGATTAGATCCTTGCTAACACGGGATTGAATTTACCATTCGAATCGAGGTGATCTCTCTGCATGCTTAAATTGATAACTCTCTCAACTCATTCTCGGTTTCAAGTGAGAGGAGGATGTATCGATTTAATTACACAGAGCACATTAGATCAGCAATATCAGGTTAGCATACCTTCATAAATTGCTCATCACTCTCAGGAATGCCTTCTCTGTGTCACTCAGAGGGCCTCCTGGAAATCAGAGCTTGAGACAATCCCATGTGTGGGTATGAGAAACTAATATTGGGATCTATTCCAGAAAAATACACAAAACCAGCAAGTCGATTTACAAACTGAAGTTCAGTAGCAATGAATGAACACGGAAGATAATTTCGACGATAGCGTCGATTGATAGGGTTTCTAAATCACTGATTACACCTCATACATTGAAACCTGGCGATCAAGAAAACCATGGGAGAACAGGCTGGTGATTCGAAGTTCAAAGAACATCTAAAATTCCAAACAACCGACGGTAATTTGAAGAAATATAGAGTACGCATTCGGCTAAAACTTTAACGTGACGTTAGGATCAAATTTAAAGAAAATACATACTAATCTAAAATAAAACAAAACAAAGAAAGAAAAAATAAAATAGGGCGCCGGCCAACCCGGATCTCTCTTTCAAGTTGCCCAGAGTTGTGTTTCCTTCATTGCTTGGCTATTGTGTATTTATAGGGTTTTGAAGTTGAATTTTAATTTCGAGGCACCTCATTGTGGATTTCAAGTTCTTGGCCCATTTTGTTGATCTTGTCTGTGTGTCAGATCTTTTGCTTCGACCCCTCTGTTGTCTCGGTTTTGTCGTAGATGCCTTTGTTTGGTCGCGACATGTCTTTGGAGGAACTGATGCCGCGACAGCTTAATCTTGTCGCGTCCTCTTTTCTTACTACTGATGTCGCGACAACTTACTGACGTCGCGACCTTAACTCTTTGTATTTGATGTCGTGACAGCTAGATGTTAATCACGACCACGGTCTTTCGGCGGATATCAGCGACGACTGCGATGTATGACCTCTTTCCTGCTTGTTATCGCGGCCTTGATGATGTCGCGACCTCAAGTCTTTACCATTGATGTCGCATTTGCTTAGGTGTTGCCGACCTTAATATAATACCTGGCGATGTCGCGACGGCCCAGATGATGTCGCGACCTCCTTCCTTGACTACTGATGTCGCGACATCTGACTGATGTCGCGACCTTCTCTCTTCAGCTGATGATGTCGCGACCTTAATTTCTTTCGGTGATGCTTCGCGGTATACGATTCGGTGTTGATGTCGCGGCCGGCTTCGGATGTCGCGACATAAAGAACCTTTCAATTGTTCATCTTACAGCCAGCGACTTCTATTTGATGTCGCTGACCTCGTAATCACTTGTCTTTATCGCCAGCTTTTGTATGATGTCGCGACAACATGTCTTCTTCTTCATCAATCCCTGGTTGCTTGACTTTTAGTTCTTGCGCCCGACTCATTTTGCAACTAATTACACTTAGTTTGTGAGTTTTGTTATGCTTAACTGAATATGCCTTTGATTCTTTATCAAACTTCACGACATCGAATCCCTTTAATCCTTGTCGTCTCTTCTGCAACCTAACCAGCCAGTTCTGCTCGGTGATGCTCATCCACCTTCTGCTCCTTTTACTACAAAAATTCTTCTTTTTCTTGAATTCCTGCTGCGTACTTGGTTGGTTAGTTATTCCATATTTACGCACATAAATGCAGTCTTTTTAGATAAAAATAAATCAAAAATGGGTGAAAATGGATGACTTTAATCTTATCAAACTCCCCGAACTCCAAAATTTTGCTTGTCCCAAAGCGAAAAAGAAAGATTTGTTTGTCCCTTCGAGACAAAGGACATTTTTCTATTCTGTTTTGCAGTTGCAACCAATTTAATTGAAAAACTAAAATTGCATTCTTTTCTTGATTATCTAGCTTCAAGTCCAGTTGAAGGTTAGTTTCTACTCAATCAGGTGTATAAAACTAAATTGTTGAATTTGTTTTATAAATAGTAAAGTCAATTGATCCTGCTGAAGAGTAGGTTGGTCTTCTTCCTCTTTTCTTGGTAGGAGTCGACTAACCCTACGAGGTCCTTCACAGTTTTGATCCTTTCAAGAATTTCAAAATTCCATATGCTTGTTGTTCATATTGATCTCCACTAATGTAGGTAAATTCAACCTTCAAGATCAATCAGGTCTTTCAGGCTTGTAATGTTAGGCTTGGGTCATGGGTAGGATGGATGGAAATTTTAGGTTAAGATTACCCAAACTCTTTCTTCTTTCTTCTGAACTACTGCCCTTCTTTTCCTTGCAACTTCTTTAGTTGATTCCCCCAAACTTCATCTTTGGGGTATCTTCTTGATTTCTTTTATTTAAAATTGTTTGCTCCAATTCCTAATTTGTACTTCTCATTGTTGGAACTTTTTTCTCTGCCAACTACCGGGGAAAAGTATAATGTTTGTCTTTAGGCTCCTAACACTCTTAGCGAACTTTGGGTTAGTAGCTCCCATACCGATTGGCATTAGGGTACTAGGTGTTGAAACACCCCTAGAACTTAATTGTTCAAGAGAGTTAGGCCACAAGACAAAACTTCTTCCTTTAAGCTTTCTTTTCTATTGTTTCCTCCTGCTTTAGATCTTTCTTTCTTCACCCTTTTCTGTATTTCTTCTTTAGTTCTCCAAAAATATACTCCCCCAAACTTTATCTCCTCCTCCCTCCTTGAGTTTTTGGGTAATCCGAGGTTCTTTACTAAAGAATTAGTTATAAAGGATGGCTTGGGGTTTCCATTTGCTTGTTTTGAAGATAAGGAATGTTGTGGCTCAAATTCAGGAACTAAGGTGTATGCAGAAGCATATAAATAAAGGTGGCTAGAATGGCTCAAGCTTTTCAAGGATGGCCTGCATCATTCTTGTTGATTTGTATTTTCAGGATTTCGCTTGATCAATAATCCAACAAGTTCTAGAATTCTTTTTAGTTAGCGTGGAATAACCCTAAGGATGTCCTTGACTCATTTCGTTGAGTTACTTGGTCTAAGGTTCACCAAGTTCTTTGGCTTACTGTTTATACCTCAAACTCAAAAATATGTTTTGCTCCTTCAATTGTATAACTTTCCTTTAACCTGGACTTATCAACTAAATTCAAGTCAATTTATGCAATTTGTGTTTCAATTCAATTATATGCCATTCAGCCCTTATTCTGCAATTCCTTGTGTTTCAGTCTATATTCTAATCAATTACTTCAGCTAGCTCATATTATGATGTGTCAGTATTCTCATTCCTGAGCTAATCCTACTGTTATTCCTCTAGAAATTAAAGCAAAAAGTAAACACACAATTTGACTTCAAACACATCAAACAAATTTCTGATTTTATTCATGAGAATGTGCAAATGTTGAGAACAACAGATTGGGAATGAGTAAGAGATGGATGAGTCACTGGGAAGGTTTTTTTCTTTTTGAGGGAGGAGTAAAAATGTTGGGAAGATCCATATCAAGAGTAGCCAGATTGGGGTTGAACTTGGGGAACTTCATTTCCATCCTCTTCTTCTTCTTTTCATTCTCCTTTTCCATCTGATCTTCAAGAACCAATTCATTTGTGAGCTCAACCTTCTTATTTAGATCATCTTGCCTTGTTCCCAATGTATTAATTGTGCGCTCCATTTCTGTCATGACTTCTAAAAATTTGGATAGATTATTGTTAATCAAGTCCAAATTTTCAAGCCAGAGCTTTCTCCTATAGGCATCATTATCATCCAGCTCTTTATCTCTTTCTTTCATCTTCTTCTCGAAGTCTTTAAACATTGACATATACAGGAATTTGAACCCCTTGATATGCTCCTTTGTCTTAGCTTCTTGATTTGCATCTCTTTCTTTTATGAGTGCCAGGAGTTGAGAGTCTCGATCAAACTGATTGTTGTAGAATGCTTCATGACTAAGCTGTAACTTTTTCAGCAGATCTTGATCTCTTCCCTTCATTTCGTTCTTGAAATTTTCTTCTTGATGCTCTAGGATCTTTTTTATCTGCTCCTCTTTTCTATTCAACTCCTCTTCCCATTTATGCTCTTTTCTCTTCAACTCTGCTTCATACATTTCCTCCTTTCTGTTCATTTCCTCTTCCCACTGTTTATCTCTTCTTCTTAGTGCGCCTCATATACTTCTTTCTAAATTCTTTTGTTGGAGGCTCCATTCCTTTTCTCTTTCTTCCATACTTTTCTGCATAGAAATGAGCATCTCCATTATCTGGTTATTTTCCTGGGCTCCTCTAGAGCTTTCTCCTGGTTCTCCGAAATCCATGTTTCTCATTGGGGGAGAGCTGGACTTCTTTCATCTGCTGCCATGTCCTCTGCAAACATAGAGGTATTCCCTTTTGGCTGTGTTTCTGGATTTTGTTCTTCTTTGTCTTCAACCATCAGGGTGTCCTCTTCTTGTCATGCACTCTCCTCCTCATCTCTGGAACCTGCCTCCACTATGACCCCTTCTTTTGATTTCTTGGCCCCTTGCTTACCTAGTCGGGGTTAATGGTGGCTGTGGGGCATTCTTCTATATACCTTAACTTCCTTCATGCCAGCTCTGATACATAACCTTGTGATGATTGCTGGGTGAGGGATCAGGCCCCTCTTATTTTCCTCATGATATTTCATTATGGAGTTTTCAATTATAGCTCCAGCATTCAGCTTATAGCCCTTTAGTATGACTGCTTCCTGTTCTCTTACTGTGCAAACATGCTTTGTAGGAACCAGAACTGAAGCCAGAAAATAAAACCAAACCTTGGCTTCTTCTGTCAGATCTCCTCTATTTATGATCTTTTTCTCTCCTTGACCATGTCCCCATTTCACCTTGCCATCTGTTAGCCTCCTGGCTATCTTTTCACGGTCAGGGTTTTCTTCTATCTTCTTGTACTTTGATCCATGCTTTTGACCCTCCATTCCGTACATTGCATTTATAGTCTCCGCTCCATATGGAACCCAAACCCCTCTGGCCAACCGAGTTCCCTACATCTTTCTCCAAACAAGGTTGGCAAAATTCCTGGCTGCTTCCAAAACGGTTTCGATGTTTCTAAAATTTTCCTCTTTTCTCCTATCAATTCCTTGAAAGGGGAGATGAGCTGACTGAATCCCCTTTCTCCTATAAACCCCTTTCCTGCATAGTGCTTTTTCCATATGGAATAAGCTTCTTCTGAGACGAACTCATCCTCTTCTTCTTCTTGTCGCCTCTTTCCCTTTCTCTTCTGGCGCCTTTGGCGGTTGAACTTGGGACATTGAAGACTGTTCTCCTCTGTAGGTTCCAGATGAACCTCCCCTGTAGGTTCCAGATGAACCTCCCCTTCGGGTTGAGCATGCTCCTCCATGATTTCATTCAGATTCGGGATGAGGGTTGAAGGTTCGGCCATTAGAGAAATTGAGAGGTTTGTATGAAGAAGTTCTGGTCTAGGGTTTTCGAGATTAGAAAATCAAAGAAAATACGAAGATGAAAAGTTGTATTTGCTTCAAGGAAAGAGATGATAATGAAGGGAGATTCTCAACAGTTGCAATTCAATCATTATTGTGGGCTATTTATTACCTCACTTAATTTCGCTTGTCGCGACTTCAATGTAAGAAATTTGGGGTGTGTCTTGTCATTAATTAGGAGCAAGATTAAAATTTGCCAATTGTGAGCTTTCTCTTATCTTCGCGACATATGGTGTTTAATCGCCACATATTTAAGCAGTGGGAGGACAAGTTATCCTGTCGGTACAGACATCATGCATTAAGCATTGTTACAGTTGTCAGCGACCTCACACTCTTTTGAAGGGTGTTCCTTGTAAATGTTTGTCGTGACATCACGCCTATTTTTCCTTGATGCGGCTAGGATTCTGACATCAACCACATCGTGACCCTAAATTTAATCGCGACATAAATTTACTAGCGACTTGATCTTGCATTTATATCTTTAATGATCAGACCTGACTTTTCACTCTTGATTAATCAGCAGATTCTCATCATCAAATAAACCATTTCCACACAGCAATTCAAACATGTATTTTATTCAATTTTTCACAGAATTTATGTAGGGAAAAAAGAATGCTCCACCTTTTTTTTCAAATATCTCCTTCCTGTGAATTGCTGGACTTATCCTGGAAGCTGTTCCTTCTCCCTTGAATAGTTCGACTTTTCACCTGCATATTGGAACGATTTCAGAAATGATTCAATTGATCTAATACTAACCTAGCAATTTCTAACAAATCATGACTAAAACAAAAAAAATATTTCAAAACAAGTAATTAAAACAATTTCACAATCTATATTAGATTCCGCTCTTTGTAAGCTGGTTGCCTCTATGGTGCTCTGTTTTAAAGTCTTTTGGCTAAGACTTCTTTGCTGTAATTGATTTACATTCTTCAATTTTCTCCATTAAGAACCGAGGTTTATCTTCCACGATTGTTTCCTCAGATAATGCTTTAATCTCATAAGGCGAATTGGCTTTGAACTCCTCTTTCTTGCTGTTTGCAAATTATTCATTTGCCAAATTGTGACAGCGATACCGCTGTAAAATGCGGTCACTCCGTTTGCGCCGCCGCGCGCAAAGCCCCACCCGCGTAACGCGAACGTAGCAAAGTGGACTTGACTTTGCGGAAGAGCCTTGTCGGAGTTGAATAACAAGACTTGATCTCACGCCCGAATTGCTTTATCAAAATTGCTTCCGGTGTTTCCATTTTTGTTTATCCTTGTAGATTCTGGCACTATCATGGCTTCATTCCTCAATTTCGTTCATTTCGCTGAGGTAGCCTTTCTTCCTTATGACTTTAAAGTGAAATTAAGCTTCTTGATGGCCCACATGTATTCCGGTTAAGAGGGGTGATGACACCAGACCAATCTGTGTGGGACCTCCAATGGGTTTTGAATGTTGCGTAAGCCAAAGTGCATCATCAAGTTCAGACTTCAATCTCTCCTACTCGAGCTTACAATCTTTCGAATTCTCTTCCCCATTTCTCACATTTGGAAATTTGACTTGCCCATTTGTTTGAGGATGATCGCCAAACTCCATAATGTGTTTGATACCATATCTGCTCATAAGTTTGTCAAACACCTTATTTACCCAAAATGGCTTCCTCCATCACTGTGATAGTTAACGTGTCCCAAATCTGTTAGAATATTTCTTTGTAAAGCCCACAAGCGTAGCATCATTCTTTGGACATGCTGGCACCTTACACCCGTTTTGATACATAATCCTGATGGGTGGCTAACATGTGTTTCAATGGCGGAAGGACCACCAGTCGAACTACGCGCATCGAGCGGTGCTGCCGGGATCTTTGCGGAGTATCTCATGCGCCACTGTTTGCGTCACCGATCTTTGACGTGGTCTAACTTCACCCGTTCAGCGGTCTTTAAAAATGCATTGAGGCCAATAAAATCCACGTGAAAATTTTTGTAAACTGTTTATCTCACCACAAGTGTCCTCCCATAAAGGTGATGAATGGCATTCTTTAAAATCTTGTTTGCTCCATACCATTTTATCTCTTGCATAATCGAATCCAACTCTCTTTAGATATTGATTATCAGATCGTAAATATCTATTTACATCGGTCATAGCCTTTTCTCTGTTGGTAGCTGAACTCACGGTGGCGTAATTCATAACTAAAGTAATTCACAATATCGGCATACCGGGGTGATTGGGTGCCAATTTGAAATAAGCGCTCATCTAGAAAATTTTATGCTATTTATATTCCTTTCTCTTCTACGTTGGGTTCTGCTCTGACAGTGATCAGCTATCACATTGTCCCTTTGTCTTTTATTTCACAAATCAAATTCTTGTAGTAATAATACCCATCTGATCAATCTTGGCTTTACTTCTTTCTTTGCTGTCGATGTTTAGTCTTTGCATAGTCCAGTGTGTACTCCATGACATGAGACCAAAATATGGCACAGATTTTCACATACAAACACCTAGCATCCTGTTCAGTAGTAGAGTAATTCTCTTTTGTGCTTCATTAAAGGTTTTGCTAGCGCAAGTGTCCCAATACGGCTCCCATTGCAAATCAACGGCATCCTGGCATGATTTCAAATTCTGTTCGGTTTTTTTGCCGCGATGGAGCTTAAACTAATCTTAGAATTTGATTATTCAAATACTTGCATGGTTTGGTTTGGATTTATCAAAATGGAATTTATTAACTTTCTTAATCGCATAGTGGTCTATAATTTTTGAGAAGTCTCACGATGATCTTCTGCCGTCTGCATGTCCCAGAAACTCTGATTCCAGCAGCGTATTGGAGGCATTAAGTCTTATAATGACACTACCAAAGTTTGCCTCAGCCTATTGTGAAATCATGGCCTTCTGTAATTCATTCTTTGCTGCCAAAATGACATTTTTCCCAATTGAGCAGTGCTTGTCTTGCACCCAAATCGCATTACCGGGTTATGCGGGCATTGTTCAAAACTGGATCCATACCTTTTGTAAAATCATCGCTGAAGATCTCTACATACTTCTTATTCCGTCGGAAAATGAACATCATGCACCTTTGGAAGGTACAGGGCATTAATCCAAATGACATTCTCTAAGCAAAAGTACAAATGAATGTAAAGTAGTTTCTCCTGATCTTGGTTGCAATAACGTCTGATTATATCAGAATCTCCATCAGAAAACTTTGATTCTTGCCAGCTTTGTCTAACGCTCCCGATCAATGAATGGCGAGGGGAAAATGATCCTTTACGGTTGCGTATTCAATTTTCTGTAGTGTGCACCTCCATCATCCACCGGAGTTCTTGTAGGAATCGGTTCATTCTTTTGCATTTCTGATTCGGTAGATCCACCTTTCTTGGGAACCCACATGCACTGGGCTTGCCAGAACTATGCGATATAGCATATATAAAGCACGCATTCCAACCATTTCAAACTTCTTTTCGACAACTTCTTTCATCAGGTTTCCAGCCTCCTTTGATGCTCAATCGAAGTTTGCATTATCTTCGGCAATATTTTGTGCGTACAAATAGAGGATTGATACCGCACCAAATCTTTAATTGACAAACAATAAACTTCGCGTACCTCAAATCTGTAACACGTTCCTCGACTTAGTCAATGCAGCTGATATAATGACTTCAGTTTCTCTTTTACGGTTCCTGAAACTCTTCAATATTGAGCAATTAACAATGTCAGCCCTTCTGCATTAGTTTCTTCATCATGAGTTTGTTGTTCCTGGCTGCTTTCTTCATTTTGACTGTTTTCATTTATACTTGAGATTGTTTCCTTGTTAAACAAATTTGAAGGCAAAACTTCACAATCAAAGCTCTCAAGGTACTGAAAATTCATCTCAATTTCATTGATAGAGTGTTGAATGATACAATCAAGGTAATTCATCATTGAAAGGCTGATGTTCTTTGACCATCTGTTGGCCAGACTACATTAGGATGTTCAGACTCTATTAATATTAAATTGCCTTTGCTTCATCCCGACTACGAGTGTCGATTTCACCCCTTTACGTACGTCAATCAGGCATCTCCTGTTGCTTTAAAGGCCTTCCAAACATGAAAGGAACAGGTGTCCTCGCTCCATCATGACCAAACAAAATCCTTTGGGAATACAAATTTCCCAACCTTGACGGTATCTTGAAGAATGCCCTCGGGTTGTGCCATTGATCTATATCGAGGCATGTAATGCATTGCTGTTGAGTGGTTCCCCAAGTAGTCTCTGCACCACTGATAGAGGCATCGGTTATACTTGCTCTAGAATCACATAAAAGCTTTCTTGAATTCATACTTCCCCCTATGGAGGCGGGGAATGGTGAAATTTTGAGTCTTTCATCACTGAATTACTGTGAATAATAATAGTGCTTTGACCCTTCCAAATTATTCTCCCTCCTCATTATCTTTCTTTTCTTGCTAAGTATCTCTCTTTGAGAATTTATAAAGAAGGCATTTAGTGATCTTTGCAAATGGAATATTTATCTCTATTTTTCTTTAAAATATCGAATTTGTACATTCTTCTCTCTTTGACTTGAAGTCTGGGAATGATGCTGCTTGGGGAGTATAAGGCGAATGCCCTTCCTTCTTTTTCTGGTCATTGCTTCCTTTCAACTCTTCAAGCTGGCTGTTCTTTTCTTCTTTTTCTTCAGTCTTTTCTTTCTCTGCCTCAGTCTCTTCTTTTCCTTCTGTCTTTTTGTTGCTGCTCAAATCCTTCCCACTTCTCAACCGAATTGCCATGCAATCTTTTGGGTTCTTCTGTGTGTCACTAGGGAAGGTTCCCTTGTTCTGATTTGGCACATTCAGGGCCAGTTGCCCTACTTGTGTCTCTAAATTTTTCAGCGAGGCACTAGTGTTCTTCTGAAACATTTGGGTTCGAGACAGAAGATTCGAGTGCGATAGTTTACCAATTCTGGAATTATGGCGCTCTTGTTGTCCCCATGAGCTGCGACATACATTCTTCAAATGGTTGGATCCTCCTTTGACCCTGATATTCATTTCTGATTCCTCCTCCTTGCTGCTGCTGCTGGAACCTTGGTGGCTGATGATATCCTTGCTGAGGATGCTGTTCTTGCCTTGGGGCCATGCCAGCCCTCCGCCCTTATAGAGAAATTCTCATGGTTCCTCGATCTTTGGGTTGTAGTGTGTGTGGGCGGGTTAGGATTTGGTTTGAAATGATAACTTCTTTTGTTCCACGTGCCAACCTCTTACGCACCATAAGAATCTTCTTGTTGGCACTTCATCACTTCTTCTCATCGGTTCTCTGCTGGCTCTATTTCATGAGTAGTGTGCCTTCCTCTCTTGATACATCCTAGCATTATGGCATCCAACTTTGCCTCCATGGCTATATGTGCTCAGTTCCGACTCCTTTTCCAGCGCTACCTCTCTTGAAAACTCGGATGGGCTTTCATATTGCATTTTATAAATCTTCTATGGAATCTCATATACTCTTGACACTTTTTCTTCAATGCTCCACGGCCACGAAGCATCGATAATACCCTTAGATGTATCATTCAGAGCATGATACACTATGTCCATGCGGGTCTTTAGATCTATTCCATGCATTGGGCACCTCTTCCAACAACCTTTAGATCTTTCGACTACATATAGGCTCAAATCTTCCGCGTTGAATACAATTATCTCTCTTCTTCTCTGGGAAACTAGAAGTCAGAAGCTCATACCATGTGTTTGCTATGTCTCTCAAAGAAAATGGGAAGATGCGGTTTGATCACCTAAGTCTCACACCGTTCAGCTTAGCAGTAGCCATCCACGAAATCTTTGAGGTGCTCATTTTGGGTCTTCATGGGATGACCCGATAAGCGTCTTCTTGAACCATTGTAATTAAAGGCGCTTTAGTTCAAATTGTTTTGCATCCACGGTAGAATTTGTGATTGCAGTACTCTTCTTGAATAATAGGCCTCAAAAAATCCTCCATTATTATGCATATTAGGAGGTCTTACAGCTCCCATCCTCTGTTCCTCGGTTTGGTCATATCCCTCTTTACGCCACTTAATTTGCGTTTTACTCTTTTGTCTTTCTTAAGCTCTGAGTGTTCTCTCCAATTCAATATGCCTTTCTGGAATCAGGTCGAGATCCTGTTTCCTAACCATTAAAGGTTTTCTGAAATCAAAGCATACTTTCGAATTAATAAGTTTGTCAAACAACAATATTTTAATTCATGACATTAAAATTAGTGACTAAATATATAACCCTTTGCTTGTATTTTGTTCTTTTCTAAAAATGTCAAATTAACATTTCTTCTTTCATCGTAAAATATTGATCTAATAAATTCTTCGATCCCTTAACGGCCATAAACTTATTCATTGTGGATCAGTTGATCTGTATACAAATTTATAATGTTATCACCAAAGGACTATTATCTAATCCCCAGCAATAATGCCATTAAACTTGTTTGTGGTATTCCTTAGTTACTGTATTGCTTAAAAGCAGTTTCATTAAGAGTAAATCATTTTATGAGTGATTTTGATCCACTATGTCGCAAGTGCACAAAGTCGAACAAGTAGTAAATTGGATTTCATTCCAGATATCGATCCCACAGAGATCTCAAGAATTATCAATCAACTACCCTGACTACTTAAGCTCCACACTATTTGGACTATAATGGGCAATTGGAATTAGCTTTGAAAGCCTTAAAATTATGAAAACTAAAAAGAATTGAATTAATAATAAATGAATTGAATACTGAAATATTAAAATAACAAATTTAGACTGAACAGTTATCTGTAAAGGAAACATTGAAAGTAAAGCTATTGTGAAGAATCAATTCCTACAGATCTGCACTGTAATTTTGCTTTATGAACTACAGATTTAAAACTAGTCCAAGGAATATGATAGTGCAGTTGGATCTCTCCAAACCCCACCGTTCATCATCTTACCTTCACCGTTTCTCTCAAAGACAGTGGGCTAGATAACTACTTTTAATCTGGGTTGTCTTGTTCGGGTATTTTTCTTTCAATACTTCATACTCACAACATGGACTCAGAACCTTAGCTCCTAAAATATAGTCATCACAGAGGCTTCACTCCATAATCGTTCTCATCCTCAAAATTAAAACACCATCCTTCCTTGATTGTGATCCTGCTAACACGGACTGAATAACATCCTAATCGAGGTGATCTCTCCCGCATGCTTAAACTGATAATCCTCTCAACTCATCTCTAAGCCTGCCGAGAGGAGGATTATCATTTAATTGTATCGCAGCACATTAGATCGCAATGTGTTAGCATACTTCAAAATTGTCATCACTCTATGGAATGCCTTCTCCAGAGTCACCCGTAGGGCCTCCTGGAAATCAGAGCTTGAGACAATCCCATGTGTGGGTATGAGAAACTGATATTGGGATCTATTCCAGAAAAATACACAAAACCAGCAAGTCGATTTACAAACTGAAGTTCAGTAGCAATGAATAAAATTCTACAAGAAAGATAATTTCTGACAATAGCGTCCATTCAATGGAAGCTGGGTTTCTAAATCACTGATTACACCATACATTGGCTTGCTGATCAAGAAAACCACTGTAAATCGGAAACTGGTAGTTCGAAGTCCAAAATTTGTCTGAAATTCAAACAACCAGACAGTAATTTGAATAAATATAAGTCTGCATTCAGCTAAAACTTTAACAACGAACGTTCAGATCAAAATTTAAAAGAAAATACATACTAATCTAAAATAAAAACAAAACAAAGAAAAGAAAAAAATACAGGAGCCTTCAGCAACCCAGATCTCTCTTTCAAGTCGCCAAGAGCTGCGTTCCTTCATTAGCAGCTGTGTATTTATAGGGTTTTGAAGTTGGGCCCTAATTTCGAGGCACCTCATTGTGGATTTCAAGTTAACTGGCCCATTTTGTTGATACTTGGCTCACGATGATCGAATCTCTTGGTCACCTCCGTTGTCCCTAGCTTATCGTAGATGCCTTTGTTTAAATTCCGACATGTTCGAGGAACTCCATGTCATGGCTAATCTTGTCGCACCTCTTTCTTACTACCGATGTCGCGACAACCATCGACGTCGCGAATCTTTAACTCTTTGTATTTGATGTCGCGACAGCCTAGATGGCCGCTCGACCTTTGGTTCAGCGGATGTCGCGATACCATCATGTCGACCTCTTTCCTCGATTCCGCTTGTCGCTACCGCTTGATGATGTCATGACCTCAAGTCTTACTTCATTGATGTCGCTATTAGCCTAGGTGTTGGTCGCGTGGACCTTCTTCTCATCGCAACCGATGTCGCTAATTAATCGAATGATGTCGCGACCTTCCTTCCTTGACCATCGATGTCGCGAATATTCGGATCGATGTCGCGCCATCCGACCGATGTCGCCTAATCTTCTCTCTTCAACCGATGATGTCGCGACCTTAATTCTCTTTGCTGCCTGATGTCGCGATCGCTTTCGATTCGTTGATGATGTCGCGATACCTTCCGTGTGATGTCACGACATGTTGTTCTTTTCAATTGTTCATCTTCTCACGCGATTTCTATTTGATGTTGCGAATTCTTACTGCCACTCCAGACTGGGTTTAATTTCGTCAGACCTCAGGGAGTGATGTCGCGACATCATGTCTTCTTCTTCATCAATTCCTGGTTGCTTGACTTGGAGTTTCTTTAACGCCCAGCTCGTTTTGCCTTCAATTACACTTCGTTTTCTACTGGAGTTTTGTTGTCGCAACCTGAATATGTATTTTGATTGCTGTCAAGGCTTAATGACACTGTCCTCATAAGATCCAAAGGTCTCTCTTCAGCCAACCCATTTTAGCAAGCTTATATCAATGATGCTCATCCACCTTCTCGCCTTACTCAAAATTCTTCTTTTTCTGATTCTCACGCATAACAATTTGGCTAGTTATTCCATATTTCTCGCACATAAATCAGCCTTTTAGATAAAAATAAATCGTAAAATGGACCGAATGATGACTTTAAGCTCATCACATATCAATCATATAACACCTAATAATCATGTTATAAATAACTCAAAGCACAAGACACTCACAAACCATTCACAAACACACCAAACACATGACAAAATGTCCTAGTTTTGTCCCGTGATTTCTAGGTAACTTCATACGAATCCTACATCGAACCACACCTGGGTGATGTTCTTACACCTCAAAGACTATGGCCTAAGCCCAAATCCCCTCAAGCCCTAGGTAGCCGTATACCTATGCTCTGATACCAAGATGTGACGCCCCAAACCCGAGGGTCCTGCTTGACTGACCACAACCTCGCGAATACAAGTGGATGCCCGTTACCCGATCGCCACTTCAGAAAATCTGCGTAGTCTCCTTCACTTATCAGTACCCTACAACACTCAGAGGGAAAACCCCCCTAAATACCCAATATAATCATAACATGAGTAAAACGGCCACTTGGGCCCATAAACAATACCCATAAAACATACCAACTATGAATCCAACTATATCCAATAGTTCTAAGAGTTCAAAGGTTTTACTCTTATACAACACATATATTAAAATTAGAGAATTCTAATACATGTATAATATCATCAAAGCCACAACCCGGCTTTCTTCTAAACCTCGGTCTCTAGGGTGAGCCGTCCCAGACGCCCCGCACCGTAAAACAGTATCCCCATTGCAGAGCTAATGCTCGCAGGAATCACCCTAAGGGCCACTCTCCACTCAAGTGCAAGCAAGTAATGTCTAAAATAAACACACATTCAAGCAAATGCATGATCCTACTTGAATGTCTAACTGTCTCAAATTTCATATCCCAGTCCTCACCGACTCCTCACACCTTCCTAAGTCATGTATGAGAAAACTAGTTTCAAAAAGCTATTTGTTTATATTTGTATTCAATCCGACCCAAGTAGTGGACCGTCTCCGATGTTATATTTAGTGGACTACCCTCCGATGTATATCAATTCAAGGCTCGACGATTGATATTATGTATGACTACCCTCTGATGTATATCAACTGGCTGCCTCTCGACGATTGATATTTTATTTGTTTGACTAATTTCATATTCATTATTTTTAGACAACCTCCGAACCATTCTCTCAAGAATTACCTCATGCACTCACTCCTATCGTCCTAGGGTGCCCTAATGCATATGGAAATGCATGATGCCAATTCCATTCAATTCTATAACACATGCAAATATATAATCATGCATATATTCACATAATTTAAATCACACAATCATGTTATGTAATTCCACATTCCATCACATAAAAAAATTAGCTCACATGGACTAATGATCAAACACGAGAAATTCTACTTGAATTACTTGACCAAACATATTAATTCACAAAAATTATTTTGTGAACACTATTTCCAGGAATAGTGAAACCCTCGGTTACTATTCCCAAAAAAATCACCGATCGTCGGTTCACTTTTTGAACCCGAATTTCACGGCCATTCCCGGCCTTCTTCACATCAAAGCATGATTTATTTCACAAATTTCATTATTTGCTGAACCAAATTCTAAACAGGTACGGGCTTGCTCCATGGCTCCAAAAAATTCGATCGATTCGGTCCCAAGTTTGGATCGATCAAACCGCCGCTCAAGGCCCCATACCAACCGAACATCAAAACACTTAAATAAAGTGTAGAAACCAAAGTAGAGAGTCTCACTGGAGCTTGAGGAAACTTCCTAAACTGTACCACGGCCTCTCCACAGATGCTGTCCCCAAGATCACGACTCATCTGATCTCCTACAATTCTAAAGAGAAGATGGACATTATGTCTCTGTAAAAATCGCCATTTTCCCTTCCTCGCATCTCGCCTTTTTTCTAATGCTGTTCATTTTCAATTTGTAAGAGATGATACTGCTAACGACTATTTTGGCATTATTATCATTTTAAATAAATCCTATAATGCCATATCTATGTCCTTCTTTTCCTAAGCATGGATATCTCGGCACTATCTCGTCCATTTTCATCATCATTTCCTCTACTCATGCCACTTATGGTATATGAGCACGTGGGTTATATGTGACTTTCATCGAAAATCGCTTTTGATTTTGAACCAAAACGCTATGCCTCGAAAAACGTGTAAATTCCGACTATCTCGGAATTTTACGAAATTTTACGTGCTAGCTGGGATTTCCTCATGAGACGCATTCCCAACTAAGAATTTTCATCCGAGATCAATAGAACAAATTTCAAATTTTTAACAGAAATTACAATTTTATAATCGAAATTACGATTTTGCCCTTTTTCCAGAAATTGGAATTTCTCGGGTCTTTCACATATAGCATCATGTTGTCTCTGATTCAGTGGAAGACCTGTCACAAATCCATAGTGATCTTCTCCCATTTCCATACTGGAATAGGGAGTAACTGATCTTCCCCGCGGGCTTCTGATGCTCTACCTTCACCTACTGATAGGTTAGGCACCTGCAGACAAAACTTGTAATCTCTTTCTTCATCCCATTCCACCGCACGATCTTCAAAGTCCCACATCTTCGCATCTGGCCCGATGCATAGCATACGCAGATGAATGTGCTTCTTCCATAATCTCTCTCTTCAAACAATGATACTGCACACACATTCTCGTCCTTCACTATCATGCCATATCTCTAATTTGAAACTCTTCTTTCCTTTTCTATCTCTTCCTTAAGCTTAATCATCCTGTGGATCCCGCAATCGGTCCCAACCGAATCCGATCCATCAGGAGTGGGCCCACATGAAATGTGGCACATGCCTCGAATCCTCAACCTCCAATATCACCCCTAAAGTTCTCATCCACCAATGAAGTGGAAGATAACCCGACCATATGAGACAATGAACTCTTTGGTCGCCTACTCAAGGCATCCGCTACAACATTGTACTTTTCCCGGATGGTACCTTCACAGTACAAATGAGTTCTTAATCAATTCAAGCCATCTTCTTTGCCTTAGGTTTAACTCTTTTTGGGTGAAAATATATTGAAGACTCTTATGATCTGTAAAGATCTTGCAAGGAACACCATATAAATAATGTCTCCATATTTTCAGAGCAAACACGACTGCTGCTAGCTCTAAGTCGTGTGTAGTGTCACGCCCCCGATCCCGGTCCGAATCTGGACAGGAGTCTCAACCGGTTTCGGGTGCGAACCATATACTCGACTCCTTATTTTATAACCAACAATCATTTGGCTAATTAAAATGAACTACCACCGGAGTGGTATCCATTAAAATTTATTCACATTTACTAAGTCCCATTTCTATACAAATACACATATATACATATCTAATACAAACATCGAGATCGCGGAACAAAGGCCGTGAGCACCTATCTCCGAGGACGGCCCGCATCAGCCGGGTGTGGAATGTCCCCGTCCTCTTTAACTCCTTTTCAGTACCTACACGATTGAACACTCGTGCTGTTTACTTTCTTGCTGGGAACATATAGACACAACGACCAATAATAATAATCGTTGTCACTGTCTTTTTACATTTACTTTTACTTATGCAAATAACAATGTCTATTCTTATTTGACTTCTAACTCATCTCATATTATACATGTACATTTTATTCTTTTCAGATTCCTTGTCATTATCTTGTTCATATTACTTTCCTGTATCATGTATTTTACAGGTTGTAACTCATATCTACTACATGTATGATAGATCAAAACATATCCAAAGTAAACTTATACGTATACAATGGCAATTCAGAACAAATCAAATCATATCAATTTCATACAGGTTCAAATCAGACTAATACCAATACATATTAGACTCTTTATCACTATCACGACCGAAGCCCTTAATCAACTCCCTTTTGAAATTACATTTCGTGATCTGGGATGCCCGTTAAATCATTTTTGTTTTCGTTTTATAAATTTTCATTTTCAAAAGTGTCGCGACCCGAATCCCCTACTTGACCCGATCATGGATCCAAGCCGGAGCCCGGCTTACCCGACGCTTTCAATCAAAACACGGCTCTCTCGCCTTATTAAATTTTTCTTTTCAAAAGTGTCGCGACCGAATCCTCGACTTGACCCAAGCATGGATCCTACCTGGAGCCCGCTTACTCCGACATTTTCAATTATCTTTCCAAACATTTGTTTATGCTATTCTATTTCAGACCTTTAATTAATCGAAGCACTTCTTCAAGTAATCCCATAAACACTTATAATTTCAAAAGATCTTTAACATTTACATTCAACAAAATGCATTTACAAATGATGCCTTTACTATGTCCGTGTAATGTAAAAGATACTTATACAAATACACTTTAATACCATCGCTTTCCCTTTTCTTGCCTTGGTGGATTCCACATATAACTATAGAATCTCGACATCCACTACGTGATTCGGGGCAGAATCCCGCCGGTTCATTATCCAAGAGGCTGGTTTCACATCACACACCGCCTCACATATGACTATAGAATTCGACATTCACGATGACGCCAGAATCCTCGCCCCGTTTGTCGTCTGCAGCAAATGGTTTCCATTTAACAATTACCATTTCACATATGGCTATAGAATTCGACGCTCTACATTCCGGGGCCAGAATCCCGCCATGTCTCGTCATTCAAGAGCAATGTGATTTCGCACATCGATTCGTTGTTCGTGTGGCTTGTGATTCCACATATAACTATAGAATTCGACATCCACGATGCATTCACCGTGAATCCCATCATTTTGTCATCTCGCAGTAATGTGTTTCACAATCAATATTACCGCCTCACATATGACTATAGAAGTTTCCATATCTACGATGATTCGCCAGAATCATGTCCGTCATTCAAGAGTAATGTACTGCATTAGACAATACGTTACCTTCATGACTTAATTCATTGGTGAATCCCATCATGTCGGTCATTCAATGATACATTTCAAATCAATTTACTTTTATGCAGTAATTTCGCTTATCGTCCAAATACATGCACACATGCATACGTGTGACAGACATTTCGAATAACAATCATTCAAATCAATATATATATACATATATATATTTCACAATTAATATTCATAACCGATCATAATCACATTTCAATTTAATATCACTTTCAGATTATCTTTCAAAGATATACGTGAATCTATGTACATATCATATGCTCATTTACATATTCATCTCACGATACTTATTCATAAATGCTCATTCATCAGAAATTATTCACGTATACCATTCATATACACTCAGTCATAAATTCATTGACGATACTCATTCATGTATACTTATTCATAAATTACTCATTCACATATTCAATCAAGTATACTCATTCATATGTTCCATTTACGATACTGCTTCATTTGTTATCATTTTCTGGTTATATGATAATAATCATATATCACTGAACCACATTATGTGTTCATGACATATTGCCTCGCATGTTCACAATCATGTTTCAATTCGCTTTCATTTTCTTACTTTTCCATAACTAGCTATGTTTCATGAACACATCTTTACATTTTTCTATTTTCTATTTTCCTGTTTCATGCCTATTACATATGGCACTTCATATTCTTGTGAAGTATGATGCTCCAGAGATCACACCTCATTCATATATTCTCATTCTTTATGAATCTAGTTTACTTAGGGAATTGGAATCAATCCAATCGGATCATCCAAATTGTGCTATGGCATTTTCATGCCAAACTAGTCGGGTTTACCCGGATTACACTAGAACAGTTTGTATTACTAATTTTCCTGAGGTTCTAACTTTATATTTGACACAAGGTCTTTGTACTCATTTAAAGCTAAGGTTCTATGGTCTCATTCCAATTGAATCACCCAATTCGAGCACCGAAATCTCCTTCAAGTTACGTCCGAAACAACCCGACTACTCTATGTTCAAAGTCGAACCGTAATTTGTCTTGCATACGGGCCCCACTTTGAGTGAAGATTTGACCCCCTTAGAGTCAGAATTTTTTGCAATACTTTCTTAATTTGGTTCTTGAAGTCTATTTTAAGTGGCCACTTGAATCACTCAAATCGATAAGAAATGAGGAAGTTATGGCCAAAATACGAAAAACCGGTCGGCATCAGAAATTGCATCAGTCCTACCGGCAGACTTAAGTTCCACCGTAGGACTTGGCCAAAATGACCAGAATTGGTTCCTCACCGTAGACTTAACTCCACCGTAGACTCTCCGAAAGTGCCCAGAATGTGTAAGCTTTCACATTTTTCTCCTTATGTTTCAACTCCAATCAACTCTATACCTCATAAATGCTTCAAGACCACTAAATTCATCTTATGATCTCTTTTCACTAATTCTATCATTCAATCCTTCTTATTTCAAAGACCTATTATGAATTTCTCCCAAAATCATTTCAATATGGGTCTTAACCCATACACATACCAAATACACAAATTTATTAGGGTTTGTTCTAACCCAACCCTTTTTCTTTGCAATTAAACCGTAAATCCAACCTCAAAGGGAGATTCCATGTTTTCTTGTGCTACGAGTTTTGTTAACCCTGAATCAATGACATCTTTGGTTAGATGAAACTTAACAAACCCTAGGTTTGGGTACAACAACAACTATTAACCATACAAAACCAAGGATCCATACTCAAGGTTAGTAGTTCCATACCTTTTTCGAGCTCAAGCATTTGCTCTTTCCTCTTCTTCTTCTTCCTCTTCTCCTTCTCTCTCCCCCCTCTCTCTCTCTCTCTCTCTACGGTTTTCTCCTTCAAAAAATGAGACCAATCTTTGGTCTTTTAATCCCATATTTGTTAAGGCCATGTTTGGCCAAGACAAGAACCCATTTTTGTTTTAAGTTTCCTTATTTGCACTAGTTTCTCCTTCCATTCATTCACATTTCTATTCCAATCTTTCTAATTGCCTTGCATCCCAAAAATTTTTCTATTTACATTTCATTTTAAACATTTCATATTTATAACTCCTAATCTTTTCCACTTTATGACCACTAGGCCCCCGCGGTAAGGGACCAATTTTACCCTTGTCTCTAATTTTTCGCTTTCGGGTCTCAAATTTTATTTTCGAAATTCATATTTAGCTTATAATATACCCTAAACCAGTCCGAAACCGTTAGGTATTTCCTCGGGTGTTGCACAGGTACCTCCCTCATGCTTTTAGTTGTCTAGAGGCATATGTAATCACCCTATCATTCTCGCATCAAACACAACCAAGGCCTTGCCGGGAAGCATCACCATAAACCACAAACCCATCTCTCCTATCAAGTGCTAGAACTGAGCCGGTTAATCTACCCTTCAACTCCTCGAAACTATGCTAAACCACGGAAGCTTATGATCTCTGACACATTCTTTGGCGGTTTCCAATTTACCACAGCTTTTATTTTCTGGGGATCCACACTTACCCCCTCAACTGAGATCACATGACCTAGGAATGTCACCCTGTCAAGCCAAAACTGGCACTTGCTCAACTTGGCATACAACCTCCGTCACCCCTTAGGTCCGCAATACAACTCTTGTGTGCCTGAATGTTCCTCCAACTACCGAATACACCATGATATCATCGAGCAAACTATGACGAACCTATCCAAATACGCTGAATACCCTACCATCAAATCCATGTGCTTCCGCAAGATTAGTCAAGCCAAACGCATCACCAGAAACTCATAACCGTAGCGTGTCCCGACGCGTTAGCCTTGTGAACATCACTCTCCTTGACCCTCAACTGATGATACCGCGACCTCAAGTCTATCTTGAAGTATACTCGAGACCCTTGGAGTTGATCGAATAACTCATCGATCCTAGGGAGTGGATATTGATTGCGTATGGCACCTGTCACCATCAGAATCTATACACAATCAGAACTCCTATCTTCTTTTTCACGAAGAGAACTAGAGCTCCCCATGTGGATATGCCTCTATCGAATGAACTCTTACTCAACAATTCTTTGAACTAACCTTAAGCCTCTCAACTCGCAGTGGCTCATCCTATAAGGAGGAATGGGAAATGGGCTCACCCTCGATCAAATCAATGGTGAACTCCACCTCTATCCGGGAGGTAAGCCCACATCATCCAAATACTTCCGAAACTTCTAACAACCGGGAATCATCCACTAGAGTCCCCTCCTTCTGCTCTCCACCACATGTTGATAACCCTCGACAACCCTATAGCATTCCCCGCCGCCATGCGAGATCATATTGAAGATAACTCCTCTGCATTCCCATGAACTTTACCTCCAATTTCCCTGGCCTATGAAACTTTACTCCTTTTATAACACCCAATGTGGCTTCATGGCGAGACAGCCAATCCATACCGAGAACCATTTAAATTCCCAAGAATGTGGCAAGATCCGTCGGGAACCCTATCCCCAATCAAAACTCTACTATCTTTGACTACTCGGCTCGAGAATAACTGGACTTCCAACTGGAAGTGGAAATCCTCATACAAACTCTAATGGATGGGTCTTGACTGAAGCGATCTAAGAACAAGCCTGATGCAAATGAATGCTGTGCTCCCGGGCCCACTAATGTATATGCATCATGATCAAGGATAGAAATAATACTACAAGTGACCATATCCGAGCCTGATCCCACCCTTCCCAGTCCACACAACCTGCCTGAGTGCGGGCCTCGTCCCGCATCCCCGCACCTCCGCCTACCACGATCGCCCCACCGCGCTGCACTGGCCCCTCCGCTTGGGGAAACCTCTCCCCAAGACCTCTCGCAGTGCTCATCTCGTGTGGGGGTAGCTAGGCTAGCTACCGATGCCCTCGCACCAATCAATCAGCACTTCCTAATGACTTCCGGCCATTGGAAACACCCAGCACTAAATCTCCTACACTCCCCATGGTGTCGCTTCTGACACATATGACAAATGGGAGGAATGCTCTAGGTGCCACTGCTAGCAACTGGGGGCCTCACTGATCCCTGACTAGAGATAACTCCTCGACCTGCACCTCGGCCTCTGTAACTGATGAGTATCTTAAATACTCATTTTATATCTATGCTTTAGTTAGTTTTTCTAGTGTTTTTATGTTAACAGTGCAATTCCTAATGTCAAAGTTCACTCCTATGATCAGGTCATCCATTTGGTGGAATTGTGCAAAATTGGTGAAAAATCTACAAAAAGCAATGTGAGAGGCTAATGAATTTTGAGCATTTTCTAGACATCATATGAGCTCCTATTGCATCAAGCCATATATTTATGGATTCTACAATTTCAAGAGCTTTAGGGATACCAAGAACACCAAAATTGGAGTTCGAACAAAGAAGTTATGCAAGTTCCAAAACTTGAAGAAAATCAGCAAACATTGCAGCACCTTCAGCAGGAGAGGCTACTGTATTTTGACTTTTTCAGAAACTATATGAGCTCATATTGCATCAAGCCATATATGGATGGATTCTACACTTCAATATCTTTCCAACGGTACCAAGAACACCTAAATCGGAGTTCGTATAACAAAGTTATGACCTTAATGGGTTGGAGCAAAACAGGACTGCAGCAACGTCGCGACGTGAGAACCAACGTCGCGCATCATAAGGTGAGCTGCGTAAACGACGTCGCGACGTTGCTGCACGACGTCGCGACGTTCGGGGTCGGTTTTGGGTGGATTTTTAGCCCATTTTGAGCCCATAATGGAGGGTTTTTAAGCTCAAACCCGAAAGAGACGAAGGAGGCGGCTAGGGCTCGAAAAAGGGGACTTTGTCCACACTTCAGACCAAGGAGGAGGTTTGGAGTTGTTTTTGAAGATTTTGAGAAGATCATGAGATTTGTGGAAGAAAACTGAGACTCACCATCATTTGATCATTATAGTTTCTTCTTCTTCCTTTTCTCATGTTTTATCCTGTTTACATATCAAACTCTCTATCATGCTTTTTTAAATTTGTGAGATCTAGTGGTTTTGTCAGATATTGAACACTTAGTTTATATCTATTTGTTAATGTTCCGTTTTCTATTGTTTCTGTGAATGCACCTCTATTGATTCATACTTGGTTCTATTTACATATTGATTTCGGCTTAATCTCTAATGTGGTGAGTGGTTCTTTGCAAGATCCGAGAAGGGAGCAAAGAACTAGACATAGATATGAATCAACTAGCCCGATAGTGTAGAAATTATCGGTAATTAGAGGCGTAGAGACTTTGATCTTGTAAAGCATTCTAATGCTTGGGGTTGAGCTTGGAGAAGCAAAAGACCTAGTGTTAGTTGGTAGGTTATTCACCTCGAGAGGCTTATAATTAAATTAGACAAGAGTCGCCTTGGAAAGCATTCTATGAAATAATAGAGTAGAATTTCTCGACTTATCTAAGAGGATTGTCCGATTGCACCAAGTACCTTAGAATTTATCATCTCTTGGTATCCCTTAGTTGCGATCTTCATTAGTTAGATTTAGAAATTTCATTAGTTTAGTTTAAATTCTCGTTTTACTCCTCACAATTGTTAGCTCGATATTAGAGAAGCTAATATAATTTTTGTACTTAAAGAATCCCATTTTCCCGTGGATCGATATCCTATTCCTTAGGGTATTACTTTATTACTTGACAGTTTATACTTGCGCGGAATAGGCTTTTTTATATTTTTCTCGAATAATTTTATATACACATCACAAAATACTCATTGCTTTTTGCGCTGTTTCTGGGAAAGATTTAAATTGATATGTAGAAGTGAGCACATAGATAATATTCTGAATTTTTCTTTTACTTTGTTATTTTTTTACCAAGTGCGGGTAATCGGGTTTTGCTAGTTTGTGTGTTATTGCAAGACAAGGTTTCAAAGGGAGTACATGCGATAAAGAAACCGAATTAATCAACACTTCAGTGGATCCTCGAGTCAGAAGATTTCGCACATTAAGTACTGAGAACAGAATTAATGTAGTAGAACTTCAATAGTCATGGAAAACATCAAGAACAAGATTTTGGCGTTGAACAAATCAACTACGTAGAAGCGTAAATAGGAACCAAGCGCCTGTGCCATTTATACTAAACTGCACGATCCTTACACTGCTATTAGATGAGTTTGTTTTACTCACCAACAGCTTGTTCGGGACAATGATCAGATCACGCCAATTCAAACAATTTCGAATTGAAGTCATCACAAGACAGATGTCTAACATCTGTTCCATGGACTACCCCATGAGAATCCAACATGCATTTGACTAACTTCCTCGAAGCTCATGATACCATCACAACGGGTTATCAAGAAGCCCTAAGATCATGCTTATTCCCACTTTCACCTGTGGATAGAGCCAAACATTGGCTAACCAAATACCATCGTGATTCCATTACTACATGGGAACGAATTGGTACAAAGTTTCTCGACCAAGTTCTTTCCACCTTCGAAGATTGCAATAACCGGTGCAAGAGATCAACACGCTCAATAATTGGGAGGGGAGAACTCCGGCGTAGCTTAATGACAGTTCCATGAATTATCTGCGCAAGTGTCCTCTACCACCGACTAACCAGATGGATGCAAGTCCACACCTTCTACAATGGTCTGAGAAATACAACCCGAACAATGATAGATGCCTCACCGAGGATCATTGATGAAGAAACCAACATGCACTCAGCATATGAGATATTGGAAGATGTCAGAACCAACACTAATCGGCCTAGAGAGAAGGCTACACCAAGAACACTCGCGGTGGCATTGCATAATGAAGTCCTCAACAACTGTAAATCATGTGGCTCAAATTCGACTAAACAACTAAATAGGCAAGCAGGAACAAAGACATGCTATACGCATCCACTCCATGGGAGTCAGGTGAATCTCCAGGAGGACAAAGATAGTAAAGGTAGAATGTCACCAAGGAACCCCACACTGAGCAAGCCCAGCATCGTGGACGAGGTTTAATCGGGACCAATCATAAAGAAAGAAGGGACCAGATGGGGTAATAAATACCAGAATCGAATCAGTGGACAAGGATGGCTTAACAACGTAAACTCGTAATAGTTCAAAACAACCAAGGGTATGGATGGCGAACAATCGTAATAATACGCACGAACTTGTTAATGAACCACACCCCCTCGAAAAGAAGTCGGATTGCAGCAAGTTTCCAAGACGATGTTAACTTCTCATTCCGCTGCTTATGAATGAGACTAAGGCTAACATGCAAGAAGAACAACCCGCTTAAACAACTGGCAAAGATACTAAGGAGCTGAGTAATAAATGGGCCAAATGGGCAAGCTTTACTTACGTAAAGGCAACCCAAGTTCTCTCAGCCGAGCAATCTGAGGTAAACCCAAGAAGAGATGGAATGAGCACGTTAAAGGCCACGCCGAGAAGTGGAAGAGAATTGAATCACAAGTGCAACCCCCACTGTGAGAGCAAAGAGATCGAGGAGATCACACAAATGCACTGTAAAGATGATGCAAATAAAGAACAATTACTGAGAAATAAATGCCAGAGACTCCTAGTGAAGCAAAGGCGATACTACCCCACTCATTAACGTGCCTCAAGAAACATAACCGACAAGTAATTCACGGTTCATGATGTTTTCAAAAAGTCAGATATAAACATCCCACTGCCGATGCCCTAGGAGCAAATGCCCGCTTATAAAGTTCATGAAAGACATTTGTCTCGTAAGAGATATGATTTACACTTCAAGACGGTAAACTTAACCAAGAATGCAAGGCCATCCTTCGTAGGAAGCTACCTATAGCTCAAAGACCCGTGCAATTTCACTATCCCAGGCACAATTGGAACGCGATTTTGAGAGCGCTGCAGATTCGGGGTGCCAGCATTAATCTTATGCCTCTTATCAATCTTTAAGCCAGATTAGAGAAGTCTGGCTCGACTACAAGCCACTTTTCAAATTTGCGTATTGTGTCTTTGAAACACCCGAGAGGGATAATAGAAGATGTCTTAGTAAAGGTCGCATAAGTTTATCTTTCCAGCCAGACTTAGTTTTACATGGAGGAAGATGCAAATACCGACATTCGGGTAGACCTTGTGAACCAAGTGTATAAATGATTGATGTGCGTAGGGGCGAATCGAAACTAAGAGTACAAGAAGAAGAAGTAAAATTCAATGTCTTCGAGGCAAGAAGACACCCAAAGCCAGAAAAGTGATACGTGCTTAATGGTTGATATAGTAGAGGCTATATGTCTAGCCAAAGTGGTCTCACCGACCCTCGAGACCAGCCTGTGGCGAATGCATCTGAGAACCTGAGTGACGAGGCAGAAGAATACGTTAAGTGGATGGATTCTTTTAGGGACAATAGAAGGAAATACTAATCACAGCGAAGGCTAGAATCAACGGCTCCATCAATTGAGCAACCACCCAAGATGGAACAAAACTCCTACCTAGCCATTTGAAGTATGCATACCTGGGTAGAATTTACGCTTTACCGTAATTATCTCATCATCCCTAACTGAAATGGGAGGAAGAGAAGACAGGGTTCTTCACAGCACAAACAAGCACTCGGATGGTCTCTAGCTGACCTAAAAGGATCCGCCCTTCTATGTGTATGCACCGTATTTTATTAGAAGATGGCCACAAGCCCTCAGTGGAAGCGCAGAGGAGGTTGAATCCGACAATGAAGGGAAGTAGTTCGAAAGAAGTTCTAAATGGTTAGATATCAGGTGATTTAATTCCATTTTGATACGCATGGGTAAGCCCAGCCTGCGTAGTGCCAAAGAGCGAGGAACAATCGTCATCAAAGACTAAAATAACATCCGTTGTCGTCGAGAACAAAGGGACGGTGAGAATTTGTATCGACTATAGAAAGCAAACACAATAATTAAAAAAGATCACTTTCCACGCTACTTTGCATCGATGCTTGATCGATTAGTCGTACGAATATATTATTGCTTTTGATGGATATTCTAAGCATAACCAAATCGCCATAGCGCCCGAAGATCGTGAGAAGACAACTTCACTCTGCCCTTATGGTACATTCGCTTCCGCGGACGCCTCGACTATGCAATGCCCGCATTCTTCGATGCATGATGGCCATATTCTCCGACACGGTGTATGACGACGATTTTCACGACGATTTCGCAATGGGAAATTCATTTGACAATTGTCTAGCAAATTTGAGAGCTGTACTGCAGAAGATGAAGAGACCAATTTTAGTACTAATTTGGGGAGAAGTGCCATTTCATGGTACAAGAGGGTACTGTTTCGGGACATCTAGACTGAAAGAGGATGTGAGGTAGATAGTGGCGAAGATTGAAGCAATTTGAGAAGTTACTCACTCTTCTTCTCGTGAAAGTGGATCCAAGTTTTCTAGGCCATGCTGGATTTTATAGGCGGTTTATCAAAGATTTTCGACAGACATGAACCATTGTCCAATTTGTTAGTCCAGGGGATCCCATTCGAATTTGACTCCCAATGCGTATATGCTTTCACTGTATTGAAGAATAAGTTGATCTCAGCTCCTATTGTCAGAGCTCCGCATTGGTCTTTTTCCATTCGAGTCGATGTGTGATGTGCTTAATTATGCAATTGGAGTGCACTAGGCGTAAACGAGAGAAAATCTTTCAGTGATTTACTATGCAAGCAAAGACTTAACTGACGCTCAACCACTATGCCACTACCGAGAAAGAACTATTGGCCATTGTCTGCTGATAAATTGTGCCATATCTATCGGGCAACAAAGTCGCAGCACACCCCATCATTCGGCCATACTTGATGACCAAGAAAGACAAACCCGTATTGATTCTGGTCCTTCACAAGAGTTCCGACGAAACCACACAAGAAGGGCACTGAAAATTTAGGTGGGCGCACCAATCTTTCGCGACCGGAAGGGCCAGAGATGATGTTCCACGAACGATTTAATTTCGTGACGAAACTTATTAAGGACAGAGGCGGGCCTCCCCGGTTTATGTGATTATGTGAACTATTTGCGCCAAGGTGATTCCCAGAGTTTAACTATCAAACAGAAGAGGGTTTTTCAGACACCTTAAAACACTACTACTGTGGAAGGAGCCACCTCTACGTACACCGTGCTGATCACAAAGGAGATGTGTGCCCGAAGACGAAATGCATAGTATTCTCGAACTACGTCACACTCTACCGTGTGGTGGACACTTGGTGGCCGCAGAACAAAGAACAAGGTTCTGCTACCGGTTTTTATTATCGTCTTCTTATTTAAAGATGCGTTTCACCAATCTGCTTCACTTGCGACAATGTCAACGAATCTGGGAACATCTCTAGAAAGGACGAGCCACCCATGCATCCCATCTCGGGAGGTAGAGTTGTTTGATTTATGGGGGATTGATTTCATGGGACCATTTCCCTATCGTACAACAACTTTTACATTTATTGGCAAGAGATTTGTGTCTCAAAGTGGTGGAAGGAATTCCTACACGCACCAATGATGCCATGTGGTGGCTCAATTCAAGCAAGAGCAATATATTCACGTTGAACTCCTCGGCTTTAATCATAGATAATGGTACTCATTTCAATAAGTAATCGATAAGGTGTTAAAGTATAGTACGCCATCACATCTCTTGCATATCACCCACAATCAAACTGCAAGCAAGAGGTATCCAATCGCGAAATCAAGTACACTTCGAAAACCGTCAACACCCAGAAAGATTGGTCAAAAGATAGACGATGTACTCGGGCATACCGCACTGCATTTAGAAACTACCGGGCATGTCTCCGTTCGCACTGTACAGGTAAAGCCTGGTCATCTTCCAAGGAACGGAGCATCGAGCTCATTGGACCACTCCGACAACTAAACATGGATGCGACATCACGAGAAAAACACTACTCCAACTCCGAGCTAGATGAGTTCGTAAACGAAGCATATGAAACCACTCAGATCTATACAAAGACTAAAGCTTGGCACCACAAACACATCACTAGAAAGGAGTTCACGACCTTAATAACAAGTCCTTCTTATTCAATTTCGATTAAAGCTTTTTTCCGGGAAATTGAAGTCTCGATGGTCCGGGCCTTTCACTATGACAAAGGGTTCCTTTCATACGGTGGGATGTGTTTCAAGATCCCGAAAAAAAGGCACATTCACGCCAGCACACGCCAGTCGCACCATGGAGGCGAGTCAGACAAGACACCATCCCTTTGACAACTACGCATCAAGTGTAAATAACGACGAGCGCGCTTGGGTTCCTGAACACATTAAGATTCAAGGTCGTCGAGCTAACGACATTAAACATAGCGCTCGGGAGGCAACCTATGTTCTAAAACTTGTTTTTAAGTTTTCGCTTCATTATTATTTCAGTAATTTCGATTTCTAAATGTAATCCATGATTCAAGTGTTTTCATTGTTAGTTTAATTTCGTGGATAGATAGAAAATGAGGCTCTGCGAGTGTTCAAAGTCCGAAAGGGAAGCTTATACAAGTGGAGAGTCTCTAAAATCGAGGTTTTAGTATATAACCCTCTCGGAGATCTTTCACGGCCGCGACGCGGGAGGATTTCACGTCATATCGTCATTTTTGAAGTTTTCAGCCACGTCGCGACGCGAGATTTCACGCCGCGACGCCATTTTTTAAGTTTTTCACGCCGCTGACGCGAGATTTCACGCCGCGACGCCAAAATGTCATCTCTTCGCCACGCCGCGACGTGGTATCTTCACGCCGACGCCATTTTAACACTCCTTCACAGCCACGCCAGCGACGCGGTATTCTCACGCCGCAAAGTCAATTTATGAAGCTCTCCGTCACGCCGCTGATCGCGATTTCACAGCCGCGACGCCATTAGTCATTAATTCGCCACGCCGCCGACGCGGTCCCGCACGCTAGCCGCGACGCCATTTGCGTCATTCTCTCGCCACGTCGCTGACGTGGTCCCGCACGTCATGACGCGCGGACTCCTGCTTTTAGCCCAAGAATAATACAGTTTGGCTTCACCGACACGCCTTCACTCTTCGAAACCCTAGCTCCCCGCAGATCCCGCAAATTCACCGGACTACGGCTTGAGTTTCATCACACCTGGCCGGAGACCACTCCCACCGGCCGACCACTCGTAAGTCACCCTCATTGGCCAAGCCATCATCATAGTGGCATCCCTACCACTGTGTACCCGATTCTAGCTTGGGTACAAAGAGGTCTAGGGTTCGGGCGAGCTGCTTTTAAGGTAGACTAGGATTCTAGTTTTGGGTACAGTAGGCCCTCATTTTGGGTTAGCTAGGTTCCATTAGGGTTTTGAGTCTCATTTAGGTGTTTTTGTGAAATCCTTAGATAGTTATTAGTTAGTTTGTGGTGCACATTAGGTGTTTGATATTTTGTTTCTTTATCTAGGTTAATATGTCGGGCAAGAGGCAGAAGTTGCCTGCCAAGCGGAGTCGGCCCAGCGAGGACCCGACTCCCACATTCGACGCCGCGGCCTGTAAATGAGTGCCGCAGCTGGCTTGGCAATAATTCTGTAAACCGCTCATTCATTAAACAGGCTGGGCTCTATCACCCCGATGATTTCTTTCGAAAGACAATTGCGGCTAAGGGGTGGCGTGCTTTATGCCAACCCCCTCGTCCGGCGGCGATGAGCGTAGTTCGAGAATTTTACGCCAACCTCGCTTCCCATGTCCTCAAAAAGGTCAGGGTGCGAGGTGTATTGGTCGACTTCAGCGTGGAGTCGATCAATAGCTTCTATGGCCTAGAGCATGTCCCACCGGGACCCTTTGATCAGCTCCGCGAGCATCCCGACTACCAAGAGGTCATCCGCGCATTGGACCAAAGCACAAGCAGCGGAGGATCAACACATGGGCCATGCGAGTCACTCTTCAAGGCCAAGCACGGCCTACATTCCCAAGGCCTGCACCATTTCATCACTTCGCGTCTTATCCCGACGACGAATGTGTGTGAGGTGACCGCCCAACGTTCCCTGCTTAACTTCGCCATTATCCAGGATATACCATTCGATGTAAGGAAGACATCGAGGACGCGATCCTCCACAACCGAGATACAAGATGAACCAGACACCCTTTTCGACATTCGCTCAGGCAAACAAGCCTGGGTGCCTCGACGACACTCCACACTCTGGCTCCACCCAATAAAAGCCATATCCGCTGCCGACACACCCGGTGTCCCGCAACCCGATGGGACCTATGATTCAGCTCACGGAGCCCGACGAGGACGAGCTTATGAGTACCCAAGCTCGTTATGGATCCCCCGACATCCCTGTGAGACTCGCGCCCTCGTCCCAGCCACCTCCACCACTGTCCCAGCCACCTCCATCCCTATCCCAGCCAGCTCCACCACCTACCCAGCAGCCACATGCGGCCACTCCTCCTAGTCCTTCACCAGATCTTGAGGACCCGGTGCTCGCGCTCACTGAGCGTTTTGACGCCTTCTGGGATGAGACCCAGGAGCACCGAGTCCTCGTTACACAGGACATGGAGGCGCTATGCGGCCGATATAGCGGACCGTTTCCGCCAATCAGGCTGATTACCCTACTCACAAAGAAGCAGCCTATGCAGCCCAGCCATTCCAAACTCTTTGGCTTTTCACCATCCACCGCCACCGCCACCGCAGTGATATTCAGGGGAGTTCCCTTACCCTCTACGTTTTTATCTTGCCAGTGGGGACACTGGATATTTTGTTTGGGGGATGATTGGGTATTATATTTTTGTATTTTGTTTATTAAGTTTTGGTTTTAGTAGTGTCGATTTTTATCATGTTTCTCAGATAGTAGTGTTTTGTTTTTAGTTTATTTACATCGTACTTACAAGTTCTCATGAGTCATGTGTTGTTTGATTATATTTTAGGACATTTTCGTGATGTAGTAATTGTGATACATGTGTAAGCGTGTTGAAAATTGGAGGATCATTTTGGATTGAGTTCACTATAAACTTGTTCAAATTTCGCATACGCTGTTGATGCTCTGCAATTAGGTTGAATATAGTTGAAAAGGGCTAGTGAACCACCTGCAGTCAAGAAACCAGTTCTCAAAAACCCTATCACACTCACACACTGCTGACTTTCGAGTATGGCAAGTGCCGAACCAACTACTAAAGTTCGATCAACCTAGGAGATCTCGAATCCATTTGAGTACGGGACACCAATCAAAAGAGGATTGCCATTGAGTCTCAACCAAAAAGAGAAAATACAAAACAATAGAAAAAAAAAGAGAAAAGAAAAGAAAGAGACAAAAATAGGTATATGCATAGGAATAAGCGAGATCATCCAATCGAACCTGTAGTACGCTCGAGGGGCCTA
Source organism: Tetrastigma voinierianum (assembly GCA_016808115.1). Classification (NCBI taxonomy): domain Eukaryota; kingdom Viridiplantae; phylum Streptophyta; class Magnoliopsida; order Vitales; family Vitaceae; genus Tetrastigma; species Tetrastigma voinierianum. Next base: position 196,791 of record JAEQBH010006664.1, on the reverse strand, counting down.
TCAAAGCCTAATGCCCCGGAGCCAACCGGCCTGAGTCATTGACTTCACGTCCGCTACATGGGATTTAAGATGGATCATTCACGCAACCTAGGCCGCTGAGAGTTTGGGTTGAGTGTTCGGGTGAAGTTTGGAAGGGAATTGAATGCCTGGTGCCCTTTAACTAACTCGGTGGAGTCACCAATGGATCCTCAAGCACAGAACACTCTGGCTTAAAAACTTGGCACTAGGTCTTTCCATTTTGTTTAGGTAATGAGGAAATTTCTAAGTATAAGGACATAAATAAATGTGGGTGCGTTTCCTATCCTTGTCTAGCTGCCTTCCAAATAGGTGAGTTGAGCTTAAAGCCTAGTACTTGACCTAGCTACACATTGGAGATCATGCTATCACCTACACTTAGTTTCCTTGGGAAAGGCCATTGAGGACTTGGGGTTGATTTGCTTTACTCACTATGCTTTGCTTTGCCATGTTCCTTAGAAAGTTTAAAATTGTAAGGATCCTAAACTTTGAAGTTGAAAAATGCTACATATTGCTAACTTATGTTCATAGTGATCTTTCCACTGTTTCATCAAGGTGTTATCATATTCATCTCATTGTTTGTTAGTTCATGTCATTTTCAATTTTTTGTTTTGTTTAAGTCAATCTCTTTGCTCAAAGCAAGAATTTAAGTTTAGTGTGATGAGTATCTTAAATATCATTTTATCTCTATGCTTTAGTTAGTTTTTCTAGTGTTTTATGTTAAATAAGGCTCTAATGCTCTGGGGTGTTCACTCCTCCTAAGGATCAGGTCATCCATTTGGTGGAATTAGTAAAATTGTGAAAAACTGATACAAAAGCAAACAGGAGGCTACTGAATTTTGACATTTTCAGACATCATATGAGCTCCTATTGCATCAAGCCATATATTTATGGATTCACACCCAAGAGCTTTAGGATACCAAGAACACCAAAATTGGAGTTCGAACAAGAAGTTATAAACAAAACTTGAAGAAAATCAGCAAACATTGCAAGCACCTCTGTGTGAGAGGCTACTGTATTTTGACTTTTCAGAAACTATACAGCTCATATTGCATCAAGCCATATATGGATGGATTCTACACTTCAAGATCTTTCCAACGGTACCAAGAACACCTAAATCGAAGTTCGTATGACAAAAGCTATGACCCACGGTTGGAGCAAAAACAGGATCGTGCAGCAACGTCGCGACGTGAGAACCAACGCGTCGCGACGTGCGTAGAGTTGCAGAAACGACGTCGCGGACGTTGCTGCACGACGTCGCGACGTTCGGGTCGGTTTTGGGTGATTTAGCCCATTTTGAGCCCATAATGGAGGGTTTCAAGCTCAAACCAAAGAGACGAAGGAGGCGCTAGGCTCTGGGAAAAGGGACTTTGTCCACACTTTGGGACCAAGGAGGAGGTTTGGAGTCGTTTTTGAAGATTTTGGAGAAGATCAGAGATTTGTGGAAGAAAAAACTGAGACTCACCATTTGATCATTATAGTTTCTTCTTCCTCTTTTCTCATGTTTTATCCTATTTATGATGTATCAAACCTCTATCATGCTTTAAATCAGAGACTAGGTTTCTAGTTAAATATTGAACATGAGTTTATATCTATTTGTTAATGTTCCGTTTTCTATTGTTTCTTGTGAATGCACCTCTATTGATTCATACTTGGTTCTATTTACATATTGATTTCGGCTACACTCAATGTGGTGAGTGGTTTGCAAGATTCCGAGAAGGAGTAAAGAACTAGACATAGATGAATCAACCTAATTAGCCTCCGAGAGCGTAGAAATCTATCGGTAATTAGGAGGCTAGAGACTTTTGGATCTAAAGCATCTCTAATGCTTGGGGTTGAGCCGAGAAGCAAAAGACCTAGTGTTAGTTGGTAGGTTATCTCGACCTCGAGAGGCTGTATATAATTAAATTAGACAAGAGTCGCTTTGGAAAAGCATTTTCAAGGAAATAATAGAGTAGAATTTTGACTTAGATTCAGAGGATTGTCCATCACACCAAGTACCCTAGGAATTTATCATCTCGGTATCTTATAATCTTCATTAGTTAGATTTAGAAATTTCATTAGTTTAGTTTAAATTCGTTTTACTCACAATTACATTTTGATATTAGAGAAGCATTATACTTTTGTACTTAGCATCCCCATTTTCCCCGTGGATCGATACATCCGTACTTAGGGTACAATTTTATTACTTGACAAGCGATACTTGCATTTAAATAGGCTACTCTTTTATATTTTTCTGAATAATTTTATATACACATCACAAAATACGCCTATCAAGAACTCCTCTACCCTTTGTTTCTTTTGTCGTATCGTCTGCAGCTCATTGGAAGCTGCCTGTGCACTCCTTTTTCTTTCCCCGTTCACTCATACATGGCTGTAGTGCTTTGCCTGTCTCCTTAGAGCGACCTCAACTAAGTCCCCAAATCTATTATGAGGAACAACTGATAAATGCACTCTGATCCGGTGTTGTAGTCCTGATAAAAACCTTTTGCACCTCAGGACTTCATCTACTTTAACATAGGGAACCAATCTAACTAATTCCGAGAACTTCTTCTCATATTCTGACACTGACATGTTCTTCTGTTCTAATTTGAAGAACACCTCAATTTTTGAATCCTTATGGCTCTGAGGAAAGAACCTATGTAACACCCCGTCTCGCTGAGAGAGTGTAATAAAGACATGATACCTAGGGGGTATACATGTTCTAAATGTCATATAGTAGTATTTTGGAGACTAAAATAGGAAATGATAATTTATGAAACCGAGAGGGTGGTATGAGCATAAGGGTATAATGTATTACAAAGGATATGAAAATTTTGAAAATCAAATTAGAGATGGGCCAAAATAGAATTTCAAAAGTTAAATTTCAATATTAAAAGAGTCAGGGCTACTGGGTAATTAAAGGAAATGTTAAAATATTAAAAATGGGAAAATAAGAGCCAAACTTGATTTGGTCTCCAAAGGGCTAGGCTTCACGGTTTTGGAGGAGAAGGAGGCAGGTTTTGAAGAGGAAGAGAGAAGGAAGAAGAAGGAGGAGGAAAAGTTCAAAGGATTGGGTATGTTTGTCTTTGAATCAAATGTCTTTTGGATGTCTAGGGCTTAGGTGGAATTTCTATGGAGAATTGATGCTCCTTGGTCTAGGTTTTGGAAGAGATCACAGAAACCCTAGATGTTTGTTGGGATTATGAGAGTTTTCCTAATTGGTAAAGGAAGCATGGAATCAATAAAAGCATGTGGTTTTAAAAAGAATTGCAGGACCTAGGTTGAGTTCTTGATTTCTACCAAGGGTTTTGAGGTTTGAGGTTCCATATACCACTTAAGTGTTGTGGAGTTGGTTTTAGATGCATTCCATGATGTTTCGAAAATATGACTATAGATGTTATATGAAGGAATTCAAAGTAGTAGTGGCAAAAAGAAGCAAATCTGGAAAATAATTCAAGAAAATGCTCTGTTTTCCTGTTGCGACCAGTTTTCGTATTTTGATCATAACTTGCTCATTTCAGATCTGATTTGAGTGATTCAAAATTTTGGGTAAAATAGACTTCTAGGGAAAAAAGTTATCTAGACAGTGTGCAAATTGTAAACCCTAAAGTGCCTAAAAATTTACTTCAAAGTAGGGCCATGTGTTTCACTGTCTGGTTCCCCGTACAAGAAATGCTCTGTTTTCCTGTTTCGACCATTTGTCGTATTTTGACCATAACTTGCTCATTTCTGATCCGATTTGAGTGATTCAAGTTTCTAGTTAAAATAGACTTCTAAAGGAAAAATTTATATGAAGGAAGTTAGAGTAAATTGTAATCCCAAAGTGCCCATAAAATTTGTCAAAGTGGAGCTATGTGCAGATTCTGTTCTGCCATCTAGATGTAAAACACAATAACTTGTGTTATGTGGTTGAGGGCTTTAGAGAAGGACTTTTAAATTGAAAATTTAAAGAGATGTCATTGGATATATAAAGGACTGATCTGGAGAGCTTATAAATTTTGAAGACTGCTTGATAATTTTTGATTCAAAAGTCTATAGGAGTATTGTTGGAAAAAGGTTACTAAAATGAATGGGCTCTTTAGTGCTTATGGGTAATTTGTTCATTTGGCTTTAAAATGAATGTGTATGGTGGATTCAAATGGAAGCACATGGTTGTGGCTTTTGAAAAGGTGAAAAAAGGATTATCGGACGGGAAACAGGAATTCGACGGAAGTAATGATTGAGCAAAGGAACTCCAGAGTGAAAATGATATTTTGAAAATTGAGCTTTAAAAGAATGATTTAATGTTAAACTCGAAGTTTAATGGGAAATGTTTATGTAAAATGCTAAGGCATATGGGTTGCTTTATCTTGCATCAATATATATTTATATGTATATGAAATATGTATGCATATGTTAAGGTATTGCGAAAAGTTTAAAATGTGTAAAGAATTTAAGTATGTGTTTTAATGATAAAGTAACTATTTAAATGGATTAATAAATGTATTTTAAAGAAATGTTTTATCGATGGTTACCCTAAACCCCTATGACTGTTATGATCGAGAGTCGCCAAGCGTACTTTAAGCGTGTAAGGATTTAGAGGGTAAAGAGTAGGTTACTAATCGAGGGAGGAAATAGTGTCTAGAGTACATCCTAACGTGATAAAGTACTATGACTGAACCCTATGCAAAGCGTGAGTTTCTCCGCACAGAGTGGTTATGACTGAATGTGATTGTCCCTCACCGTCGCATCCGAAACCGGTTCGTGTGTTTATTCCCCCGGGTTCCATCGAAAGAAAGAAATAAAGAAAGAGTTTTAAGGGTGATAAATGCTTAAGGTATAAAATGGATTTTAATTGTATAAGTATTTATTATAAAGAAAGAAGGAAAGGAAAGAAGTTTGAGGCATAAATGTTAAGGCATAAATGGATTTTTAAAATGTATAAGTATGTATTACTTTGATATATAATAAAATGCTATCTTAAGGCATAAATGGATTTTTAAATGTATAAGTATGTATTATTTGATATATACTAAAATACATTTAATGGAAACACACTCACTCGGGCTCTTTAGCTCATTCTTTCCATATGTTTCCAAAATATTTTCAGGTCTCCAGACAAAGGCCTCTAGAGTATCCTCCTCGTGTGCTGAGTCGAGCCATCGAGGAGACGACGTGATGTGAATCGTGACAGATAAATAGTTTGGCATATTTTATATGTCAAATAGTTTGCTTCATGTATATATGCATATAAGGGATATATTTTGAAATGAAACTACTAGGCGGTCGAAGTAAGTCCGGCTCAGCCCAACCTTTTATAAAATCATGTAATTGAAGAAATTTGAATGTTTGATGATTTGAAGTGAATAAATGTATATGTGTATATATTGTGTTTGATTGAGTTGTATCAGGAGTCCTAAATGGAAGTCGGTAGTTAAGGATTGAAAGATTAGAAGTGTTTTAAATGTTTTCGTAGGTTTTGTAACTTGGGAAAGTCCGACAAAATTAGAAACTCGCCAATTTTATGAAAATCTAAGTGTTTAAAAAAAATAAGAAGAAAAGAAAAAAAAAAATTTATCACTTCGTTTCCGTGATTATTTCAAAGATATGTTAAGGATTGTAGAGGGGTTCGCTCCATGGATGTTATTTGACTGCTTTGAGGAAAAGTTTCTATATCCATTGAGTGCCGGGAGGTCCTCGGTTCATGAGGTTAATCCGGTCGATCCTTCAACGTGGTATCGAGCCAATGGCTTTTGAAAATGTTATAAGATTTGAAAATTTTATGTTCATATGATTGTTTTAATGTTTTATTTAAAATGATAATTATTTATGTGGGATTAACTATATGCATTACATGACATATTAAATTTTTAATTCACAGAAAGTGCGTCGTCGAGGCCGACCGCCTCACCAGAGAGCTCTTGAGGCATTAGTACCACTCACCCAACATTCAGGTTTCATTTATAGGAAATAATACTTCAGATCTTTGAGCTGGGGCATTCAGGGCAAAAGGAGTCTGACTTTAATTTCAAAGATTACATTTGGAGGATAGGAGAATAGTGTGAGTGAAAAGATCATAAAAGTTGGAAAAGAAATTGTAGGCATGGGTAGAAGAGTCCCACTCATCATCAACACCTTAGGAGGAATATTAATGTAATGTAACCGCACTCGCCCAAATGGGGAGTCTATTCGTTTGACGAAAATCACATTACTTCAACATGGAAATGATAATGTTCTACTGTGTTCAAACAGGATGAGCAATTAGAGGACATGGGAGATCGATATTTGAGGAATCATACAGATGATTGTCAAAAAAGTCAAGAAGACGATTCTAATGATAGATTAACATATAAATGCATGATCTTATACATAATCTTGCACAATCAATTGTAGGATATGTCCTGACCTAAGAAATGCCACAAGTCATGTATCAAGAGAAGTTAATGCGTATCATTGCTTAAAAAGTTGAATCCAATGATAAAAGATAAAATGGAAAAAACTCAAAAGGTCCATATCACATACTGAAGAGGTTTGTCAGAGTTTCAGGTCCGTAGGATTTAGACCACAAGAGCTGACAAATTCTCACACGCATCGACTCAGTAGTAGAGGCCGCAGCTAGGATGAGAGGATATGGGTTTGAAATCCAGCTACGCACACCAAGGACGAACGATGGTCAATAATGGGTTCGTGGAGGTCCTGGTGAAGCAATTAGGGTTTTATGGATTATTTATCTAAACCTTCAATTGAGTATATTGCTCTAGCTAAGAAATTGACATGATTCTAGGTTGATTTTGCTAAGAAATCTGAAAAGAAAGAATGAGATTATAAGGATTGTCAACGAGGTCAACCTTGGATGTTAATGGAAGTGATGTTGTTTGATCGTTTTAATTGATTTAATGACATTACTTTGAAATGCTCAAGGAATTAAATGGAATTTAATGGAATTAAAAGTTGAATAGAAAATGATGAGAGGGTTAGGGCTAAGAAAGGGTTTAATTGGAAATGCATTGTCAGATTTAATAAGTAACCAATGACATTGGATGAATTATCAAATATAATTTGTTGAAAGAAAATGGAAGAAATTGAAGAAATAATTATGAATGTGTGACATGTAGGATTCACCACCTTAGAGAAGTATGGAAAAGTTGAGTTTCATTGATTTTAATCAATTGGAAGTGATTACATGCCTAATGGAATGTGTTAGAATTAATGTTTTAAGAAGCAAAGAATTGATTAAGATATAAACGTAATTTTTGCTAAGGTGAAGGGCATTAGAGTTTTTTTTACTTTAAGGATGCTAATGTATTTGATTTAAGGCTTGCAAAGATGTTGTCATGAGCCTACTTAATTCTTGAAGTGAATTGATAAGTTGAGACTTCATGATGAGGATGTTCCCAAGACAAGATCTCGTAACACGATACGGGCATTTTGAGTTTCTAGTCATGCTACTGGACTCTACGAATGCCCCAAACCCGCTTATGGATCTCATGAATAGATTTTCTACTTTACTTAGATCACTTGTTATCGTGTTTATTGACGATATACTGATCATTCAGCAAAGGAGAAGAACATGCAGAAACACTTGGAGGATACAATTCGCAAACATCAGGGGAACATCGGTTATATGCTAACTCGGGTGAAGTGTCCGTTGCTCGACAAAGGTCGCCTTTTAGACACATAGTTTCGCAGAGGGATCTCAAGTGGATCCACGTAAGGTCAAGCTATACTGAATTGGAAACTTCCTACGAGTGTTACAGAGATAAGGAGTTTTATGGGTTTAGCAGGGTATTATCGTAAGTTCGTTGAGGGATTTTCAAGGATAGCAGCACCTTTGACTAGATTGACAAAGAAAGAGGAACCGTTTTTATGGTCAGAGGCTTGTCAGCAGAGTTTCGATGAATTGAAAAGGAGATTGATCCTAGCTCTAGTACTTACATTTCCATCAGTAAGGTGATGGCTTTGGCAAGGTATTGTGATGCCCCTAGGCATGGTATGTTGGTGTATTAATGCAGTAATGACAAGGTGATTGCATATGCTTTAGGCAATTGGAAGAAGCATGAATGCACTATCCTACACATGACCTTGAGCTAGCAGCCGTAGTATTTGCCTTGCGGATATGGAGGCATTATTTATATGGAGTACCTGTAGGATTTTTACGGATCATAAGAGTTTGTAGTATCTATTTACGCAGAAGAAACCGAACATGAGAAAGAGGAGATGGATTGAACTGGTCAAGGATTATGAATGTACCATTGAATATCATCCTGGAAAGGCGAACGTGGTAGCAGATGCTCTTAGTAGAAGACCCATGAGTTCCCTATCGCACGTGAGGGCCGTGCATCTTCCTCGACTCATAGAACTGAGGTCCTTGGGTGTGAGACTGGAATTGATAGATTCAGGAGCATTGTTAGCCACATTTCGTGCATGTCCCTGAGCGATAGACAGATTAGAGAGTTCGATTCAGATCCACGTATAGTGAAATTTAGGTTTAAGGCATTAAATGGGAGTGATTAGAGGAAGAAAATGGAAGAATAAAAATAGAATATGGTTTGTGCATAATTCGGCCAAAATGGAAATGAGAGGGGCTGGTTGCAGTTTAGTAATTTCCATTGTCTTATTAAATCCTAGGTTTACTCCTGCTCGCTGGTCCGGCTTTATAGAATGCCCTTGGATTAAACCCGCACTTCAGCATGCCATCCATAGACGGATGGGCCATCCGAGGAGGACTATACAGACTTAGAGGATGCTTAGTGCATGTGTTATGGAGTTTAGAGGAAGCCGACACCCATCTACCCTCGTAGGAGTTTGTATAATATACGCTATCGTGCCAAGATTGCATACTTCATGAGGCTCTTTATGGACTGAACAGTTTTAACTCCAACCATGGGATGAGGTAGGCGAAAGGAAATTAGTAGGTCTGGAAATTGTCCAAGTGACTTGTGATAAGATCAAAGTTATAAGGGATAGATTGAAAATTGCACAAGACCGATAGAAAAGTTATGCGGACAACCGTCGTAGAGACTTGCAATTTGAGATAGGTGACCAAGTATTTTTTTTTATTTTTTTTTATTTTTATTTTTATTTTTTTGAAGATTTCACCTTGGAAAGGTGTGTGATTTGGGAAACGAGGCAAACTTAGCCTAAGGTATATTGGACCTTATGAGATTATGAGCAAGGTGGGGCTAGTAGCTTATAAGTTGAAGTTACCCCAGAGTTATCAAGGATTCATGATACATTCCATGTATCGATGTTGAGGAAATATATCCCAGATCCTTCACATGTATTGAGAGAACAACCAGTGCAGTTAAAAGAGAACTTGACTTATGAAGAGATACCTGTGCAGATTGTAGATTGCAAGGAAAAGGTGTTGAGGAGTAAAGTGATTCCATTAGTTAAAGTCTTATGGAAGAATCATGAGAGGGAGGCAAGCTACTTGGGAGCAAGAGGCTCAGATGCGACGTCATTACCCTCAATTATTTTCCAAATGAGTGTATTTCTCTTTCTTTGGAGTATAGTTTATTCATTTCGAGGATGAAATGTCTTAAGGAGGGAGGATTTTGTAACACTTCGTCCCGAGAGTGTACAGCATATGATAACAGAGGGGGGTATAAGAGCACTAAATGTCATATATAGTAGTATTTTGGAGACTAAAATAGGAAATGATAATTTATGGAAACCGAGAGGGTGGTATATATAAGGGTATAATGGTCATTACAAAGGATATGAAAATTTTAAATCAAATTAGAGATGGGCCAAAATAGAATTTCAAAAGTTAAATTTCAATAAAGAGTCGAGGGCTATTGGTAATTAAAGGAAATGTTAAAATATTAAAAATGGGAAAATAAGAGCCAAACTTGATTTGGTCTCCAAAGGGCTAGGCTTCACGGTTTTGGAGGAGAAGGAGGAGAGAGCCAAGAGGAAGAGAAGGAAGAAGAAGGAGGAGGAAAAGTTCAAAGATTAAGGTATGTTTGTCTTTGAATCAAATGTCTTTTGGATGTCTAGGCTTTTAGGGTGAATTTCTATGGAGAATTGAGTTCTTGGTCTAGGGTTTTGGAAGAGATCACGTAAAACCCTAGATGTTTGCTTTTGGGATTATGAGAGTTTTCCCAATTGGTAAAGGAAGAATGGAATCATCAAAAGCATGTGGTTTTAAAAGAATTGGTGACCTAGGTTGAGTTCTTGGATTTTTCACCAAGGGTTGGGTTTGAGGTTTGAGGTTCCATACACCAATTTAAGTGTCATGAGCTTTGTTTGGGATGCATTCCATGATGTTTTTGAGGTTTTACGAATTATGATGTTATACGGTAGTTTAATTTCCAGAAGAAAAGTTTTAGAAAAAAGAAGAATCTTGGAAAAATAATTCAAAATGCTCTGCTTTTCCGGTTACGACCAGTTTTCGATATTTTGATCATAACTTGCCTGGCCAGATCTGATTTGAGATTCAAAATTTTGGGTAAAATAGACTTCTAGGGAAAAAAGTTATCTGAAGGAAGTGCATGCAAATTGTAACCCTAAAGTGCCCAAAAAGTTACTCAAAGTAGGGCCATGTGTTTACTATCTTGTTTTTGCATAAAGAAATGCCTGTTTTCCTGTTTCGACCATTTGTCGTATTTTGACCATAACTTGCTCATTTCTGATCCGATTTGAGTGATTCAAGTTTCTGGTTAAAATAGACTTCCAAAGAAAAAATTTATCTGAAGGAAGTTAGAGTAAATTGTAATCCTAAAGTGCCCAGAAAATTTGTCAAAGTGGAGCTATGTGCAGATTCTGTTCTGCCATCTAGATGTAAAACACAATAACTTGTGTTATGTGGTTGAGGGTTTAGAGAAGGAATTTTAAATTGAAAATTTAAAAGATGTCATTGGATATATAAAAGGACTGATCTGAGAGTTTCATAAATTTTAAAGACCGTTTGAATACTTTTGATTCAAAAGTCTATAGAGTATTGTTGAAAAGGTTGGCCAAATGAAATGGGTTTTAGTGCTTAAGGGTAATTTGTTCATTTGGCTTTAAATGAATGTGTATGGTGGATTCAATGGAAGTTAATGTATGGTTGTGGCTTTCTTGAAAAAGGTGAAAAGGATTATTGATGAGCTTAAAAGTCATCTAATTTTAGTCCATTTTTCTGCTTAATTTTCATATAAAAAGAGACAATTACTTAGCAGAAATATGAAGTTTTGGGGTTCATGAAGAATGGAAGAAAGAAGAAAAAGCAGTAGTTGATGCAGTTTTAGTCCATTTTAGTCCAGTTCTTTTCATATAAAAAGAGACAATTACTTAAAAGTTTCATGAAGAATGGAAGAAAGAAGAAAAAGCAGTAGAAAAATGCAGAAATAAGTGGAATAAAATGCGCTAATCGCGTATGTAAATGAAAAGAATCGGCCGAGTCATTGATGCAGCTTAGTGGTTTACACAATCTACCATGAGGCTGTCGACATCAGTGAATTGAAGGAAATCTGACGCAGTCGCGACATGGATAACAAGATATCGAGGTCACGACTTGAGACTCCGCTTCTGGCACCGCAGGAATCCGTTGATGTCACGACAAGAGATTGTCAGAGGATACCCAAGAAGCAACCAGTTGAAAGCCCCAGAGAACTAAGTTGATGTCGCGACGTGAGACTGATGTCGCGACATCTGGAACCAGCAGATGAAGGCTGAAGGGAAATGAACTGCTGTCACGACAAGAGGCTGAAGTCACGACATCAAGAACCATAAGAGAAGACTGCAAGCCATAAGCTGATGTCGTGACGTGAGATCGAGGTCGCGACACCGCACTGCCGCTGAAGCGGTGAAACTTAATGAAGTGAGGTCACGATAAATACGATGTCGCGGACATCGCGAACCACATCAAAGATGCAGAACCATGAGGAGATGTCGCGACAGGATAGTGATGTCGCCGGCCAACATGAGCGACTCGCTTGAAGCCTATGGTTCATTGAAGATGATGTCATGGCAAGATCGAGGCCTGACATCCAAGACATCGATGAAGACTAGCAGTTTGATCGCGGTTCGAAGTCGACAGCATCGACGTCGCGACATCAAGAATGACCAAATCAAGGCTACATAGAGTAAGTCGAGGTCGCGACGTGAGATTGATGTCGCGACCTCGATGATGTCACGACAAGGAAACTAGAGTCGCGATCACAACAGCGCTGATCTGCCCGATACTCTAAACTACGCTGAAGCTACATTGGGATTAGGGCCCAACTGGAAAACCCTATAAATACGCAGCTATCCAGCTCATTCAAGCAGCTTGGCGGCCACAGACGAGAGGTCTGGATAGCTGAAAGCTCATTTTCTTTATTTTTTCTTTTTCTTTTCTTTATTTTTCTTTATTTTTCATTTCCGTCGATTTAGAGCAGATTATGCTCTCGTATTTTATTTTTTTTGTAATTTCTGAATCTGGATGTTATCGTTTGAGCTGAAGCTGAATGCAGATTTCAATTTCTTTTCAAATTACTACCTGGAATGTTTGAAGTTCGCATTACAAACTGAATTGATTGTTTCAGCTTTCAAATGGCGTTTATTCTATGATCGAGGAATGCCGATCGTGTAATTCAAGAATTGAGGAATCCAAATTTTCCATTATGAACGCTATAGTCGAATTTACTTAGTCGCTTCCAAAGAAATTGTTAATTTCGCTTAATGAATTTACTTTTGGTTTTTTGGGGTTTATGTTCTCGAGATCCGAATATCGCTTTATACTCCGTTAAGATTTGCAGGTCATTACTCCGATTTCAAGGAGGTCCTCTCGAGTGACACAAAGACATTCCCGAGAGTAATGTACATTTCTTTCAAGGTATACTAACCTCGCTTATTAGGATCTTTGAGCTTCAGAAGTTCACTTAGATAAATCCTCTTCTCACTAAATCGCTAACGAGTTGAATGACTCACATTCATTTTAAACAAGCAAGAGTTCACTCTCAATCGGATATGAGGCCAATCCCGCGGTTAGCGCGATCTAATCAAGGAAAGGTTGATCTATTCTAATTTCGAGGGAGGAGGAATCGAAGTTGTATATCCTGCTTGACCGATAACTCGTGGAGCTACGTTTACATCCATAAACGGGTACGTAAGACGCGTTAAAAATACCCAGACAAGTGAAGTCCTTTAAGAAGACCTAATTCCTCAGATTCGAGAATCAGCCATACCAGATAATGAAATGTGGAGGTGGAGAGATCCAGCCGCATCACAACGCTCGGACAGATTTTGAAACTTGAGATAATCAAGAAATTTTATCGAATTAACTGCAGGAATCGACGCTCACTATAGCCGTTTTTTATTGATGTGTCTGTGATAATCTATTCGCATTCATTTCTTATTAGAAATTCATTTTTCTTTATTTTTTATCTTCCAGTTTGTTGGTTAATTCAGTTATTTTCCTTTTGATCTTTAAAATTTTCCAGCATCTGAATGTTGGATCCTATTATCATTTTTTTTGTCGTCCAAATAGTATGGAAACTGAAAATGTGGTAGTTGATTTAAAATTTTGAGAGATCTCGTGACTAATATCTGACTTTAAATCCATTTGGCCATTACTTGTCGCCCGTGCACTTGCATCGACCAAAAACCAAATTTTGAACATGATTTATTTTAAGAGATTGCGGGTTATATAAAGGATGAACAAAGTATTGATACTGTTGCTGGGGATTAGACAATAGTCCTTTGGTAATAGTGTCATATATTTGTATATGTGTTCATTGGTTTGTCAACAAGTTTTATGGCGCCGTTGCCGGGGATTAGACAATAGTCCTTTGGTAATAACGTCGTAAATTGGTGTATGTCATTTGGTCAGTCAACAAGTTTTATGGCGCCGTTGCCGGATTAGACAATAGTCCTTTGGTAATAACGTCGTAAATTGGTGTATGTCATTTGGTTAGTCAACAAGTTTTATGGCGCCGTTGCCGGGGATTAGATAATAGTCCTTTGGTATTAGTGTCATAAATTTGTATATGTGTTCATTGGTTTGTCAACAAGTTTTATGGCGCCGTTGCCGGGGATTAGACAATAGTCCTTGGTAATAACGTCGTAAATTGGTGTATGTCATTTGGTCGCCAACACCATCTGACCTGAAATGCACTGACTGGTAGCGTTGATCGAGGCAAAGAACCGTGGAGTGAAAATGATATTTGAAAATTGAGTTTTTAAAAGTGAATGATTTAATGTTAAACCGGAAGTTTAATGGAAATGTTTATGTAAATGCTAAGGCATATGGAAATGTTTTATCTTGCATCAATATATATTTATATGTATAGCGAAATATGTATGCATATGTTAAGGTATTATGAAAGTTTAAAAATGTGTAAAGAATGGCATATGTGTTTTAATGATAAAGTAACGATTTTAAATGGATTTATAAATGTATTTTGAAGAAATGTTTTACCGATGGTTACCCTAAACCCCCATGATCATATGATTGATATCAAGCCGAGGTGTTTTTAAGCGTAAGGATTTAGAGGTAGTTATAGGTTACTAACTCGAGGGGAGGGAAATAGGTGTCTAGAGTAATATCCTTTACACGTGATAAAGTGTTATGACTGGAACCCTATGCAGCGTGAGTTTCTCCGCAGCCGTAGTGGTTATGGATCGAATGTGATTGTCCTCACCGCTGCACTCGAACCGTTTCTATGTTTATTCCCTGGTTCCATCGTAAAGAAAGAAATAAAGAAAGAAAGTTTAAGGCATAAATGTTTAAGGCATAAATGGATTTTAATTGTATAAGTATTTATTATAAAGAAAGAAGGAAATGTTGAGTGCCTGAGGTATAAAATGTTTAAGGTATAAATGGATTTTTAAATGTATAAGTATGTATTACTTTGATATATACCGAAACACATTCCATAAATGATTTAAATGTATAAGTATGTATTACTTTGATATATCAAAATGCTATCTAAGGCATAAATGATTTTAAATGTATAAGTATGTATTACTTTGATATATACTCGAAAATGTTATCTTAATGAAAATGTACACTCACCGGGCCTTAGCTCATTCTTTCCATATGTTTCCAAAAATATTTTTAGGTTCCGAGACAGGTGCGCCGGTAGAGTATCTTCCTGTGAGTCATTTAACGAGGAGATCGACGCGATGCGGAACTCGCATTATAAATAGTTTGCATATTTTATATGTCAAATAGTTTGTCATGTATATATGGTTATATCGATATATTTTGAAATGAACTACTTAGGCGCTTCTGGCTTAAGTCCTGGCCAGCCCAACCTTTATAAACTGCATGTAATTGAAGAAATTTTGAATGTTTGATGATTTGAGTTTGAATAAAATGATATGTGTATATATTGTGTTCGATTGAGTTGTGGACGAGGAGTCCTGTAAATGGAAGTCGAGAAGTTAAGATCAAAGATTAGAAGTGTTTTAAATGTTTTCAGGTTTTGTAAATTTGGGAAACCGATAAACAAGAGGGAAATCTCGGGCCAATTTTTATGAAAATCTATGTTTAAAAAAATAAAGAAAAGAAAAAATTTTAGTCACTATTCCGCATTATTTTCTAAAGATATGTTAAGGATTGTAAAGGGGTTCGCTCCATGGATGTTATTTGACTGTTTTGAGGAAAAGTTTCTATATCCATCGAGCCGGAGGTCCCCCGGGTTCACGGCGCTATCCTGGCCCAGATCCTTCAACCTATCGAACTTGGCCGGAATTGGTCCCATGATATGCAATCAAGATACCTCTCTACTGCATCCCACCAATCCTAAATTTCGCCTCTTCCATCGTAAAACTGAAAATAAGACTTCATCTCCAGACAGCCCATAACTCCGTAACCCTTTGTTTACTGGTCCGGCCATAACCAGCCGCCTGATCAACAACGCCACATACGGCTTACGCCTACCAGACTCCTCTATCGACCTCTTAGGTTCTTCAAGAAACTCTCTAGGTATGTGAGGCCGCGGGACACGACCTGGGCCGCTATGGCTACTCTTATCCGCGCGATTTGTGCCACCTACTCCTCGGCCAGAAACAACCCCCCGCACTTGAGCTCCTCCAGCGCCCGTGATGGTCCAAATTCCCACTTTTTGAGGTTGATTCATAGAGGCTGTGAAGTGGAACCAACTACGCGCTCATCTCTCACAGTACGCAGAAACCCTAGAACCGCCGAATGACTCCCAGACGCACCCACGTCCTCTTCCCCGAAGCATAGTACCGTAATTTCAAAAAAAAATCAACTGGTTAATATTTTGAATCACTTCATGTATTATTTTGAATTAGAAATTGCACGTTTTAAGCTAATAATGTAAATTGTATATAACATGTGCCTTTCTAAGACTGCCTCTATTACAAACTTGTGTTGTGATCATATCTCCTCGCCTTAGGTTATACCAACTTATGCTCGATATCTCACCTGCGTGGTATCATCTCTCCTCACGTCCTAGGTTATTGTATACAACCCGCCCGATACCACAATCGACACACACCCCACCCCTTACTACGGCGTGTGCCACGCACTCACGTGTAAAATCCCCAATCGCTACCTCTAACGACTGTAAACTCCTCGTGGAAGCCGGCCGCATTGCTTTGCTTAAACCTCAGATAAAAATTTTTCTTTCTTTTTCCAACTTAGATTTGGTAAAATTTTTGGGCAATGCAGAAACTCCTGAAGATGACGACCGCAGATAGACAATTCCAACTCAGATACACAACTTACACATTTCAAAATATAAGAATCCAGCAACCCAACACATTTTCACAACTACACTATGTACATACATATGCTCCATTATACAAATTCAAAGTGTTTCCTTACAAAATATTATTAATAACAACACTTGTACAAATGTCAGGAGAATCCTAATATGCTCCAGCGTTCGGTATGCCTGTACCTAGAAAATAGTTTTTAAAACAGGAAAATAATGAGCTAAACGAGCTCAATGAGTGTATATTTTATAAGATGTTTCCTTTTTCTGAAAATATCTCAAAACTATAGAATTCTCTTTTACAAGATATTTTCCAAAAGCCTTGCTTGCCTACTTTAAAGTTTCTAAAACTTTCTGTACTTGCTTGATTTTAAAGTTTATAAAACTTTTAATACTTGCTTGCTTGCTTGCTTTGCTTTTCTTTTAAAAACTTATAAAACTTTTCTCAATTTTCGACAAGCATTACCTTGCTTGTTTTTAAAAGTTTATAAACATTTTATAAACCTCTTTGCTTTAAAAAATTTATAAAATATTTCTCAGTCTCTTATTTTAAAAAATGTATAAAACATTTCTCAAATTCTTGCTTTAAATCAGCTTTCAAAACCTTACAAAACCTCTCGCTTTTAAAAGTTTTTTCAAAACTTTATGTTAACGGAGCCCGGGCTCAACCTTTTTTAATCACCTACCGAGCTCGCTCAACCGATCGTTTTGAAATATAAACGGGTGCCTGTGCTCAATCGTTTGCTTATAAATTATATCGTGACAGGAGAAGGCTTGACAGGCTGGGGGAATTGTGTCACGATACAGTATTTATATCGTGACAAGCGGACAATTTGGGCTGAGGCGTGTCACGATACAATCGATTGTATCGTGATAGGGGTTGAGAGGCGTGGCCGCTGGTTGTGTCGCGATACAACACAGCCAGGGCTGCGACACGACAAGCGACGAGGAGCTTCGCGATAAAGCGCGGGGAGGGCCGCGATCTGGGGCCACGATAAGGCCGCTTGGGCTGCGACCTGGCCGGGGCGCGGCCCGCGACCGCGGCCCGGGCGCGGCGTGCGCGGCGCGGCAGGCGCCTTGTCTTGTGACACAGGCGCCGGCCTGCGCGACCCGAGTGGAGTTAGGTGTGCTGTACCCAACCCGATTTTGGACTCAGTGCAATATTTAGTCCTTTGTTTGGACCTTTGTTCATGAACACTGTTCACAAAATTTTTTCAAATAAAAAAATGAAATAAAATCTTTTAAAAATGAAATTTTCAAAAATAAAATTTTTGATGTTGATTATGATTTAATAAAATGAAATTATGTTTTGCATTACCTACAAATGCATGGACATTGTGTATGAAATATTTTTATATGAATAGTGTCTCGAGGTTGTGTTTACGCCTTAGAGATACTGCATTAGAATTTAACTTGCCATTTGACATGTGTAGATGGCTAGTCGAGGGCGATGACGTAGAGGGCGTCCATGGGGTATTGGTCAGGCACCATCGGCACGACCAGCGGGCCTTTAGCGTGGCCGTAGGGATGCGATCAAGCTATCGCACAGGCATGTGCAATAATGAGCCAGGGCGGGTCAAACGACCTCCAGCATTTAGAATCACATCATCCTCCATTAGGTAGAGAGGAGGAGTGGATGACACTCTGACATCGAGATATGGTCGTGAAAGTCTTGGGAAGGAAGATCCATCTTCTTCCAACCCGGGAAAGAAGCAGAAGACTTATGTTTCACAAGGATATCCAGGACAGGGCCAAGGTAATCAGGACCAAGGCCAGGATGGGACATTTAGTAAGGCAGGGCAGATGATGTGTTATTTCTGCCGACAGCCTGGACATTTTCGACGGGATTGCCCACGGAGGCAGAAATCCCAAGGTTATGGGACACCTCAGTCCCAATCATCAGTGAGACGAGCTAAGGTTTCCAGTCAGGATAGGCAGATGGTGTGCTACCATTGCCAACAATCTGGACACATGAGGAGGATTGCCCAGAGGCGGGATCGAGGGTTTAGGGTGTACGGTCGATCGGTAGGACGGGGAGAGGACACAGTTTGTTTCTCCGCACCTAGTATGGAGTCAGGAACCGATGTGGATTCGAGTACCATACCGGCTACCTAATACGCCGTGAGCGGGTCACATAGGCGGAGTCGGAGCGTAGGTCGGGGTCGGGCATAGGATTTGCGGGTAGAGTTCGGGTCGGTAGGCGGACGTGTTACCATTCTTTACCCGGCTGGGCATATGAAGCGAGATTGCCACTAGGAGCGGAGATCTCATGGTCTGATGGGGCGGCATTGGGATCATGGGACATGCGAGAGATCGTTTATACACGCATTTATTTTTACATCATGTTCATTATTATTGCACCGTGCGTGATAGGTTTGGGCATAGAGGTTGAGGCCTTTAGAAAAGCCATAATATGAGAGAATTCTTCCCTAGGATGTAGGGTGAGAGTTGGTCAGATATGTCAAGATCGTGAGTCAAGGATCTCAGTGATTCTGCTCATGGTGGACCTTAGGGTGGTAGACATATTGGGTGTTGTTGTCATTCTTGACATAGATGATTGTGACCATCGGGTTGTCGATGGTGGGACCTTAAGCCAGGGTTGTCATGCAGGCCACGGTCGCTGGAGTTAGGTCAGGATTATATGCGTGGTTGGATGCGTATGTGCGTGAAATTTCGGGACGAAATTCCTTTTAAGGAGGGGAGAATGTAAGACCCGAGAAAATTCCAATTTTCGAAAAAAGGGCAAAATGGTCATTTCGGTAAAAATCGTAAATTTTTCTAGATCTCGAATGACGAAACAAATTTCACGATGGAATCGTCTCGCATGAAATCTAGCTACCGTCGAATTTCCTTCGAATTCGAAGACGATCTCGAATTTACCGCGTTTTCGAGGCTTGCCGAGGCGGCGGGTGTCGTAAAAAGACATGTGATGTGAAAAAAGTCACCTATAACATGTACTCATGTGACACATGTTGCATGAGTAGAGAGATGACGAAAATGGACGGCCTAGATAGTGCTAAGTGTCAAAAATCCAAAAAAAGGGACACAGGGAATTAATATAATTGTTAATGAGAAAAAAACAAAAATGCAATAGTGTCATCCTCTTCCTTTTGAAATACAAAGAAAATGTGCAGGGGAGAACAAAAAAAATGATGGAGTAGCAGATTTTTCATTTTCTAGAGAGAGAGAAGACACCTTCTCCCTAGAATTTCGGTCGATCGGTTAGTGGGACAGACGAAGCGAAGTTGTTACACGGCGGGGGCTACGTGGACCGGGTTGGTGGGACTGGCAACAGCTCCAAGAGGTGGGGATCTTTTCCTGCTTGCGTTATTCTTCGGCTAGGCCGTGTAAATGGTTAGGAATGTTACGAGGCTTGTTTTTAGCCAGTAAACTCGATCTCGAAGCTTTGAGCAAGTGGAAAATTCTATTTGTGTGGCCGTGAACAGTAACCCGAGGGTTTCACTGTTCACATAAATAGTGACATGAATATTTTTGTGTGAATTTTTATGATGTTGAGTGATTCAAAATGAATTGTGTTTGTTAATTAGCCCATGTGAGCTAATTTTGGTGTAATTGATTGTGAATTTACATAACATGTTTTATGTGATTTAATTATGTTAATATATATATATGCATGTGAATATATTAGCATGAATGTATTGGAATTGGCATCATGCATTCCATATGCACTGGGGCAGCCTAGAATATTAGGTGTGAGTGCATGACATGAAATGAAAGAAAAGAAAAACGAACATGGTTGCGAAAGGAATTTCAATGGATGATTTTTAGGAGAATTGTGTTGGGAGATGGTCCAACAATTACACGTCGGAGGAGCCCACGAATTATTTAGGAAGGTTCTTCAACACATTCTCCTCGGAGGATAGTCCAATACTTTTACCGAAATTCGATAGTGTATTTTCGAGAACAACAAGTTTTGTTTTCAAAACGGTGTTTTCTCATACATGGCTTAGGCAAGTGTGAGGGAGTCGGTGAGGACTCGAGACATGGGTTGGTAATGTAGACATTCGAGTAGGTTCATGAAATTTCTTGAATGTGATTGTTTGCCATGCATGTGCACTTAGGTGGGGAGTAACCCAGGTAAGAAATTATCCCTACTGGGCTTTGCTCACCTTGTCGAGGGATCACTATTTCAGGTAGAGGGAGTGTGCACGAGGACGGCGCTCGGTAGAGGCCGCAATTTAGAAGAATGCTAGATTGTGGCTTTGGGTATTGATTTTTGTATAACATGTATTAAAATTGTAAACTTTTGATATATGTTTGGTAAGAGAGATTTATTAACTCTTGAAACTATTGTATATAGTTGGGATATATTTTGTGAGTGTTGATGCAGGGGCCCAGTGGCGGTTATTTTACTCGCGCATGTGAACCAGTGAGTCATTGTGATTGTTTGGGACCAGTACGTATTTGGGTAGAAGCTCGACACAAAGGAGACTTCTGCCGATTTTAATGAGTGATGTGGTGTAGACATTCCTACGAGTATTCCGCGGGTTGACGGGTTGTCAACGGACACCCCGGTTTTGGGGCGTCACAGGTAACAAGCCAAATAATTTGAACCTTTCGGGAAAAGAACCTTGTTTAAAACTTCTTCATAAACGGAAGATGCACTATTTTATATAACCTAAAATCGATAGCTTTTTTTCTAATCCAGAAACAAAATTCAACTTAATTTTCCTTTTTTTTCTCCGATCTATTGACTATGCCTACAATTTCATTGTATATAAAGATTGGAGAGAACTCTGGAAATAATCTTTGGATGATAAAATGTTATTAAAAAAGGGATCATGATATGGGTTGAAATGCATTTTCCTCCAGCAATATTATTTTATTTTATTTTCTTTAGAAGGAATGCTTTGGAAAATTCTTCAATAATAGAGACTAGATAATATATATATATATATATATATATATATATATATATATATATATATATATAGATAAAAGAATGCTTAGATTAAAGGAGCCGGAAAAGTAAATTTAGAAATCTAAGGATATCTTTATTTTTTTAAAAATAAAAACTGCTTTCTATTCTTAAAAATAAAGAGACTGAGAAAAATATGAAAAACTTGTTTGGTTTCAAGTTTTCTTTTTCCTGAAAAACATAAAAAATAAAAATAATAAAAACATTAAATTTAAAGAATAAAGAAGAGTTTTCGGATAAAACTTTTTTGTTTCTTTTGTGCTTTCAAAAACTATTCTCAAGAACATTTTAAAAATATATGAACTAAACATGCTCTAACTCTTTATCAAACTTTTATCTTATTTTGATAAACATGCTTGGCCTTAAAGCGGGGTGTCAGTTGATAACAGATCAACCGCGGAATACTAAATGTAGATGGCCAGGTAACTTGACACCACTCATGAAATCAGGCAGAGTCTCCTTTATACGGGGAGCTCTACCCAAGGTACATAACTTGTCCCAACCATGTACAACGACCACACATGGTCCAAATGCGAGTAAAATAATGGCCACTTGGGCCTCTGCATCAATACTCACAAAACAAATATCCCAACCAAATATACATCATGGTTCAAGAGTTTTACATTACTCTTAATACAACATATATTAACCTTAGGTACTAATATGTATACAAATTAACCACCAAAAGTCACAACTTGGCTTTCTTCTCACGGGCCTTTTATTTGGGGTTAATGTTCTCAGATGACCCGCGTGCAGGCAGGGATACCGGCTGGGTGGCAAGCGATGCATTACCACATCACGGGTTACTCCCACCTAAGTGCACATGCATGGCAAAACAAACACTTTCAATGTGTGAACCTGCTCGAATGTCTACATGACCCGATCCATGTCAGGAGTCCTCACCGATTCCCTCACATATGCCTAAGCCGAATGCGAGTAAAATCACCGTTTTCAAAACAAAAACTATTTGTTCTTGAAAACTCACTACCGAAATTCGGTAAAAATATTGGACTACCCTCCGAGTCGAATTGGTTGGAGAACTTCCGACAGTCGTAAGTCTCGTCGAAGTGATACGGTTGGACCGTCTCCCCAGCTGATTCTCAAGAAAAATCTTAGTGAAATTCCTTTCTGAAACATTTTCATTTAACTTTCAATTTCATGTCATGCACTCTCCTAATATTCTAGGGTGTCCAGTGCATATAGATAATATAATGCGATTCAAAACATTTATGATAATATATTCACATGCATATATATTAACATAATTAATTCAAACAAATCATGTTATTAAATTCACATCAATAACACCAAAATTAGCTCACATGGGCTAATTAGCAAACACAAGCAATTCATTTTGAATCACTCAACATCAAAAAAATTCACATAAAATATTCACATTACTATTCACACAAACAGTAAAACCACCAGTTACGTCACATTCTATAAATGAATTTTCTCAGCTCGGTTTAAAGCTTTTGAGACGAGTTCTGGCTAAAACAAGCTTAGAGCGTTCCTAACCATTTAAATGGTTCTTAAACAAGGATTAACAAGTAGGAAAGATCCACACCTCTTGGGATTGTGAACTCCACGGTGGTGTCACGCGCAGCCCTCGCTGCGTAAACGGCTTTACTTCTTCTTTCCATCGAGCAGACGGTCCTCTTGTAATCCTAGAGAATGTGCTCATTCTCTCTCTACCTCCAAAAAAAACGATCCAACACATCTCCTTTTTTGACCTTGCATGTTTTGTGCTTTTTCCATTGAGAAGACAACTATTGACATTTTGTCTTATTATCTCGTGCCGGTCTATGTTCCATTCATGTCCTGGTCTTGGATTTTTGACGCGGCACTATCTCGGCCATCCATATCATCACCTCTCTGCTCGTAAAATCTCATATGTCATTATGTAAATCAGTGACTTTTGTCATCATATGTCGTTTTCACATTGCCGATCTTGACTCTTACTCGAAAAATAATGTCATTCGGCGTCTCCCGAATCGACGTGGTAGCTGCATTCATGGCTGAACGTTCTGCGATATGAAGTCCATTTAGTCATCAAAGTCTAGAAAAATTTCGGATTTTTACGAAATAATTTGTTTTGCCACTTTCAAAGTGGAATTTTCTCGGGTCTTACATTCTCCCCTCCTTAAAAAGAATTTCGTCTCAAAATTCCACTCACATACGCATCTAACCACGTGCATATGTAACCTCACTCAACTCCAAGACCGTGTCCCGGGTGACAACCGGCTAAGGTCTGATGTGACAACCGATGGGTACATCAACTCATCCATGTCAAGAATGACATCAACACCCAATGTAACCACCTAAGATTTCATGAAGCGAATCAGGATCCTGCCTCACGATCTCGACACACTTGACTGACTCTCACCTAGATCACAGGAAGAAATCTCTCATATTATGGCTTTCTGAGCCTCGACCTCACATGCAAACCTGTACACAAGATGCATTAATGAATGAACTGCGTGCATCCAATTCAATGCTACTCCTGAGCAGCAAGTGCAAGGGTAAGCGTACCACGCATATCCGGTCTGCTGTATGCTCAGTCGCAGTACCTTGAGACCTCTGCCTCCTAAGACAATCTCGCCTCATATGCCCAGGCTGGCGACAATGGTAACACGTCATTTGCCTAGTTTGACCCAAACTCTCGGCCTGTAAATCCTGTGGTGGACCCCGACCTACGCTTTGGTCCTGGCCTATGTGACCCGTCTGCGAAGTACTAGGTGCTTGTGCGGCACCCTGGGACTAATACTGGTCCTTCTGACCCATACTAGGGTGTGGAGAAACAAACTATGTCCTCTCTCTGTCCTCTGGCCGAGCTAGGGCTGTGTCCCGAGCCACAGGATCCTTTGTCTCTGGGGGCAATCCCTCCTCATGTGTTAATTTGCTAACGATGGTATACGCCATCTGTGTAACACCCGAAATATACCCCGAGTTTTAGGACATGTTTAGGAGTATAATAAAAGTAAAAGTATATTTATCGGAATAAAATAAAAGATAAAATAAAATAAGAAAGAGCTTGGAACAATACAACGTTAAGGGTAAATTAATAAGTTACCAATTCGGGGACCTAGATTCATGAATTTAATAAGTTCATATGCCAAAGTAGGAATATGCATAAGTTAAATCAAGAGTAATAAAGAATTGGAGGACCAAAGAGTAATAAAAGAAAGATGTTAAAATGAAATAAGGAAGAAAATTGTGGAAGAGACAAGTGGCTTGAAGGAAGGAGGGAGGAAGTTTCCTCCTTTGACTGGAAAGTGAAATAAAAAGAGGATAAGATCAAATGAGATAAGACTCCAAAATAAGCTATCTCATTTTTGTCTTAGAGAGAAAACAAAAACGGATAAGAGAGAAGAAAAAAAAGGAAGAGAGAAGAAGAAGAAGAAGAAGAAAAGAAGAAGAGAAGAAAGAAAGAAAGAAGAGAAAGAAGAAAAGAAAAGAAGAAAGAAGGAAAGGAAAAAGAAGAACACAGGTATGGAACTATAAATATTTGTATGAAAACTATGGGTGTATGGAATGCTAGGATTTTGTATAGAAAAGTATGGATACATGGTTTGGAACCCTTTCTTTTGTGTATGGTTTGGGTTAGAAATTCCCAAACTCATTAGGGTTGAGTTAAGAAGAGCTCTAAGGCTTCTATGGAGTGTGTTGCAGGGAAAGGTCTAGTTGAGTTGAACGAAAATTTCCTGTGTTTGATCATAAACATTAGCCAGACATAGAAGATAGGTTTTGGGTAATAAATTAAGGGAATTTAGCAGTAAGTCCTTCTGTGAAATTGTATCCACATCAATGAAATTGATGTTAGGTTTTAATTACTCAATTTGGACCTCTGTAGACCAAGTGGTCTTCTGCAGGAGTCGGTCGGCTCGGCCAGGTCAGGTCAGTTCGGCCAGTTTGGGTCAACTAGTCGGACCTTAGAGCTGATTTTTGGGTACGAAATAAAGGGAATTTGGAAGTAAGTACCTCTGATAAATTGTAGCCACATCAATGAACTTGATGTTAGGCTTTTGAATTTCTCAATTCAGACCTCTGTAGACTAAGTTATGGTCCTTTTACCGAGGTCAGTCTGTAGAGGTCAGCAGAGGTCAGCCTGTAGAGGTCAGCCTGTAGAGGTCAGTTGCTAGAGGTCAGCTCGGCGGTGCGCTCAGCCCGGGAGGTCAGCTCGGGCTCGGTCGATTCAGATGCGCTCGGCTTGGGTGTGACTACGTATGACCTCCAAATTCAGAAGGTCATAACTCCTTCGTTCGAACTCCGTTCCGGGTGTTCTTAGACTCTATGGAAATCTCATTGAGTCAAGAATCCATTACTATGCCTTAGGAGATTAGCAGGTGTCAGACCGAGGTGTCAAACCGAGCTCGCGGTCGGTCATTTCGGCCGGTTCGGTCGGCTCGTGCGGGCGGCTACGTATGACCTCCAGCCGGAGGTCATATCCTTAGATCGAACTCCGTTGGATGTTCTTAGACTCTATGGAAAGCCCATTGGTCAGAATCCATTCATGCCTGAGGAGATATCAGGTGTCGGTAGGTGTTAGTGAGCTCAGGAGTCGGGGTCATCTCAAACCCGATTCAGAATCGGCTCGGATGGGTGTGACTACGTATGACTTCCAACTTTAAAAGGTCATAACTCCTTCGTCCGAACTCCGTTTCTGGTGTTCTTAGACTCTATGGTAAGCCCATTGAGTCAAGAATCCATTCATATGCTTGAGGAGGATATTAGGTGTCAGACCGAGGTGTTAGACTGAGCTCACTGAGGTCAGGTCAGCTCTGCTGGGCGTGACTACATGTGACCTCCAACTTCGGAAGGTCATAACGCCTTCGTCCGAACTCTGTTTCGGGTGTTCTTGGACTTTATGGAAATATCATTGAGTCTAGAATCTAACCATATGATATTTAATGACATTCGGTATCCACATAAGAAAATATGATTGTTGTACCAAGTGTACTAATCGCTTGGGTAAAGTCAATTAGAATACATGATAAGAAGAGAGATAGATGAACAAGAAATAGCAACATAAGTAGATTTTATATGAAAAGGAATATAGAAGAAAAGAATAAAATGATAAGCACAGAGAACACGTATAATTGTATGACTGCCTAAGACCGGATATTGAATGACAAGACATATATGATCAGTGCTTTGGCACTCCTGCTAGTACTACGGCGCTTCTGTAAGTGGGCGGCACGTATACATGATGGTGCCGACCTCCTGCTAGTGCTACGGCTTCTGTGTCGTGAACGCGTTTTCGCCTTTTCTATATAGACTAAAACCTAGGTAACATAGCTATAAGAACACAATTCTCTTATACCCATGTCACTTTGGATAATTTGGCTTACTAAAATAATTTTCTCTTAATGTTCAAGATTAAAAACAAGGGTTCAGTCTATGACAACGCAAGTGGAGTCATATTAGTAAATCTGAATGTAAGTCCAGGTATCATTCCCACAGAGATTGATAGCGAATTACAGGTCAACTACCCTAACTACTAAAATTTCATACTATTTGGACTCAAAACTCATATTGAAAATTATATCAAAACGAAAAAAATTAAAACTCCTATACTATTGAATATGCTCAAATTAAACTAAAACAAAAATGAATGACTAAAAATAAATTGTACATAAAAGAATGGATTGAATTAGTTTACTGTGAGAAACGAAAATAACCATCATTGAAATACAATGGAACAGTCAATTCGGCGCTATGTCGGGTTACTACACATTTACATGCATGGATCGATCTTTGTCAAGATTTTTCTAATTATTGGAATTGGATTTCTTAGTTTTCAACGATTTAATATCACTTAGCTTCTCTCGAAGACAAGATTAAACCAGCTACGTATTCCACATTTTCTTGCAAGATCTGGGTATTTTTCTTTCTCAATACTTCACACCCATTTCTTTTTTACAGCAGAACTTTAACTTCACCTTCTCAGGATTTTAGCTAAGTTTCTACTACTTAATTGGTGGCTCAACCTCCAGATCTATGGGTTTATCCCTTTCCCTTGATTAGATCTAAGCTAACACAGGGATTTGGACGTACCTACATATTAAGGTGAACTCTCTGATTATTTATATTGTTAAATACACCCCTCGGCCCCAATTATGGCGAATGGGGATTTATCAAAATGAACTCTCGAGCTCGGTATTGTCAATGGTAGTCGAACATACCCAGAAAAGAATGCTCTCAACTCTCAGGAATCTCCGTCTCTGTGTCACATAGAGGGCATCTTGGATATCAGAGTAAGATACATTCCCTCAAATGGTACTCGGTACTACCATTGGGAACTTATCCATTTAAAAACGACACCGATTAAGTGAAAACCAAACACAAATTAATTCTCATAAATGTGCAGGAAAGACTGTAACTAAATGTAAATCAAATCCAGCTAAGCTGCGCTCTGATTACTGCATCGCGAATTAAGAAATGGAAGGCCGATCACGCACCACCACTATAATTTCAATAAAACTGAGAAGAAATGAATTCCAAAAATTTGTCTAGATTTCATAAATTTCTAGGCAATAATACTTAGGAAAAATAACAAAACTAACAATCCAGCTCTATTCGTCTCTTGCGGTTTACTGATTTCAAAGCCATAAATAAAACTAAACAAAAAAAATGAAATCCTCTAAAATATACTGCGAGTTCTGCTTCTTTTTCCACTTTTCTTTGGGTAGTGAAGAAGGAGAAAACTGCTTTACCATTCGAAAGCTCTTTATTTATACTGTAAAGAGAATCTGGGTCGAATCCCCAAAATGCTCCAGGTGGAAATCCAAAGAAAAAGCCCAGCTCACTGTTCTATGTCGCGACCTCAAGTTGATGTCGCGACATGAACTTGTCTTGATGGCTCATGATCAGTCGCGACCTATTTCTTTTAAGTAGCAACCATTTTGTCTTGAAACAACTTTGATTTGTGGTCGCGACCTCTTTTGCTTTCCGGTGTTCGCCGGTGATGTCGCGACCTCGGTTTGATGTCCGACATCAATCTCTGTTCTTCAACATACGTGTTGCGACATCAGTTTTAAGTTGTGACCACCTTGCTATTTATTGGCGACACCGTATTTGTGACTTTGATTTCTTGAAGTGCCATTACAATTGGTGGTTTTCTTGTCTTCATAACTTTCAATTTTATGTAGCGACCTCATGGTGATATACGCGACCTCTACGCTTTCCATTTCTTTTCTTGAGTTGCAACTGGTTCACGTTATGGCTTGTTTTCTGCTTCCCAACTCTTTTCCAGATCACGACATCAAAGTGATGTCGCGACCTCCCACTAATACGCTAGCTCTTCTTTAGGTCTCGACCTGAATGATTGGTCGCGACATCATTTATGCTCATTGACTTTTTAAAAGGTTGCAAGCTCAGTTCCTTGGCAAGTGCTTCTATCTGACTACAGGTTGCAACCTCTTTTGACACTGTTTTCGGTTGCACTTTGAATACTGGTATTTTTATGTCGCGACATGAAATGGAACTTAGTATAAAAACTAGTTGCAACCTCTTTTCTTTTGCAAAGACTTCTCTTGTGGCTTCATAGACGAATTCTGGTCGCGACCTCAAGTTGATGTCGCGACATCATTCATACCCTTTTGGTGTCGCGACATCAAAATGATGTTCTGTTTATCAATTTCTTCTCCACTGATTGTTTCCTTTAGTCTCAACCACGTTTTCTTTGTCGCAACTTCCTTTTGAGTCACGACCTCCCTTGTTCGCGTTGATTTCTTCAAAAGCGAGATTTGTTCTTTGTCATTGACTGGAATTCTTTGGAAGCCAGGCTTCTGTCGCGACTTGAATTCCTCTTCTGACTTCAGTGCTTTGCAGTGTTCTTCGATTTTGCTAAATTTGATTTTATATGTATTTTCTTTGCAAATTGAAATTTGAGTCAATTATCACTTTTCTGCAAACAATTCAACATTATTCTCATAATAAACTCAGAAAAATGGATTGAAAATCTAGTGAGTTTTTGGACTCATCAAATTCCCCCAAACTTAAAATTTTTGGCATACGACAAAAAGAAGAAAGAAAAAAGAATTGTTTTGTCCCTCAAACAAATAAGCTTAGAAAATTTTAGGACATTTTAAATTCATTCTGATCTTTCTCATTCCACCTTCTGATCTGGAAATTAAAGAATACACATATTATTTCAAATTTCGGTTTGATGATGCAAGAGTAGACATGGTATACTTTTATCACAAAATTCTTGATAAACTAATGTATTTAAGCAGTTTAGTTTACAAGTCTTGTTTATTATTATTATTATTCAATGTAGTCATCAATCCTTTTCATCTTCATGTTGAATTCAGTTAATCTTCTGGGAGTTTTCTTAGATTTGTTTGTCAAGTCCCATGAAGCATTTTTCATATTGATCTCCACTAATGTAGGTAAATTCAACCTTCAAAATCAATGAGGTCTTTCAGGTTTGTAATGTTGGGCTTAGGTAATTGGGTAGATAAATGAAAATTTTTAAGTTGGAAATTACCCAGTTTCCATCTTTTCTCTAAACTTGTTGCCTCCAACTTTCACCCTTTTCCTTCATTGTTCTTGCTGATTCTCCTCAATCTTAGCCTGATTCATCTTTTTGAATTCTTTTCATGGAATTTCAATCTCCATATGTATTTGATTCAGGCAGATTCCTTGTTCTTTAACTCCTTTGCTTTTATTTTTCTAAGATTTGGAATAGTGCAATGTTTTGTCTTCTTAGGCTTATCATAATAGAGAACTTTGGAGCTAACAGCTCATACGATTTAGCATTAGGGGGCTAGGTGTTAAAACACCCTTACGAGCTTAATTGTTCAAGGGAAATAGGCCACAAGACAAAACTTATTCCTTATTTCACTAACTTCTGCTTCTTTACTTCTTCAACTCCTTCGTTGTCAACATTTGGAAATACTATTTCCCACCAAATTTGTTTCTTCCTTTATACTCAACTTTATCTTAATTGGAAATTGGATAATTTGGGCTCTTTGCTGCAGGTTTATTGCAAGGAAGGGGATTTCGGTTTTCAATTGTTGTTTATCGAAGAAATAAGGCTTATTTGGCTCAAATCAAGGAACTAGAGAATATGCTTAAGCATATTTTGAGGGTAGGCTTAGAAAAGCTCAAGCTTCCAAGGATGGCCTCTATCATTTCTTGTTAGTTTCATTTTCACCTAGGATTTCGCCTCAATCAATAATCAAACAAGTTCTAGGACTATGGACTCTAAATCCTGAATCTCCCAAAAGATGTTCCTAATTCCTGTCAAAATTTCATAAGTTTTGTTGACCAATGTGTATTATGTCTTCAAGACTTGTATTTATTTACTGTTTATTTACATTATTTCAATTAAGTATTTTGTTCCATCAGCAATAACCAATTTTCCAATTTTTGCAACATAAACTGAATTTAAATAATGCAGGCAATACTCCTAATTTCAGTTTAATTATTATTTTGTTCTTTCCAATTTCTTCTTGAGAAAGAACAGAATTATTTATTTGATTCCTAAACAGAGAAGAAAATGACACATAAACAAAATTCAGAGATCATGAACAATCAATTTAATAGTCAACAAGAATTTTATTCAAATATCAAAACATTTCGATATTGTACAATCTGTTTTCTTTACAAATAAGACTGTAACTAAACTCGAGAAAAACTCTCTGTTTCTTGATCCGTCTATCTCTTCCCCCAGAAAGTTTGCAGCTCCTGCTTAAATTTGATTTCACGGACAGGCTCCTCAAAGAGTAGTTGAACATTAACAGTTGTTAAACTAAGTGGAGCGCCTTGGTTGATGGGTTCTAATTAACTCTTCTTCCAATTCCATTCCCATCAACCACTCTCTTGATTACACATCGTTTTATGGAATAAGGAATGGAATTGGTTTGTTTTCCGACTCCATTCATTCCATAAACTCTGTGTTCACAGCTTGAAGCTCTTCTTTTCTCTCAGTCTTCCTTTTCTCCATTCTCTTCGTTTATTTTTCCTTTGTTCTCTCATCCTTTTATAGTGAATTGCGTCTCTTGGGAACTTACAAGGCCATTTATTCTTTCTTTAAATTTACGATGAATGGAGTAAATGAGATTCCTTGAATTCTTACTCCCTTGACATTTCCAACTGAGGTTTTTGGCCTTTGATGGAGAATTTTGATCGTTTTTTCTCGAATTTATGAACTTTCTTTTGATTATTCTCCTCGAAACTGAGCATACTAAACAAATCGGTTCAATCAAGAAATGTATTTCTGTTTCTGCATTCATAACTATTTATTTCCACAAAATTTCTGAATGACTGTTGCAGGACTGAAAAGTTTGGGTGAATTGTAGTTTAATTGAATTTGAAGTGGATTGGGCGTTGGGTTTAAGGTCATGACAGCGCTTGGGGAGTCAAGACATTTACTATTGGGCTACTAAATTAATGTTTTGCAATGGCTTATTATTTTCCTTTGGTGCAGTGCGACTTAAAATTCCATGTCGTGACTGCAAGAGATTAGGTCACGACCCGAGGAAAATTGTTTTTCAACCTAAAGATTGTTCTTTCCCTCCTTTATTTCAGTTGTGACCTCAATTTCATTATTTTGACTTTCTTTTCCACTTCTTATTTTTCACATCCAGCACTCTTGGTAGCCACTTTTGAATTAATGTTGCGACATAAAATAAAAACACTCAATTTCACAGCAATTTCAATTTATTCACTTCCATTCAAAACAACTACAACTCAACTCATTTGTATCATGCAAAAATTCAGCAAATTCCATTATGCATCACATTCAGCAATTAAGCATCAAAACAAAATAAAAATTCCCCCAAACTTTCCAATTATGCTATATCAAGAAAAATTTTAAAAATCAAATCAAGAAGAAGAAGAAGATACTGCCCCTATTTGATTTCTTATGCCGATTGAAATTTGATTCCAGATGCTCTCCTTTTGCTCAATCTTCATTATCCTGCAAAACTAAAAAAATAAAAATATTTACCTACTCTTCAATCAAAAATTAGTAAAATCACAATAAGCTATTAGAAATTTAAACACATAAATTGTAAACTATAACAAGAAAAATTAAAATCAAACTGATGTGGATTGCCTTCCACAAAGCTGCTCAATTTTTAGTCTTTAGCTGGACTCTCTGCTGCCATTGTTCTGTTTCTTCAATTTTCTTCATTCAAAACTAAGGGTTTATCTTCCAATTGCTCTTTCCCAAGATAATGCTTTATTCTCTGACCATTAACTTTGAACTCCTCATGATTGTTGGTTCTAAGTGTCACTCCCCCAAATTGTGTGCTTGATACCACTGTAAATGGTCCACTCCATTTGGACTTGACTTTCTGGAAGAGTCTTAATCTGAGTTAGACATAAGGCTGATCTCACGCCTTGAATTCCCTCCTCAAAATTCGTTGATCATGCCATTTTTTTGTTTTGTCCTTGTAGATTTTAGCACTATCATAGGCTTCATTCCTCAGCTCTTCCAATTCATTTAACTGGAGTAATCTATCTTCTTTAGCAGCTTTAAAATCAAAATTGAGCTTCTTGATAGCCCACATAGATTTATATTCACAAAAAACTCGAGGTAGGTGATAAAGGTTTTCGAAAACTGAGTCTGTATGGGGAACGTTCGATGGGAGTTTAAAAGCGATCCTGTATGCATGAGTGCATCATCAAGCTTCAAACCAATCTCTCACAGCGAGCTTACGGTCTTTTCGAATTTTCTTTATTTCCTGTTGGAAATTTCGACTTGCCCATTTGTTTGAGGATGATGTAAACTCATAATGTGTTTGATACCATATACGCTCATAGTTTGTCAAACACCTTATTTGCCAAAATAGCTTCCTCCGTAAACAATTATAGTTATGGAGTGTCCCAATCTGCTGAAATCTTTCTTTATAAAACCCCACAAATTTGTATTGGCATCATTTTGGACATCTTCTTGCTTCTACCCATTTTGATACATAATCACAGCTAGAAGTATGTATATTTCCAAATGAGCTGGAAAAGGTCAGCAAATCCGTCCCATACGTGAATAACTACGCCACTAGGATACCTTAGGGGCACATCTCATGCCTTTGCTGATATTTCCCATTCTTTGGCATTGATCACACAACTTTACCCATTCAAAACAGTCTTTAAAAATCGTAGGCCAGTAGAATCATGACTGGAGAATTTTATGGGCTGTTTTATCTCCTGCAAAGTGTCCTCCATAAGGTGATGCATGACATTCTTATAAAATCTTACTTTATACCTTTGGTACACATCTCCTTATAATCAAATCGGCTCC
This sequence comes from Tetrastigma voinierianum, assembly GCA_016808115.1. Lineage (NCBI taxonomy): Eukaryota > Viridiplantae > Streptophyta > Magnoliopsida > Vitales > Vitaceae > Tetrastigma > Tetrastigma voinierianum. The sequence goes on along the minus strand of JAEQBH010006664.1, from coordinate 162,968 downwards.
TCTTTTAAACAATAATGGATTATCGGATATAAGTACCACTTTGTCGATCCTTAGCTTTTTCTCTCTTGGTAGCTGGTCTGGTGGCATAATTCCACAAGCTAGAAATTCACAATATCGGCATACGGGGTGATTGGAGTGGCAGTTGAATAAGCTGCTCATACGGAAGAATTTTCTACTATTTCTCTTCTTTCTTCTTGTCACGTTAAACTCTCTACTCTTGACAAGTGATCGGCTATCACATTGTCACTACCCTTCTTGTCTTTTATTTCTAAAATCAATTCTGATAATAATACCACGATAAACCTTGGCTTTGCTTCTTTCTTTGCCATTAGATATTTAATTCTTTGCATGATCGGTGTATATATAACAACATAGGACCCCAAAATGTATGGCCTGAATTTTCACATACGAATACTATGCAGGCATCTCACTTTTTGATAGTAAGTACATTTTCTTTGTGCTTCATTAAAGGTTTTGCTAGCATAGTAGATGGCCTTGAATACTTTTTCATCTTTATGTCCTAATACAGCTCCCATTGCGAAATCACTGGCATCACACATGATTTCAAATTCTTTGTTCCAATCTGGTTTTGCCATGATGGGAGCTTCAACTAGTCTAGATTTGATTTCTTCAAATGCTTTCTGGCAGGATTCATCAAAACAGAACTTAGTATCTTTTTCCAGTAATCCGCATAGTGGTCTTTGCGATTTTGAAATCTCTAATAAATCTTCTATAAAATCGGCATGTCCTAAAAACTTGATTCCCTTGTTGTAGTGGGTGGCATTAGGTTTCTGTAATTCAGAGAAACTTTCTGGTCTACCTTAAGCCTGGCTGAAATCATATACCCCAAAAGACAATTCCTTGATATATAAAATGGCATTTTTCCCAATTCAGAGCCAGATTCTTGTCTTTGCACCTTTGAAATAGTCCCCAGGTTATGCAGGCATTGTTCAAAACTAGATCGTCCTGCACAGCAAAATCATCCATGATCTCCATAACTTTTACGCTAGATCAGAAAATATATACATCATGCATCTTTGGAAAGTACCGGAGCATTACGAACCAAAAATGGCATTCTCCTAAAAGCAAAAGTGCAAATGGGCATGTAAAGTGGTTTTCTCCTGATCTTCCCAGTGCAATAGCAATTTGGTTATATCGGGTATCCATGAAGAAAACAAAAATGAGGTGTCACACTTAACCTATCGACATCGATCAATATGAAAGCGGGGGAAAATTATCGCTACAGTTGAGTATTCAATTTTACATTAGTCAATACACACCTCCATGTCACGCTTCTTTGTAGGAATCGCCTTTATTCTTTTCATTTCTGATCACAATGAATCCACCTTTCTTGGGAACCACATGCACTGGGCTTACCCAAAAACTATCTCATATAGCATATATAAAACCTGCATTTAACCATTTCAGAACTTCTTTTCTGACAACTTCTTTCATCACTGGATTTAGCCTCCTTTGATGTTCAATAGAAGTTTTTGCATTATCTTCTAGCAATATTTTATGCATGGGTAACGGGAGGGGCTGATACCTTCGATCTTCAATGACCAAGCAATTGCTTTGTATTCTTAGAATTACCAAGAACTTCGCTTTTCAAATTTTCCGCCAATCAAGCCGGGAGCATGATAACCAGTTTTCTTTTCTCGGTTCTAAAACTCATATTTTAAATGATCAAGCAATTCTTCAATGTTACCTCTCGCACTAGTTTCCTGCTCCTGAGTTTGCTGTTTCTGGCTGCTTATTTCATCTTGACTGTTTTCATTTATACTAGAGATTGTTTCTAGCAAACATATTTAGCTGCAAGATTTCACAATCAAGTAGCTCTCAAGATAACAAAATTCATCTCAATTTCATTGATAGGAGTTGTCGATACAATCGTAATCTTATCACCGAGAAGGCTTTTGTTTCTTATAGCCATACAACTGTCTCCCTCTACATTAGGATGTTCCGCACTCCTATTAATATTAAACTCGCACCGCTTCATCCCCAACTCGAGTGTCGCCCACCTTTCGCATCTATCATAGCCCCGTTAAGAAAGGTCTTCCAAGCAACAAAGGAACTTGGGTATCTTCCTCCATCTGCATGATAACAAAATCTACTGGGAAAATGAATTTCCCAACCTTGACAAGTACATCTTCTAGAATGCCCTCTGGTTGTGCCATTGACCTATCAGCCATCTGCAATGTAATTGCTGTTGGGGTAAGTTCCCCCAAACTTAGTCTCTTCACCACTGAATGATGGCACTGCAGTACAGCTAGCTAATCATACCCTCCGCCTATCTTTCTTCGTCAAGATCTCTTCAGAATTTTGGCTAAAGAGGCATTTGACTGATCACCTCAGAATGGAATATTTATTTCTATTTTCTTGAAAATATCCAAGAATTTAGAAAAACTCGTTCTTCTTCTGACTTCAAGTCTCGGTGGGGAATGTTCCAGTGTATACGCTGGTACTTTCCTTTTCATTATTACTCTTTTCAAATTGCTCAACTGCTGGTTCTTCTTCTTCCTTTCAGTCTCTTCTTTCTTCCATTTCGCCTCTTCCTTTCCGCCTTCTTATTGTCAAGCCAAACTTCCCGCTCTTAACCGAATTGCCATGCAATCTTGGGTTCTTCTCGAGTGTCACTAGGAATGTACCCTTTGCTTTGATTTGGCATATTTAGGATGCTGGTTCTACTAGTCTCTAAATTTTTCAATGAGGCACTAGCATTCTTCCTAAACATGTGTGAGCATCGCATCGAAAGCTTCCAAGTCGATAGTTTCGCTCATGGAATTGTAATGTTTCCTTTTCGGTCAGTCTCCATGAACTCCAAAGATTTTGTTCTTCAAACGGTCGGGTTCTCCTTTCAATTCCGATATTCATTTCCTTCCTTCACCTCCTGATGCCGCTGAAACTTTGTGGCTGCTGATATCCTTTGTCGAGGATGTTGTCCCCGCCTTGGGCCGTAATGCCCCTCCACCATGAGAAACTCTCATGGTCCTCGCCGATCAGAAGTAGCATGGGCAAAGTTAGATTTGGCTTGAAATGATAACTTCTTTGCTCATTCACGTACTTAACCTCCTCAGCACCATAAGAATCTTCTTCTATTGGCACGTCAGCACTTTTTCTCATAAGTTCTCTTTCTACTTCTCCTATTTCATGAGCAAAGCAGCATCTTTCTCTTGTTTGTCATCCTATGCATTATGGCATCCAACTCGCTTTCTTCCATGGTCGCTATCTGCCACCCATGACCTCTTTCCTCTCGTCGCTTCCTTGAAAACTCAGATGGAGCCTTCATATTACATTTTGCTAAATCTTCTATCACATCTCTCGCCTCTTCAGCACTTTTTCGTTTGAATGCTCCACAACATGAAGCATCTATAATGCCCTTGGATGTATCATTCAAAGCATGATACACTATGTCCATCTAGGTCTTCAAATCTATTCCATGACGCATTTCTTCAAAGAACCTCTTGAATCTTTCCAAAGCTACATATATTCTCATCTTCCTTGTTGGAATACTATTATCTCTCTTCATCTCTAAGTGAGATGGGGAAATAATCGCTCTAAGTAGGTTTCTACCAACCTTCCAAGTATCATCAACAACTATGGAATGATCTCATACATTGTGGATGCTATGTCTCTCAAAGAAAATGGGAAGAGATGCAGCTTTATCACCTCTGGTCTCACACCGTTCAGCTTCACTGTATTTGCCATTCTGAGAAATCTTCCTAGGTGCTCATTTGGGTCTTCAGTGGGATGACCAGTAAAGTGATGTTGCTGAACCATTGTAATTAAGGCTGGCTTTAGTTCAAAATTATTTGCATCCACAAAGAGATCGTCTGACATGTAATACTCTTCCCGACACAGTTCCAAAAAATCTCCATTGTGTCAAGAATGGGGTCTTCCTCGGGTCGCTGTCCTCCGTTCCTCCGTTTGGCCATGCCCCCATCCCCGCCATAACTACGTCGCTTCTTGTCTTCTGCTTCCCGAAAGTGTTCTCTCCAATTCATGGTCACTGAATCAGTCGAATCCCGCTTCCTATGCATTAAAGGTTTTCCCATAATCAAAACACACTCAGATTAATAGGATTAGTCAAACTTAAACAATTATGTCCAACTTGGTTTGTTAAAAATTAGTGGCTGATGTAGCCACTGCTTGAAAAGCTATTTTTGTTCTTTTCTCAAAAATGTCCAAATTAGTATTTCCTTCTTTTGTCAGAATATTGATCTAGTTAATTTTTCAATTCAAGAATCCAAGGCCATAAAACTTATTCGCTTTATATATAGACTAAAACCTCAATTTACTATTAGCTATAAGAGTCTTACAATTTCTTATACCCACGCTACTTCGATAATTTGGCTTTACTAAAATAAATTTCTCTTAATGTTCAGGATTAAACAAGGGTTCAATATGACACTACAAGTGCACAAATACACAAGAAAATCTAAATGTAAGTCCGTGCATCATTCCCACGTAGATTGATAAGCTTAATTACGTCATCCACCCCAACTACTAAAATTTCATACTATTTGGACTCCAAACTCATAGTGAAAATTTTATCAAAACGACAAAAATGAAAACTCCTATACTATTGAATATGCTCAAATTAAACTAAAACAAAAATGAATGACTAAAAATAAATTGTACATAAAAGAATGGATTGAATCAGTTTACCGTGAGAAACGAAAATAAACCATCATTGAAATACAATGAACAAATAATCAAAGACTATGTCCGCATCTGCTCTATACATGGATCTGATCTTCATTCAAGATTTTCTAATTGAATCGATTTCTCCGTCACCGATTTAATATCCTTGCTTCTCTCAAGACAAGATTAAAACCAAACACCAGATTCCACATTTTCTCTTGCAAGATCCTCGGTATTTTTCTTTCTCAATACTTCACACCCATTTCTTTGGACAAAGAGTAACTTTAACTTCACCTTCTCAGGATTTTAGCTAAGTTTCTACTACTTAATTGGTGGCTCAACCTCCAGATCTATGGGTTTATCCCTTTCCCTTGATTCGATCTAAGCTAACACAGGGATTTGGACGTACCTACAGATTAAGGTGAACTCTCTGATTATTTATATTGTTAAATACACCCCTCCAACTTCAATTATGGTTTAATGGGGATTTATCAAATGAACTCGTGAGCTTTCGCTAGCTTCACGTAGTCGAACATACCCGTAAAAGAATGCTCAACTCGTGAATCTCCGTCTCTCGTGTCACGCAAGGCATCCCGATATCGAGTAAGATACATTCCCTCAAATGGTACTAGGTACTACCATTGGGAACTTATCCATTTAAAAAAGACACCGATTAAGTGAAATCGAACCCAAATTAATTCTCATAAATGTGCGTAGAAAGATCAGAATTCAAATGTAAATCAAATCTAATGAAGCCGCACTCTCACATCGTGATTGAGAATTAAGAAATGGAAGGTCGATCATGCACAACCACTATAACTGTACAAACCAGAAGAAATGAATTCGAATTTGTCTAGATTTCATAAATTTCAGTACACACTTTAGAAAATAACAAAACTAACAATCCACTTATTCGTCTCCGCACGCTTTTGCGACCAAAACTCATAAATAAAACTAAAAATAAAAAAAAATGAAAATCTACTCTAAAATATACACTGAGTTCCTCTTCTTTTCCCTTTTGCTGGGTAGTGAAGAAGGAGAAAACTGCTTTACCATTCCAAAGCTCTTCATTTATACTGTAAAGAGAATCTGGGCCGAATCCCCAAAATGCTTCAGGTGGAAATCCAAAGAAAAAGCCTAGCTCACTGTTCTATGTCGCGACCTCAAGTTGATGTCGCGACATGAACTTGTCTTGATGGCTCATGATCGGCCGTAACCTCTTCTTTTAAGTAGCAACCATTTTGTCTTTCAACAATCTTTGATTTTTGTGGTCGTGATCACGCTCAGGCTCACACCCTTTTGCTCTAGCCTTCGCATTGATGTCGCGACCTCTTTGATGTCGCGACATCAATGCCCTATTCTTCCAAATAGCCTCGTGGTTGCGAAGAATCGCTTAAGTTGTGACCACCTTGCCATTTATTGACGACTTCATAAGTTGTGACTTTGATTTCTTGGTCGCACTCAAGCAGGTTTTCCCGCCTTCATAACTAATTTTATGTCGCCACCATGGTGATGTTGGGCGACTCTTCGCTTCCATTTATTTTCTTAGGTCAGAACCCCGGCTCCACGTTGTAACTGATTTCTTTCTTCCCAACTCTTTTCCAGGTCACGACATCAAAGTGATGTCGGACCTCCCTTTCTTCGCTCGCCTCTTAGGGTTGCGACCGAATGATTGGTCGCGAAGATCATTTCGCCATTGACTTTTAAAAGGCTGTAAGCCTGGGCCTATGCGCTTCTATCTCGACTACAAGTTGCGAATTCTTTGATTAATCAAGCTGGTTGCACTTGAATACTGGTATTTTTATGTCGTGACCTCAAGTTGATGTCGCGACATGAAATGGAACTTAGTATAAAAACTAGTTGCAACCTCTTTTCTTTTGCAAAGACTTCTCTTGTGGCTTCATAGACGAATTCTGGTCGCGACATCATTCATACCCTTTTGGTGTCGCGACATCAATTTCTTCTCTTGATTGTTTCCTTTAGTCTCAACTAATGTTTTCTTTGTCGTGAACTTCCTTTTCAACAATGACTTCCACTTGTTCATTTTTCGCTTCTTCAAATCCAAATTTATCGTTGTCGTGACTCTATCATTGAACCTAGTCACGACTCAAATTCCTCTTGTGACTTCCACCCCACGCAGCCGATTTCCTTTTCCGATTTTTGCTAAAATTTGATTTTCTGCTGTATTTTCCTGCAAATTGAAATTTGAGTCAATTATCACTTTTCTGCAAACAGTTCAACATTATTCTCATAATAAACTCAGAAAAATGGATTGAAAATCTAGTGAGTTTTTGGACTCATTAGCAGGCACATCTATGTTCCATATCGTACTGTACCTTCGAGTATATAGTGTACCGAGTCTCATTCATTCTTTATCTCCGGTCCAAGCAAGCTAATGATTATATGTGTGTATCTGAATAAGAAAAGATAAAAAAGGTAAATAATTGAACATGAAGGGTACCTAAGGGTATCAAAGAAGAAGTCTATATTTTGCACTCCTACGGGAGATAGGATAGTCTAATAACGTACAAGTATAGAAATGTATAGGCATATGTCATAAGATATGATAGTCAACAAAGTACATAATGAAGATATGTTAACAATATATAAGATGTTACCAGAATGAATACATGTACACGAATGATGTATATATATGAATATAGAATGAGTAATGGCATGATAAAATGATAGGAATATATGTATTATAGAGAAATATGAGAACCGTAAGATGAAGCTACAAATATGAGAATGAATACAGATTAAAGTAATGATAGTATATATTGCATAAGTAATCTTGATAACAATAGTTATTCATGCTTAAGAGATATGTACAGAAAATGTAATAAACCGATCGCCTCGTGTCTCCATCAAGTAGGAGGAACATTGGCATGCCATTAAGGAATAAAGTCCGCGATATAAGTTCTGGCGGTGATATCGAGGCCCCTTTGGTCGATGAGATAGATCCCGCTTGATCACGGTGGCCCCGGGAAGGGTCACCACGCCTTCGGGGTTTTTATAAGACGATCATTGTCTCGCATTAACGATAACGCTTCGCCTTTATGTAGCATTTATCATTGTCTCATACAACATAATAGCTGAGTTTTTATAAGATGATCATTGTCTCGTACAATGATAATAGCGCTTTCGAGCCTTTATAAGATGATCATTGTCTCGTACAATGATAATGTCGCTCTTTCGGGGTTCTTTATACGTTTCCTCGTATCCACTTCGGTATTTATGCATGAAAGAGAAAGTAATATGAAAAGTATAACAGAAAACAATGAGTATAAATATACATGAACACAAAGACATGAACAAGACATGATAACAAGATTTGAAAAACAAGATACATTATAATAGTACATGTACATGAAAATAGAACATAACAAATGTGGTATAGTATAGGCATGAAAGTAATATATGTATAAGAACATGACATGCATGTAATAGGATATGTAATATGAACCATTAGAAAGATAATAGATCAAATGATAAGTACTAGAATAAGAAATATATGATATGAATATATGATGACATACCTAAAATGAATAGATGGAATATTATGAATTACATGATAGAAAATGCATACAAGTGCTAAGAACGAGAGAGATAAGCAAAGACGACAAAGCAATGTGAATACAAAGAAAGTATGATAGGAAATATGTCAAAGACAAGAGAACATGTGACATGCAAAATAGAATTAAAGATGATAAGTAATAAAAAGTTATATAAATATGTATGTGACATATGAAATGCATATGTATAAGTCAGGACGGTCACCATTGGTGGTTGTCCATGATTATGTTCCCACTAAGCGTAAAGCTTAGCACGGTGTTCAATCCGTGTAGGTAAAGAAGCAAGACAAGGATAGAAGACAGACATCCCACATCACAGAGCAAGCCGCTCGAGATAAAGCCACCGGGCATCGCCTCGCACTCTAATAATGTTTAAATATATGTATACGTATATGCGTTTGTATAAGTAAATGGACTAAAAGATATGCGTATAGATTTTATGGACAACTAATTCGGTGGTAGTTCTTTATATGTAAATGATTTTGTTATTACATAATTGTTTCAGATACTATTGTGTGCAAGTTCAGCTCTGATAAAGAACCGGTCAATGAGAGTCCCAGCATATAGTCTCGCACCCCGGACTCGATTCGGATCCGCCAATCGGGTCGGATCGGGGATCGAGGTGAGACAACTCGCGCCCATTCGACCGGGGCAACCCTAGCTAGTTCCCACCGATGATCGACTCCAGGTGTCCCATAACCTTGGGATTCCCGCTCCAGGCAATCCCGCGAAAGTGTCCAGTCAGTTTAAGAAATAACACTTCATTTGCCCTGCCTGACTAAATGTCCCATCCTGGCCTTGGTCCTATCCGGGTATCCTAAGTGTGTCAGGTCTTCGCATCTTTCCTTGCCGAAGAAGATACATCTTCCTCTAAGACCGCACTCATATCTGATGCCCTCAGAGGCGTCATCCACTCCTCCCCCTTTTCCTAATGGAGGATGATGTGCTTCTAAACGCTGGAGGTCGTTTAACCCGCCTTGGCTCACCATCGCATGCCCAGGCGATACCGCGACCGTGAATCACTACAGCCTCAAAGAAAGGCCTCGCCGTCAAAAGCCGATGGTGCTTGACTAATACCTGCGGATTACCCCACGTCCCGCCTCTAATTAGCCATCTACACATGCCAAATGGAAAGTTAAATTCAATGCAGATTCTAAGGCATAAACACAAACTCGTAGACACTATTCATATACAAAAAATTTACATAATGTCCGTGCATTTATAATGCAAGACATTAATTCAATATATTAATCAATGCAACAAAAATTTTATTTTTAGAAAATTTCATTGTTAAAAGATTTTATTTCATTTGATTTGATTTGATTTTATTTTATTTTATTTTTTGAAAAATCTTGTGAACAGTTTTCATGAACAAAGTAATCAAACAAGCGACGAAGAAATAGTGCACTAAGTCCAAACCGTCGCGCACTGTGTGAACACCCGCCACCCACGCACACTGGCTACGCCATGTCACAGCCTAGCCCGCCGCGGTCGCAGCCCGCTATCAGACTGCCGCTCGCCGCTTCCGCGCCATATCGCAGTCATTACCAACACCAGTCGCGATTCAGATCGCACAACCAGCTGCCGCTTCGCTTCACTATCACGATATTAAATCGGACAGATCGTGACACGCCGCCCGGGACTTCGCTTTTACACGATACAAAGATCGATCGCGACACATTTCCAACGGCCACCGCCTTCACGATACAGCGATTTGTATCATACATGTACCCACCATCCATCTTAGTCGCTAACCGCCACGATACAACCGACAGACATCGCGGACACGCCCTCAGCCAAATTGCATGCCATGACTGCTATGTCACGATACAATTCATTGTATCGTGACCTAGTTGGGCAATAGCCCATCCCATGCTTCTGCACCGTTTTTTTTTTTTCACAACATTTTTTTTTCATTCCAACTACTGGAAAACCTCCCAATATATATATATATATATATATATATATATATATATATATATATATATATATATATATATATATATATATATATATATATATATATATATATATATATTTCATTTTCCAATAAACCAAATAAATTTATTAAAATTTATTTTACTTATTTTTCTTCAGTTTTACACACTGTAAAACCTTAGAAAAATTTATTCACATCAATTTTTTTTTTCATTAAATTCTGGACTATTTGCCCAAAATTTCTAAAACACTTGTTCTCACACTAAACCCTAGTGTTCAACATCTTCCCTATGCTATTTACCAAGCATACAATTGCAATCACAATTCATGATCACAAATCATTCATGTTATACACACCATTCACACATCAATCACAACAATCACACAATCACATAAAACACAGTGCATGTAGTGTTCTAATCCTATCCCGTGATTGTCTAGGTAATCACATATCTAACCCTAACATCGAACCACCAAGTGGTGATGTTCTTACACCTTTCGACCATGACCTAAGCCCAAGTCCTTCAAGCCCTAGGTATTCATATACCCATGTCTTACACTCCACCGAGCCCTGCTGTAATCGCTTTAATCTTAGCCGTGATGGTCTTATACCTCAAACATCATGGCCTAAGCCCAAGTCCCTCAAGCCCCAGGTACTGCAAATCTAAGCTCGATACTGCCGTGACACCCCAAAACCGGGTGTCCCATTGACAACCCGTCAACTCACACATGGACATCAGATGCCTGCAACCCGACACCACTCATGAAAATCGGGCAGAGTCTCCTTTGTACGGGGAGCTCTACCCAAGGTACATAACCTGTCCCAACCATATACAACGACCACACATGGTCCAAATGCGAGTAAAATAATGACCACTTGGGCCCCTGCATTAATACTCACAAAACAAATATCCCAACCAAATATACATCATGGTTCAAGAGTTTTTACATTACTCTTAATACAACATATATTAATCTTAGAATTTTAATACATGTATACAAAATAACCACCAAAGCCACAACCCGGCTTTCTTCTCACACGGCCTCTAATGAGTGCCACCTTCCGATCGTCCGCACTCGAAATGGCATCCTCTAATGTGGTGAGCAAAGTCCAAGATAGAAAATTTCCACCGGGTTACTTCCCACCCAAGTGCACATGCATGGAAACAAACACCTCAAGTAATAACATTACTCCTAATGTCAACATGACCAATCCGCGGTCCCGAAGTTCACCGATTTCCTCACATATGCCTAAGCCGAATGCGAGTAAAATCACCGTTTTCAAACAAAACTATTTGTTCTCGAAAAACTCACTAACAAATTCGATAAAATATCGACTAACCGAGTCGAACTGGGTTGGAGAACTTCCGAAATAGCTGTGGTCCCCATCCCAAGTGACTGTTGGACCGTCTCCTAACCCAATTCTCTGGAAAATCTTCCGTAGAAATTTCTTTCACAAACATTTTCATTTAACTTTCAATTTCATGTCATGCACTCACTCTTAATATTCTAGGGTGCCCCGGTGCATATGTAATGCATGATGCCAATTCCAAAACATTTATGCTAATATATTCACATGCATATATATTAACATAATTAATCCAAACAAATCATGTTATTAAATTCACATCAATAACACCAAAATTAGCTCACATTGGCTAATTAGCAAACACAAGCAATTCATTTTGAATCACTCAACATCATAAAAATTCACACAAAATATTCATGTTACTATTCATGTGAACAATAAAACCCCGTTATCAAGAACTAGCCACACAAAAATAGAATTTTCTCCACTCTGCTCAAAGCTTTGAGACTCCAGTTTACTATTAAAACAAACCTAAGAATGTTCCTAACCATTTACATGGTTCTTAAACAAGGATTAACACAAGTAGGAAAAGATCTCTACCTCTTGAGTTGTCGGAACTCCACCAAATCGATGCTCACGCAGACCCCGCCAAAGGTAGAGCAACTTTGCATTTACTGTCGAACCGACGGTCCGATCGGCCGGAATCCTAGAGAGAAGGTGCTCCTTCTCTCTAAAATCACCAAAAAAACAGCCACTGCATCTCCCTTTTTCAGCACTGCACGTTTTGTGCTTTTTCCATTTGAGAAGACAACTATTCAACATTTTGTCTTATTATCTCATTAACAATTCTCATAATTCCATTAATGTCCTCAAGTCTTGGATTTTTGACACTTGGCACTATCTTGGCCATCCATTTCATCACCTCTCTACTCATGCAGCATGTGTCACATGAGTACATGTAGTAGGTGAATTTTGTCACATGTTTTACGACACCCGATACCCAGTGCCTCGAAAAACATGCAAATTTCGATTGTCTCGGAATTCGACGAAATTCGACGTGGTAGCTAGATTTCTTGAGACGATTCCAATGGTCAAGTCCGTTTCGTCATCCGAGATTAAGAAAAATTTCGGATTGGGGACGATGAGAGGCTTGACAATTAATGACCTTCGAGAGTAACTAAGGTACTTATAGCTGACGTTTTGCGACCCAAGACCGTGAGGCTAGTGTTAAAAGCAGCATGAATTATGATGGAGGAGTCAACGTGTGTTTATGATCATGCGCGCCACCATCCTTCTGTTTAGGGACGAAGGTACGGGTGCGGTTTAGCAATTAAAGACCTGCTACACGCATGCCAGAGCAACGCCAGCAGTACAGATATTGACACCGTCTAATTTAATAAAAATCTTTCAAGAGGGGAGAATCTGAAGGATCCTAAATTCCAATTTATGGAAAATGACAAAAATCGTAATTTTGGTCAGTAGAAATTGTAATTCTACAAAAATCCGTAATTTATTCTATATCTCAGATGACGAAACGATTTCATCGTTGGAATCGCTCAAGAAATCTAGATAGCACGAAGTTTCGTAGGAATTCCGAGACAATGAGCTGACACGCTGAGACATCGCGCCCAGTATTGAAATGAATTTCATGAACCTAAAATCACATATAACACGACTGCGCGTACCATAAGTGGCATGAGTATAGAAATGATGAAATGACAGCCGATAGCGCCGTAACGCCAAACCTAGTGCTAGCTTTATTAATGGTCATTTGTGAGTTCGATGAATGATAATAAGACAAACACTAAATAGTGTTTGTCTTCTTCAAATAACAAAAGAGAAACATGAAAGGGGAGAAAGTCCGGTGTGTAGCTATGGATTTTAAGTTCTAGTGTGAGAGATATCTCCCTTCTCTCTAGAAATACGTATATCCGATCGTCAGGCGCTTTTCAGACAAGAAGAAAAGTCGCTTCTACGCAAAGAGGGCTTCTGTGGGTAACAATGGATGCAAGGAGTTTAAGAAACTCCTGGGAGGTAGCGTTTCTCCTACTGGGTTTTAGTCTTCGCTATACTACGCAATGTTTCTACATTTGAGGCCTTGAACGGTTGAGTTGATCTGCTCCAAACCTTGGAACCGAAATGTTGGATTTTGAGATTCAGTGAAACATCCCGCATCATTTTTACTTTGACTCGGGTTAAATGGGTGGGATGAATTTTCAAAATCATGTATTGGTTTATGGAGCTCAAATGGTCAGAAAAACCCCAAGTTCACTAAGTGAACCGATAATTTGTGTTTTGATAGGAACAATAACCGAGGGTTTTACTGTTCCCGAAACAGTGATCACAAAATAAATTTTGTGAAAATATGTGTTTGGTCGAGTAATTCAAATCGAATTGCTCGTGTTTGATCATTACCCCAAGTGAGCTAATTTTGATGTATGAAATGAGAATTTACATGACATGATTTGTGTGAATTGTTGTTGTAAATATAAGGCACGTTATGTATATTTTTTATATGTGAATTAGAATTTGATTGAACTGGTAATACCATTCCATATGTTCCAATCTTGAGATCGCAGAGTGATGTAATAGATGAGTCTTGGTTCATGTTCTAGGTTGTCGGTGCTCGTAATTGGTCCTGAGGTTGTCTGAACTAAAATATCAATCGCTGAAACTGCAAAACACTTCAAGATATACATCGGAGGGTAGGTTCACGGGCAATATCACCGCCTGAGTCGCCCTTAATTGATATATATACATCGAGGTCACTCACAAACAACAAACACATGAATTTATACTAGGCGAAGTTTGAGGTTGGTATAATCTGTAATGAAGCTAGGCAGCTTAGATATCCAAGTAGGATCATGTATTTACTTTGATGTGTGTTTACTTGTATTAATGCACCCACTGGTGGAGAGAACACTAGGTTTTAGATCTAAATGGTTTGTTAATATTTCACCCCGTCAGAAAATATGACATTTAAAAATATATTTAATATAGATGGCTCACATAGAGGTCACAGGTACAAATGAATCGCAGTTTGGCTTGTGTTTGCATATACATGTATTAGAACTATCAAATTTTAATATATGTGTTGTATAAGAGTTAAATGACCTAGAACTATTGGAGATTCATAGTTGATATGGTTTTATGGGTAATAATTCAAGTACCTATACGCTGACTATGTTGTGATTATATTGACTGTTTGGGATGTGCTTATGTGTTTGCATTTGGGTAGAGCCTCCCGCATAGCAGACCTCCGATTGGTGGCGCTGACAACCCGACATTCACTTGTATTCACAAGTTAACTGTAGTCAACTGACCTGCCTAGCCACACCTGGTACGTAGATACAAAGGGCACAACAAATCTAGGGAGCTCCTGCTTGGTATCCATCAATGTTCTTAGGTGGTTTGATGTGGGAGATAAAGACATGGAAACCCAGAGATTGAGGAATTGCTTAGGCCATAGTCGAGTAAGGCCCACTTACCAGTGTGGTTCGATGTTGAGTTTAGGTAATGAGATTACCTAGAAAATCACTGATCAAACTAGGACACGCATACACGTGTTGAATGTGTTTGTGTGGGATTTGATAATTATGTTGTGTGAAAAACACATGCAAGATAACATGAATGATGTGATCATGTAATAGGTATGGTTTGTGGTGCTTAGTGACTTGTGCACTGTAAAAACCATGGTGTGTTGAGAAGTGCTTAGAAGTTTTTATAGTGTGTAAAAAAAAACCGAACAAAGAGGAGAAAAAAATAAATTTAAATAAATTTATTTGAGTGTTGGATAATGAAATCAAATTTAATAAATTTGAGATGGAACACTAGGGTTAGTCAGATATGAGGCTGAGGAAATTCTAGACAATTTCACTAAATGAAAAAAATTAAATAAATAAATTTTAAGCAATTTATTTGGTTTATTGAGAAATGAAAAATAAATAAATAAATAAGGTGGAGAATTTTTTTCAGTGTAAAGCTGGAAAAAGAAAATAAAGAAAAAAATTTTAGAAATTTATTTGGTTATGAGGTGAAGAAAATAAATTTCTAAGATTTTACAAGGCGCAAAATTGAAGAAAATGGAGAAAAATAGATTTTTATAAATTTATTTGAGACAGGAAAATGAAGAAAAATAGGTGTGTATTTTTTTTGCTGATTTTCACCGCGAAATAAATGAAAAAAAAAATTGTATTGTAGGCTGGAATGGCTGGGTAACACAAATAGACCGTGACGCAATACAGGGCCGACAGTTCGGGATCAGACGCAATACAAACAGGTGTATTGTGATTATGGCTAGGCAACCGGCGTACCAGATCGTGACCTAGGCCACAACACGCCGTGGCGCGGCGCGCGCCGACCACCACGGGTTAACAGCGCCGCGCACACAAGATGCCATTAGGCGCCACAGACGCGCAGCGTTGAACAGCGCAGCGGGCGCGCAGAAGGCGCCAAGGCACACGTGCCGCTGGAACAAGCCAATGCGAGCGGGCGGCGCCGGCACGGCGGGACTTCGCCGCGGCAGCCGCTGGCGCGCGTAGGCGCGGCGTGACACGGCCTTGCAAGCCGTGACACCGCGCCGCCCGGCCGCGACACCCGCCGTCAAGGCCACGATGACACCCATCACGCGACTAGCGCCGCCTCGTGCGCAGCCTCGGGTGTGCCTACCTTTGTCGCCGGGTGTTTTGTGCACTCCGACTCGCTTTTGATCTTAGCTTGACTCAAGATCGTTCTCGAGTCATTAAATGAACACTGTTCATTACAAAAAAATTTCGAATAAAAAAATAATTTAAATTTAATTAAAATAAAATAAAATCAAATAAATTTGGACAAAATTTTGAAAAAAAGAAATTTTCAAAAATAAAAATTTTGATAATAAAAATGTTTTAAATGTGTATTAATTGATTGTCTCAGATTACCTATAAATACATGACACGCAGATACACCGGATGAGTGTGTATGATTAGTGTCCTGGGTCAAGCTTATGCCTTAGAGATACGTATTGAGATTTAGAACTCCATGAAAAGACTGTGTAGATGGCTAGTAGGAGGACGAGGACGGAGGACGCCCACTGGAGACCGGGTCGCACCAATCGACATTTTACCAAATTCAAGCAGCATTTAATCACAGCCTCAGAGGCCGTAGGTGTTGCGCCGGGCCGCACCGCACAGCCTAAGATAGCAGTAGCCAGGGAGGTCCTAGTAACCTCCAGAGATTTAGAGCGCATCATCCTCCGACATTCACAGGGGGAGGAGACTCGATGGTGGCAGACCATTGGTTTATGCAGATCGAGAACGCATCAGGCTACAGATCACCCCGATACGACCTGTGACGTTAGATGCATTCCATCTGTAGGTGGAGTCTGTATGGTGGAGATGGGCGCACTCTAGAGACTTTGAGTTACACAGGGCAGTTTCAGGAGTCGTCATGCGGTAAGTATTTCAGAGATCGCGAGGTATGTGAAGGCTCGTGGAGTTCCCTAGAAATAAGAAAGGGGTGACGATCAGTGGATGGACTACATGGCTAGATCTCGCAGTTAAGCCTGACTTGTTTGAATACGTGGCTAAAATTCGACCGCCAAGGTGAGAGACCCCAGAATGGACTGTTGTCCATTCGAAGCGATCAGAGAATTTCGCCACAGATATGGATTCCATGGTTGGGACAGCCCTGACCATTGAGAGAGAGATAGAGGATGCTCGGAGCACTCCGGATGCGAGTGTAAGTAGCAAAGGATGGACAACAGTCTTCTAGTTCAAGAAAAGAGATAGAGCTCTAGTCTCGCGAGGTCCCAGAGAATGCGCCATCCCAAGCAAGGATTGGGATGAAAGAGTTGTCTGTCAAAGTGAGTGTATGGTATGTCACCATTGTCGTTGTACTGACACATGAGGAGGGATTACCTCGAGACAAGGATCCTGTGGTTTGGTACAGCACAATCCCACGCAGGCAGGACAAGAGGATGCGATGCTCCTCCATTGGGGCCGCTGCATAGACCGTAGAGCGCCTATGTTTTAGAGCACATCGGCACCTCACATTTCATAGACATGCCCAAGAGGCCAGAGTATGGGTAGAGGCAGAGGACGAGGCCCACAGGCATGGACATCAGGAGTCCAGGGGCGTGTCTACGCCATCACATCGCAGCCGAGCCGCAGAAAGCAAACTGGGCCATACACTTTGCGATCTCGCCTATGTGGCTAGAGTGTTATTTTATTCCTCGTGCTTTGCATTCATCTATCGGGTCAGACCGCTTGTGATCGAAGTTGGGTCTTAGAGGTTGAGACCTTAGAGGAGCCTTTGTATGTGAGTTCTCCCCTAGGATTAGGATGGAACATGGATTGATATGCCGATGTTATGAATGAGATCTCGAGGACTCAACTTACAGTGGACCTGAGGATCATGGACATAGTCGAGTCTCGCGGTCATCCCTGTGGATGATCACTTATTGTTCGCTGTATCGTATATCGATTGTGAGAGTAGGAGGGTTACCACCTACACGCAGGACGGTACTCGTGTGGTGTTTCAGGGAGACAAGCATGACATTTGCCCCAAACAGTATATGAGTCCAGGTGTCAGGGACAATTAGCAGGTTGGCTAGCGAGCCTTACCCTAGAGGACGAGGTAAGACCAGACTTGGATCTACCTCGAGTGGTTTGCGAGTATGCGGATGTTTTTCCAGATGAGCTACCTGGACAACCTCCACATAGGGATGTAGACTGCATTGAGTTACACTGGTACTTCACCCATCTCTATGACTAAAGACAGATGGGCACCAAATGAGTCATAGAGGATCCTCGCAGTCCAAATCTGGCCAGGAGCCAATGGACAAGGTTCATAAGACCGAAAGCACTTCACCATAGGGCGCTCCTGCCTATTTATGAAGAAAAGGACAAGACCCTTCGACCGCATTGATTACTGCATTGAACCGGTTACGATCAAGAATCACTCATCAGCCGAGGATCATGATTTGTTCGATTGGCC
This sequence comes from Tetrastigma voinierianum, assembly GCA_016808115.1. NCBI lineage: Eukaryota > Viridiplantae > Streptophyta > Magnoliopsida > Vitales > Vitaceae > Tetrastigma > Tetrastigma voinierianum. The sequence goes on along the minus strand of JAEQBH010006664.1, from coordinate 144,527 downwards.
AGAGTGGCTGAGTCTACTCCAAGATGGGACCTCAGACCGGGTTACCATCAAATCGAGGGTTAGGATGATATCCTAAGACAAGGCTAGGGACATGTTATGGGCACTTTGAGTTTACTAGTGATGTCCTTCTGATCACGAACGCCGCCAGCATTCACGATCTCATGCATAGGATATTCCAACCCTATTTAGATCAGTTTGTCATAGTCTTCGTGGATGACATCTTGATCTACTCCCAATCAGAGTGGGAGCATGAGTATCACTTAAGGATCGTTTACAATTGCTGAGACCACGGGCTAGGTCACGTGCCCGCATGCAGCTCCGCTTACTGAGGTGAGATTTGGGACACGTGGTGTCGCATTAGGAGTGTCACGACCAGATAGAGTGTCTGAGGCGTTGATGAGTTGGGAGAGGCCGAAGTAGTCTCGAGATAATGTAGTTTTCGGGATTGTCAACATGTGAGATCTACTGAGATTTCTCCAAGATAGCACTTATGACTGTGTTGACCTTAAGGAGGTCAAGTTTGATTTGGGATGACCGATGCGAAGAGGCATTCCAGAGTTGAAGAGATATCTACTTCACCTCCCATCTTGATAGTCTTATTGTGGACAGTACACAAAGAGGGTCATGGTATGCCTCGAGGGCTGATCGATGTGTTTTGATAAATCGGGAGGGTAGTAGCTATGGTTCCCGCGCCTGAAGAATCACTTAGCGCACTACCCCACACACGACATGGAGTTTGCGGTCGTAGCTCGCCTTGAAGATCAGGCTTCACTCATTTCTATACGGCGAGGAGTTCGAGGTACTCAGACCCAAGTCTGTGCGTATATTTCGACAACAAATGGGACCTCACAAGGAGGTAACGCATGGAGGGAGTTCCCAGAGGATTATGACTTCACTTTGCATTACCATCTTGGTAAGGCAATGTGGTGGCTGATGCACTCACCGAAGTCACGAGGAGCGCTGACTAGTATAACTTCTGAGTGCGTGATGCCCGAGACTGTGGGATGCTCGCTACAGATCGCGAAAGTGCATCAGAACACGCTGGAGAGTCTAGTGGTTACAACTGCCTCGCCGAGCGTATTGATTGAGTCTCAAGCAAGGTGATCACAGAGATAGTGTCCATCGTGGACCGAGTACAATACCAGTACAGTGACGAGGGTCGCACCATCCACAATGCATGGTGTCTTCGATATGTGGACGGCAAGGTTCCCATCTCGACCGATTTGAGAGGAGACTTGGGAGTTTCACTCGCCCGATTCTCCATGCATCCGTGTGGCACGGTGATGTACCAGATCTTCGCGACGATATTGATCGGAGCGAGACGAAGAGACACGTAGGGACTTTGCTCGACGATGTCTCACATGTCAAGAAAAGTTAAGGCCGAACACCGTAGCTTTCTAGTGGCTACTTCAACCATCGCAGATATCGAGCTGAAGTGGGAGCACGCCACGATGTAATTTGTGACCCACTCTTCATGGACACAACAAAAGTTACGATCACAGAGATGAGTGATAGCGACCAAAACACTGCTCCAAGACATTTTCTACCGCGCGATGACCTTCAGCCTGAAGAGATTTTGCCAAGAATACTGAGATAGTCCTGGCTACATGGAGTACCAAGATCCATGTGGTCGGATGTGGACCCGAGGTTTACGGCACACTCTTTTGGAAGAGTTTCCAAAAGGCTATAAGCACACAAATGACCAGAGCATAGGCTCCAACTCGCATTGCATATGGTCAGTCCGAGAGGACATACAGTATTAGAGGACATGCTACGAGCATGCTGGCTCCGATCATAAGGGCAAATTCGGGAGGATCATTTGCCTTAGTGGAATTGCCACAACAACAATTACTGTGCGAATATACGATGGCACCATATAAGGCACCGATGGAGGCCATGGTGTCACCATTAAGTTTGACCTGAGGGCGGGAGAGAGTTCCATCACTCGGTCCTGACTGATACACACTCCCAGAAGGTGAGTTTGACACGACAAATACTTTCCTCACCACGAGCCTGTGAGAGAAGAGCTGAAGTGTTGATGTGCGACGCCTAATCTCTACAAACCGAGTCGGGGATCAAGGCTTCTCAAGGTGATGCCAAGAGAGGATGGTCGTGTCTTAGCGCCAAGTAGTTATCACGAGATTTATCGACCTTTCGAGATACTGAGAGATAGGCACTGTGTGAGCTGCACCGGCTGGCGTTACTCACCAAAGCATGTCAAAGTCCATGAGGTATTCATCGCCCATGCTCCTAAGTATACCCGATCAAGTTCATGTGGTGGATCAGACGATAAGAGGTCGATTACTCGATGAGACCTTCTCGAGGAGGACCAAAGGTGCATTTTAGATAGTCGTGATAAGGTTTTGAGACCCAAGACCGTGAGGCTAGTGTTGCTTATATGATCTACTGAGTGGAGGAGTCAACGTGGAGCGCGAGGACGACGCAGCCACCTATCCCTTCGCTTAGGGATGAATAAAGAGTGCGTGAATGCCATTGAATTAACGATTGCTTACATGTACGGTAGAGTCATGACGTTGCATATGCATGTGAGTGATTAGATTGTCCGCACTTCCCGGACTAAATTCCTTTTAAGGAGGAGAATGTAAGATCTTAAATTCCAATTTCCTAAAACGACAAAAATCACTGATTGTAAATTGTAATTTCGATTAAAAATCCGGAATTTATTCTCTATATCTCAGATGACGAAACGGATTTCACAGTTGGAATTGTCTCGCAAAATCTAGATAGCACGTAAAGTTTCGTAGAATTCCGAGACAGTCAGAGTTGGCACGTTTTTCGAGGCATTGAGGTTCGGATGTTGTAAAACGAATTTCGATGAAACGAAAATCACATATAACACATACTCATGTACCATAAGTGGCATGAGGAGAATGATGAAAAATAATGTACGAGATAGTGCCAATGTCAAAAAACTGGAAAAAGAAGCGGACATAATGGTTATTTCTGGGAGTTTGATTTAATGATAGCAGACAAACACTAAATAGTGTTTGTCTTCTTCAAATAACAAAAGAGAAAACGTGAAAGGGGGAGAAAGTCTTACAGTAGCTATGGATTTTTAAGTTCTAGTGAGAGAGAGTCTTCCTTCTCTCTAGAAATACGCGCGATCCGACCGTCGGCAGTCTTCGGGACAAGAAGGAAAGTTGTTGTACGCAGAGAGGGCTTCGCAGGTTTGATTTAGCGAGTTTAGACAAAACTCCTAGAGGTAAAATTTCTCCCTACTGGTTTTAGTCTTCGCTTAAGTACTACGTTAATGTTTCAATAAGCTGAGGCCTTGAACACGGTTCTGCCCAAACCTTGGAACCGCAATGCTTGATTTTGAGACTCACCATCAAATCCCATCGCCACGGACTTTTTGGGTTAAACGGGTTATGAATTTTCAATAAATCATGTATTGGTTTGTATGAGTCGGAAATGCCAGAAACCCGGTTCAATAAGTGAACCGGAGCACTTAGAATATGATAGAACAAGAATCCTGTGGTTTTAATGCTCTCGAATGCTGATCACAAAAATAAATTTGTGAAAATATGTGTTTGGTCGAGTAATTCAGCCAAATCGAATTGCTCAGGTTTGACGGCCACCCCAAGCGAGCTAATTTTGATGGATGTGAATGAGAATTTACACACATGATTGTGTGAATTGGAATGTTTTGTAAATATATGCATGTTTATATATTTACATGTGAATTAGACTGTATTGGAATTGGCATACATGCATTCCATATGCACTGGAACACCCTAGGACTATAGGAGTGAGTGCATGAGATGAGTCTAGAGAACATGGTTCGGAGGGTTGTCTAAAATGTAATTATCTGAGGGTTGTCTAAAACTAAAAATATCAATCGTCGGAGACGGCCCAATTGATATACATCGGAGGGTAGTCCACAAATAATATCAATCGTCGGAGTCGGCCCAATTGATATATCTCATCTGGTGGCTGTCCACAAACAAATAAACATAATAATTTGGCAATGAGGCTTAGTGTTTGAGGAGCCTATGAGGACTCTGGTAATTTAGTCAGACAAATAGACATTCAAGTAGGATCATGTATTTACTGATGTGTGTTTATTTTGGAGCATTGCACGCACTTAAAGCAGAAGAAATTTCACTTACAGGATTCCACTATTGAGCATTAGTTCACCCTGTCGAGGGAACATATTTCTCGTGCAATGTGGAGCAATAATGAGGAGACTGGCCGATATAGAGGCTGCGAAGAAGGCCGAATCGGTGGGCTTGGGTTTTCATGGATGTATACATGTATTAGAATTCTCAAATTTTAATATATGTGTTGTATAAGAGCTAAACATTTGAACTCTTAGAACTATTGAAGATTCATAGTTGATATGTTTTTATGGGTATTATCTATGGGCCCATGCTATGATTATATCGACCAAGCTGTGATGTGCTGATGAAGTTTGCATTGGGGTAGAGCTCCCGTACAAAGGAGACTCGTCAGATTTGAAGTGGCGTCGGGTAACCCGATTATCCACTTGTGGTCTCTGCATAATGATCGAGAACAACGAGATCGGTTTGGATGCTGCACATATATATTTGCAATTGTTAAATATCACATATATTTTCTTATTTGGCAAAGAGATGGATATAAATGCAAGTATTTATCAGTTTATGAATCCTATGGTAACCCACAAGACTACAATTTCAAATAACATTGAATAAATTAAATTTAACATCAAATTCGATACATGGTCTAGATTATTACTTATATCATTATCAAATTAATATCATTTAATTAATTTTTAGTACAAACAAAACCTATCAGCCCAGCTTCAAAATAAAAAAAAATCCTAAACACAAAAAAGAAAAAAAAGAAAAAAAAGAAAAAAAAGGGAATACATTTTTTATTCGGATCCATGAGTCTAAGAAAATGGACAGGTGGAGAGCTCAAGAAAAGTGAATACGTGGAATTATTTTATTATTACCAGTTTCGTTAAAAATAAATTAGTGTCAGTCACAAACTGTTCATATGATTTATAGCATAAATTGATTTCTTGATAAATTAAATAATTAAATATCATATAAAATTCAAAATTCATCAAGAAAACCAATTATAAATAACAATATCAGGGCAAAAAGGAATATGATAGAAAGATTTTTTTTAACCAAAAAAAAAAGACTTATGTTGATGAGTTTCTTGATCATAAATTCAATTTATTTCATTCTCCTTTTAATTATTAACATTTTATTTAAAAATTGGTGCCAATCAGGACGATCTCATATGTAAAAATTTATATCAAAAACTGCATGCTTCATCAATTAAATATCATACAAATTTCAATATCAGGACAACAAATTAAAAAGAAAAGAAAAAAAAAGACTTATGCTAACCAGTTTCTTGATCACAAATTTCGTAAACATGAAAGATGAATTAGAAATTTTCGTTATTGAATCTATATAGACAAACCCGACACACACATAAAATTTTAAATCTATACATACCGTATAATTCCATAGGCTCGTGTTGATAGACATCAATATCTTTTAGTTTTCCATCTTGAATTATTGAATGCCCGTTAATATTTAAAGAAAATAATCACAAGTTCTTCATCCGTTGGTTGAAACTCCAACCCGATAGGAAATAAAGTTTTATGAGATTCATATCTTCTTTCGATTCTTACCACAAAGTAAAATACACAAAATTACTGTTTTCTTCAAGTCTTTTAATATTTAGTCTCGTATTACAAGTTTATATTTATACAGTTTAGACAACATAAATTTAATAAGATAATACAATTAATTTTAGATATTTGAAAAGATAAAAACGAAACTAAAATTGAATAAGATATGATAAAATATATCTTTTTTAAAGATCATATCCACACACTTGCGGCCTAATGGGTTGTGGTTTTGGGCTTACACGGATGGGATGATACGAATAATGGCTTTGATTTTGGGCTTATACCGACGGGCTTCAACTTCAATTCACCGGGAATTATTATATGATTTGATTAAATTACCTTTTAATGGATTTTTGATAAAAATGACCTTCTTATTCTCTGCAAAATAATTCATTTTTTTAAACGATAATGTAAATATATAAAATAGAGAATTATATTTTATCCGTGAATTGGTTATTTTTTAAGAAAAGACATGGGAGATGTTAGAATTATAAATTTAAGGGTAGTATTTGATGTCTTTTTAACTAAATATTTTCAATTGTTATCCATATATGTTTATCAAATTATGTGGAAAGAAATTGAAGAACAAAGTTAATATTTTTAGGTTATGTTTAATTGTCCCTTTAATAAAATATGACGCCTAAACTCGGTGTCCGTTGATTCACCCAACCTCGCTGAAATTCTATACATCTCGTATCACGAGACGCATACCCGAAAGTAAAATAGCCACATGGGGCCCATATTATCCATACTCATATAACAAAATCTCAACTATATTCTCATAGTTTTCGCGTTTGTTCTACAAAAAGATTTATACAAATATTTTCAGCTTACATTTCGCTTTCTTCAGCTGATACCTCTAATTGCACTGCCTCCCCGGATAGTCCCCTTGCATTCGAAAGGGGGTCCCACGACGGGTGAGCAAAGCCCAAGAGAAAGTTTTCCTACAGCTACTCCCCACCTAAATGCAGATACGCACCCAAGATATATAAACAAAGAATCACATTCCATACAATTATTTTCTATACGAATGCTTCCATCACGACGAGATGCGACCCCTCGCTCACCACCCGAGTCCCAACCGCACTCCCCCTCACACCCGAATGCCAAATGAAATAAAACCAGTCACACACCCTGACTAAAACGACATTGAAACCTCCAATTTATTTTATCAAAACCGATTTTAATTCTTTTCCTTATTTCAGGGCTACTTGGGATTTCAAGCTTATAATTTAGATGTGACGCCTTTTTCAATACTCACGAACTTACATCGCCGAGATTCATGTCTAACCGTGAATATGTGATTCTCACCCGGGACTCACCCTGTCCTTGTTCGCCAAAACATGGAATTTATCATTTCGATTATTTACACTCGCAATTCTACTGACTTTGTCCCATTTTTCCGGTGCTTCCACTCACCAAACACCGATGAATAAACCTTACCCCACTCCACACCCGACCGACGCGATGTGACTGCGGCATATGAAATGCATGATGCCAATGCATTTTTTCCTCACAAGGTACTTATGAATGAGCAATACATGAAACATTTACACACCATGGATAATTATAATTTATACATATAATTTACCTCCATGCAAAACATATTAATTCATCACAAAGCATGCATCAATATCACATTTCCAAACTTAGCATGTTATTCAAGCAAGCCATAACACACAACAAGGTCTCAACTTGGGACCATTCAACAGGGTACCTCACGGCCCCTTCACAAACATGAACCATTTTGGTTCCAATCCTTATCATCACATCAAACAACCATGATACCTAGAAACTTTCAGTTTCTAATTAAACCCTAATCTTGTCAGCCGCGTAACCGTCATGAATCTATACCCATTAATTCCAAAGCTTGAACTAATCTACATGGCCTCTGGGTGCCTCCCACAACCCCTACCATTATAAAGTTTTTGAGCTAAAAGTAAACCAAGTAGGAAATTATCCTACCTTCTCGAGTTTGTCGAACTCCCAACTTTTTGGTGTCCACATCGATCCTAATCAAGGTGTAATTCAACTTTATCCCTCGAACTTTCGAACGTCTACGCCTTCCTAAACCCTGTGAAATCCTCCTTTCCCTTTCCTCCTCCTTTTTCTTTCCTTTTCCCAAGAACCGTTCCCTCTTTTTTTCTCCTCTCTTTCCTTTCTTTCTTTTCTCGCTTTTCTTTCCTTTTTCTCTTCATTTTCTCATCTCATTTACCATATTCCCTTTTTTCTTTCTCTCCTCCAATTTGGAGAATCAATCATTCTGGCCAATGGGCAAATTGCCTCCCCTTCTCATGTCTCATGTGTGGGCTTCTCATTTTCCCATAATTTTTCTATTTAATGCCCCTTATGACATCATGCACCACATGACATCATATATTTATGAATCCCTTCTCCCAATATTTACTTTTAATTCGAAAGACATTGGCTGCAGTGTCACACACTTGTGGTGCCAAGTGGCATCCCCTTATCTTGCTGCCAGCACATCCGACACCCACGCGAAAACGCTAAATCCCGACCACCCTAATCCAACGTAAATTCGACGTGGGTAGCTAAATCTCACGAGACGAGTTCGTAAGTCCGTTTCTTCATCCGAGATCTAGAAAAATTCCGGATTTTCAACCGAAATTTCTATTTTACCCTTTATCCAAAATCTTGGATTTTCTGGGGTCTCACAAAATAAATTGTAATAAATTTTTTTTTACAAACTATATATTTTAAAATTATTTGATTTTCTTATTAATAAAATTTAAATACAATAAATGAATATGAAAGAAAAAAAAAATGTAATTAATTGATTCTAACTCCATTTTTATTATTATGTTTTTTTCTCACCTTATTTTCTTACTATTTTCTTTTTTTTTCTAGAAATAAGTAATATATATATATATATATAGTAGTATATATAAGAGTATATATATATATATATATATATATATATATATATATATATATATATATATATATATATATATATATATGATGTCAAACCAAAACAATACTTTATTACAAGACTTTAGAAGACTTTATATTAATGAAGAAAGATTTTAATCTAAATTCTGGAAAAGTACTATACTTGTTTTGATATAGTAAAAGCTTCCATAAAGCTTCTGCAGAGTAACAAAAATAATGGAAATAAAATACACTAATATTTAGAATTTTATTAAATAAAATACTTATGATATTTAATAAAAAAATACATTTAAATTGAAGAATAAAATGTTTTGAATTTTAAATTCCAAGTAGCTCAATCCTGCCAAGCGCCTCGGTGTTTAACTCAACAAATACTAATTCGACTCCCCTTTTGACCATTGGAGTCATTAGAGATTTATCCCATTATTAACTTCAGGGTTGAAATTAATGGAGGTACGTGTAAATACAAGTTAATCTGAACATCTATGATTATATATATTAGTTGATTAAAATAACGAATCATTTATGGATAGTCATCATTTATTTTTAACATGTAATATTTTTAGATTATTCAGATTAATTTCAGAAAATGAATTATGTTTTTTCAGATATTTTAGTATGAGATTTTTCGAAAATGAAATAAAATAATATATATTTTGGTAAATTATTAAATAAATAAATTAACTATTTATGTTTTTCAAGAATTATCTATTTTAATGATTAATAAATTTAATACTTGAGTCTTAAAAAACAGCAGTACTATGAATAAAACCACAACTATATACGAGTATTGTGAATTACGTTGAAAACAGTGAATTGTTGTGATTTGAAAAAGTAGTAGGGGATGGTATAAAAATAGGGTTAAAAAAGAATATCTAATGGGGAGGATATAATCTAAAATGGGACGGAAGATGATAAAATAAAATGAATTCCAGACGCCATATTAGATTTCTTGTTACTGACACCTTATCTTCATGCATGGTCTTCATCGTCGTGTAAGATTGTTCGAGTTTGGTTGAATAGTGAATTATATCGCTTGGATTGAATCAAGAATTGAATTATCCGGGTTTGGGAAGGAACATTGATCGTGGACAATAGGAATAAAGAGGTATAGCCTACTGATTTCTACTACTTCTGACACATTATCTTTATGGCTTCGGTAGTTGTTACAAATGTTCATCTTCTTATCCTTTTCATGTTGATATATAACATAAAGTGTGATTCTTTCAACCTAAATTAAAAAAAAAACAAAAAAAAAATGAGAAGAGGGTAAAATTTTTAATTTAATTTTTCTAAGAAATGTCAACACCAGTATGTCACATAAACCTTCCATTCTTAATTAAATTAAAACTATATATTTTGTAATTATTAAATATTAAAGATTTTTTATTGGTAAAGAGATGGATATAAATAAACAAGTACTATTAGTTTATGAATCCTACATGACCCATTAGGCTACACCAAATTTTATTTGTATATCTTAAAGTAAACAAAATAGAAATGAATAAATTAAATATAACATCAAAAATAATGAATAAATTAATTGTAAGATCAATTCAGATACATGTCAAGATTGTTATCCTTTATCACACAAATTATTACCATTTAATTATTTTTTGTACAAACAAAAACTATCAATTAATTGTGCCCATTTTAAAAAACATTCAAAAAAAAAAAAAAAGAAAAAAAAAAAGACATCTTTATTCGAATCGGAGTTCAAGAAAAGTGAATAGGTTGAATTATTAAAAAAAAAGATTTCTATTTTACTTTATTAATAATTTCTTTAAAGAAAAATAGTGTCAGTGAAGACAAACTCATCTTATAGCAAAAATTGAATGCTTAATAAATTAAATATCATTTAAATTTCAGATTTCTTAACGAAAAAACCAATTATTGGGCAAAAAAAAAGATAAAAAGATTATAAAGAAAACAAATAGAGCAAATTTCGCCTGAAATTATAGAACACATCCGACAATAATACGCATAAACTTTAAATCTATACATATCATTTAATTTAATTGGCTCGTGTTAATAAATATCAAAATCTTTTACTTTTCCATCTTGAATCATTGAATGCCCGTTAATCTTTCTAAAAAGAAAATGATCCACGAGTTCTTCATCCGTTGGTTGAAACCCAAACCCGATCGTGAACAAAGCTTTTATCGTCTACGCTCTTTATTTTCGATTCTTACTCTTAAAATACACAAAAGTTGTTTCGTTTTCATTTTTTCAATATTTTCCTTGCGGGTTTATATTTATACACGTTCGGACAAGTAGATATTTAATAAGATAATATAATCATTTTTAGATATTTAGAAAGATAAAAAAGAAAAACCTGAAAATTAAAAAAAAAAGAAAAGAAGATATGATAAGATATCTTTAAAGATCCAATCCACACACTTGTGCCTTGGGGCCCAATGGGATGTTGTTTTGGGCTTGAAAGTTGGGTTGATTAGGTGACTAGCGGTTGGACCCTTTGGGTTTGCATTAATAGGCTTCATTAATCGGTCCACAAGAATTCTAGTATGGAAAGAATCTATTTACCAGATTTGGGCCATGTTTAAGTTAGGTTTGCTTGTCCTTTTTTAAAGAAAATAAAATGTAATTAAAATTCATATGTACCATATAATTTTAAATTATTTAATTTTTATATTTAATAAATTAACACAATAAATGAGTATAAAATAAAATAAATGTAATTTATTGATTCTAACTCAATCTTTTTCACACCTTTACAATGTGAGGGCTATTTTTGTTGCAAAGTACTATTATTTTATTTAATAAAATTAGGAAAATAAAAAATTGAATTAAATTATTTTGTAAAATTAATATTCAAGGTGGAACCCAAATTGAGTTTCAAAAAACAATCTCGAAATCGATTTTAATCCATTTATTTTAACTTCAGTTTCATCTCTTTAAAAACGAGATGGTTGGAAAAACTTAGCCCATAGTCATCAATTGATGGATATTTATATTAAGCCAATTTTTACTGTCCTTCTCACATCTTGCATCATCTGTTTCATTTATTTATTTAATGTATTTTATGGATATCATTCACTGGCATTATGCAGTATTCCGTTCTCAAAGAGACTCGAACATGATCCCTCTCTTTGCGACCCAATCGAACCATTAACCACTTAATCAAACCCGGGAAATTAGAAAATTTTAAAAATAGTAAACACAATAATAATAAATTGTCATAATGATTTAGAGAAGCCTAAAAATTCTCCCTAACTTCGACGACGAACAGATCATTGCAAATTCGCCTCGCAAATCTAGCCACCCGTAAAAGTTTCTCGTCGACTCGGTGACAATCGAAATATTTTTACGATTTCTATATAAGTCAGCCAATGACTCAAGGAATGGAATGTTTATAAAAATCTCAAATGCGAAATAACTTCGCATAAGTTCGCTTAAAAATAAATTGAATCGAAAAAGAAGCCAAATTTTTGCAGAAACGAATCGAATGAGGATTTATATACGCAATGAGAGTCATGTGTCCAAATTAAAAAGAAAAAAAAGAAAGCTGGGGAATTAAGAAAAAGGAAGAGGATAAAAAAAGTCTAAAGGGGAGTGAGAATAGAACAAACGGATGGGGGGGTGAGAGCGAGATAGAGGAGAAAGGAAAAAGTTTTTCCTCTCTTAAGATCTATGGAATCGGATCGAGGTTGGCCGGATAAAAGGCAAAAGCCTGGCCTATGCATCGAGAGCTACGCATGACTACCAAAATCTTCGAGTTTCGTCAAACTCTACGAGATAGAGCATTTTTCTACTTTGATTATTTTTATCCTAAAGGCCATTTAATGGAATGGGTGTTCTTCGGGGCTGAAACTGACCGTGTGTTTTATTCTCAAGATTTTTGGGACTAGATATTGAAAATTTTAGGATTAGTTCCATTACCCCTGACTATGTCGAAGATTTGGTTTTTTGATCCCTGACCCGATGTCTTTCGGCTTTGTGCCGTGGTTTTGCATCACAAGTACTGTGATGAACCGTGAAGGGACTAAGAGGTGCCCTGTTTTATATGGGTTCCTGATTTGGGCCATTTTATGTGTATTGTTGGAAAAAAAATAAAAAATATGTTGTTGTGTGTAAAAATCATGTTAATATGTGCTTGAGTGATGTATTAATATGAAAATTGTGATGAATGAAATTATATGAAAAATATAAATTATCTGAATTTATAAATGTTGCATGTAAGCATGACATAGCATGAAATGACATGGATTACTCACATGCACGGGTCACATCGCTGCTGAGCTCCGGGTGGGTGCATGGTACCGTTATTCACCATTCTTGTGAATGTGACAAGCTCAAAATAATAAATATAAATCACGGTAAGCTTGTGTGTATCAAGATGAGGTAGATCCCACCCCTTACCCCTTACTGACTCCCCCCCTCCTAAGGGGTGAAATACCAAATTTATATGTTAGACATAATCATCGACTCGCGAGCCCATAAAATAAATGAAGGCGTAAGGCCGATCCCGCAGCCAAGCATTTCCTAAAAATATTACGGCCCATGAATAAACGCACGGGATTTGATAAAAATATTCAACTTATATTGAGAGTTGTCCATCGGGCGTTTATTTGCAAAACACCAATGACCGGTTTTCATACTTGGTATCGTAGTAAGGGAGTCTACGTGACTCTGTTATGGCATGAGGAGTTCCATCTCGTGATGACATGAAATATTCTATATGATTGCATTTTCTGAATTGAATGTAGTTTACGTATGTATGTCATTGCATGTGCATTTAGGCACAGAGTAGCCATTGTAGGAGAATTTTTCTACTGGCATTACTCAATTGCCGTGGGACCCTCTCGTGGCTGTGGAGATGACGCTTCGATTTAGAGGCCATGATTAAGGAAAGAGGCTTATGAGTGGTCTTGATATTTTTGTAAAAGTATTTTGTATAAAATAATCAACTAAATTTTGGAACTATTATCCAAATAGTCAAGTAACAGGTAAGAGGGCACTCCACAGATTCCTCAGACTAAATGGGGTCTCAGAAGGATGAGCTACGCCTAATAGAGTAAACCTCACAGCTACTCAATCTAAGTGTACATGCAATGGTCATAGTTCCATATTCACACATTCCAAACAAGATTATGCTATCTTAGGTTGAATTCTATATGTCATGAGATGAGACGACTCCATAAACATGCTCCGAGTCCTCACCGACTCCCATCACACCCTAGTCCCACAACCCTATCACACAAATGCTGGGCCCGTGATATAATTCATAATTTCTGGATTACATCCAATGATCATTTCACAAAAAAAAAAATTTATTTGTTTTCAAAAAAAAACTTTTTTGATGTTACACCTCAATGATCATTTATATTCAAAATCATGTGTCTTTTTGTGGCTAGCGAATTTTCAGGTCTCACCGCAGGCTTCGCAAACCTTCCTACACTTTCACAGGCTTTCACTGTTTGACATATATGTATAACCAGTAATCGGGATTTTACCTGAGGTATCTATCCTTACTTAAGTTAGCACCTCACACATATTTTCATTTTCATGTATGCAACTGGTAGCATCAGTTGACGTTAAGTCTCATCAGATGAGCTCATTCAATCAAACACCAATGCAGTGTTGATTATAACCATGCACTCACACTCATTTCATGCGATGTCCCCGTGCATATGCAATGCTATGTGTCATTTCATGCCTATACCATGTCACATATATGATGAATGCTATATGGAAAATTTAATCATGCATTTTCCATGCATCATGGACCTCTTTCACACATGCATATAATCTCCACAAAATTTCATTCATATCAATATATCAAACGCGCATATATCAAAAATCACAAATCAAATCATTACTTAGTCACAAACGATGCACTTTATCCTCTAAGCTAAATTATGACATAACATGTCCACAAAATAGCCTACAACATGCCATGTAATGGCTATATCTATACACACAATTCATCACATGTCAATACATTAAACACATATATTAACATTCAATCAATTACCACTAAGATTGTTGTGACGCCCCAACCCGGCACCCGATGGGGTGTCAAGCGAAGGTGTCACACTTTGGGACTGGGACTCTTTAATCTTTTCTTTCTCAGAGCTGACACTTGTACTTGTTTTCTCATTCATATCTATACACATATACTGAGTCCCATTTATACATGTACATTTGCTATTTAATATATTTTGTAGCAGTGGAATATAAAATATAACCATACTCCTTCATTGAAGTTTACATCTTATACAAAACACTTATACATATACATATCTAATACAAAACATCGTGAGATTATGAAGCAAATACTGGTGAGCACCTATATCCGAGATGGCCTATACGCTAGAGCCGAGCTGCCCCACCCTCTACCCTCCTTCATTACCTGGCACCCGATTGAACACTCGTCGCTTTATGTTTAGTGGGAACGATAAGCATGGACAACCACCACGAAGACCATTACAAGCTTATGCATATGCATTTCATCTATCTATATTATTATTCATATAAATTTTTATTACTTATCATTTTACATTCCTATCAGATGTCAATCTTTTCTCCGCATGTTCTATGCCTGCATGGCTCCTATCTATACTTTCCTGTATTCCTGCTTTCTATAACTTATTGTTCTATGTCTCTGCATATCTCCTCTATCTATACTTTTATCAGATTCCCTGCTTCTAGTCTTTTTTCTTCATCTTCAGCCTCTAATGACGATTACATTCCTGTGTACCATTACATATATCATTTCTTATCCCGTACCTATCATGTCTCCTTTCACGTGAAGTGGCCACTCATGCTATACTATTCATTTCTTACATATTGTTTTATAATATATTTTCTTATACGATCTTGGATTGTCATATACTTTGCATTTGCATTTTCACTTTGACTATAGAATTGACATTCACGACATATTCGAGAGGGAACATCGTCCTGTTTGTCATTCAATAGCAATGTGATTTATCATTAATCCAAGATGATTCACTTTGAATATGAATTGACATCACGCATGCATTCGAGAGGGAATCTCGGGCCATGTTTGTCATTCAAGAATAATGTGATTTCATAAAATTTGCATATTTTGTCATATATACTTTCGCCATATCTTGTACACATATTGTACTCCTATATTTTCATCTTGTACTTTTCATATACTATACTTTCCTATGATTTTCATATATTGTGTTTTTCATATACTGTACTTTCATATGCTTTTCATATACTTTATATGTCAAATACATTTCGTGTCATTGACACTTTATTTCTTATACTTGTATACTTGTCATCACATAGCAATGCTATGCTTCTCATATCATGTCATGTACTTTTATCATTTTCTAATCATGTGCATATACTTGTCATTTGTTTTATGTTTGATGCCCGCATAAACCTTAGAATGATACTGGAAATAGTATGTACCCGGGTTGCGTTTATCACCGTACGATAGTGATCTCTATCCGTGATGTACCGGTTGCATTATCACCGTACGAGACAATGATTTCTATCTGTATGACCCAAACGGGCCACTGTAATGATCTAAACGGGATCCATGTCATCGACCCAAACGGGCCTCATATTCAGAACCCGATAGCCGCAAAGAACTATATCCCTATAGGCATGCCTATCTATCCCTCTACCAAAGTTCTAAGCGCATTAACCATGTATTTTATGTTCAAGAGCATATCTCATATCTCCGAATAATTATTGTTATTCAATAAATCATATGGAATATTTACAACCATGTATTTGTATTTTTGCATTTTTCATATATTCTTAAACTTCAATCTATCAGATATTCGGCACTCTTTTTACCATATTATGACTATTTTCCTATCATTTGTGCATTTAGCATGTGTGTTATCTAATCGTATACGTCCTAATCTCATGTATTTCTATCATATATTCATTTCATATATTCCTATATTCATATTATTCATCTATTCATATCATATCATATATTCAGTATATATTTTATTCTTATCTAATTTATATCCTTCAATACGCTTGGGACTCCGCCCAAATCCAAATTCCAAAATTTCCATTATCTACCCCAAAATCTGGACTAAATCACGGCTCATTCCAAATTTCCGAAAAACAACCTATGCCATTACACGGATTTTCGCCCAAGTAGGAAAATTCCTTACCTAGTGGAGTTTGACGTAAACCTAAGATACTTTGGTACCCATGCGAGTTTCGCGAGCGCGTGGATCAACTTTGTCTCTGGTCAAACTAATTCGATCGTCGAACGTTGTAGATCCGGTAGTATCACTTAAACCAGGAATTTCTCCAACTTTACTGAATTCTCGCGAAACTCAGATTTTTGGTACTGGGCGAGCCTCGTCGAGTAGATGAACTGCGCCTGGCCCGACGACCTGGGCCGGGTCAAAACTCCGTGTATCGAAGAGAAAAGAAAAGAAAATAAAAATAAAAATCTATTCTCTCTCACACTCAGTCGGCTCTCTCACGTCTCCTTCCATCTGAGACCAAATTTGTAAGACCCGAGAAATTCCAATTTCTCGAAAAAGGGCAAAATCGTAATTTCGGTTATGAAATTGTAATTTCGGTTAAAAATACAAAATTTATTCTCTAGATCTCGGATGACGAAATAGATTTCACCGTTGGAATCATCTCGTGAAATCTGAGAGACACAATTTTGTCGACTCGAGGACAATGAATTTAAAATATTTTGGAGGCATCGCGTATCTAAAAGCCAGAAACGATTCGATGCGACAAAAGTCAAGATATAACACATACTCATGTGCCATAAGTGGCAAAGGGGAGATAAATGATGAAAATGGATCCATCGAGACAGTTGTCGAATGTCAAACTGGGAAAGAATAAGTAAAATGATCATTTGAATTTGATTAAATGAGGAAATGCCAAAATAAAGAATAGTGTCTCTTCTCCAGTCTGAAAAGGCAAAACGTGTCGGGAGGAGAGGAGAAAATGTAGAAACGGAAATGGTGATTTTCTGTGGCAGAGAAGGACCCTTCTCTAGAATTTCGGAGATCCGACCGCCGAATTCGGGCTTCGACGAAGGAAAGCTGCTCTACGCGGAGAGGCCTACGCGCGGGTACCGGATTTTAGGAGTTTGTAGCACCCGCGGCAGGCTTCTTCCTACTGGTTTTGCCCTGCTGGGCGCATTTTACGATGTTTGAGTTGATCGAGGTCGTGGAGTGGTTGTTGATCGGTCCCAAAACTTGGGACCGAAATGTGAGAATTTCTGAAGCCCTCTCTATGCAAATTCCATGGAAAGAATGCTTGGGCATCCTGGTGATGTTCTCAGGCTATAAATGATGCTTTGATGTGTATGAGGGCCTTAATGACCGTGAAATTCCGGTTCTATGAACCGATGATTGGTGATTTGCTCGAATAGTAATCGAGGGTTTCACTATTCCTAAGAATAGTGTCTACAAAATAATTTTGTGAAATAATGTGGCTCTGGGTCTAGTGATTCAAGTTGAATTGCTCGTGTTTGATCATAAATTTAAGGAGCTAATTTTCGTGTGTATGGAAATGTGAAATGTGATAATACAGATTGTGATTAAATTATGTAAATATATGCATGATTATATATTTGCATGTGTTATAGAATTGAAATGGAATTGACATCATGCATTCCATATGCACCGGGGCATCCTAGGACGATAGGAGTGAGTGCATGAGGTAATTCTAGAGAGAATGGTTCGGAGGGTTGTCTAAAAATAATGAATATCGGAGGGTAGTCCAAATAAAATATCAATCATCGGAGTCGGCCCAATTGATATACATCGGAGGGTAGTCCATACATAATATCAATCGTCGGAGACGACCCAATTGATATACATCGGAGGGTAGTCCCTACATAATATCAATCGTCGGAGACGACCCAATTGATATACATCGGAGGGTAGTCCACTAAATATAACATCGGAGACAGTTCACTACTTAGATCGGAGGGTTGACCACAATTAAAACAAATAACTTTGTTTGAAATTATTTTTCTCATACATGGCTTAGGCAGGTGTGAGGGAGTCGGTGAGAACTCGGGGTATGAGTTGATCAGGTAGACATTCAAGTAGGATCATGTATTTGCTTGAATGTGTGTTTATTTCGGAGCATTGCATATGCACTTAGGTGGAGAGTAGCCCATTTAGGGTGATTCCACTACTGAGCGATAGCTCACCCTGTCGAGGGAACATATTTTTAGGTACAGGGAGCGCACGAGGAGACGGCTCATCCTAGAGGCCGAGTTTGTGAAGAAAGCCAGGTTGTGGCTTTGATGATTTTAAACATGTATTAGAACTCTATAAGTTTGATATATGTTGTATAAGAGTAATTTATTAACTCTTGTAACTATGGTAGATAGTTGGTATATTGATGAGTATTGGTTTATGGGCCCAAGAGGCCGTTTTTATTTATATGTATCATGTGATTGATGTTGGAACAGTGTCAGATTCAAGTGGTGGAGTTCCCCAGCATGCGGAGACTATGCCCGATTTTCGTGGAGAAAATGTCAATACCGACATTCACGAGTGTTTTCATGGGTTGACGGGTAGTCACCGCACTTCGGATTCGGGGGCGCCATACCTTGCACGTAGCTTAGGCATACGACACCAGGAGTTTCAAGTTGGGTATCCATCACCACTGTAGTTGATGTAGTGTATAGGTATATGGAAAGTTAGAGATTGAAGATTTGGGCTTAGGCCACAATCGAGTAAGAACATCACCACTTGTGTGGTTTGATGTCCGATTTAGGTATGAGATTATCTAGGAAATCACGGGACAAAACTAGGACATTGCATGCATGTGTTTGGTTTGTTTTCAGGTGATTTGATGAATTATTGTGTGAAGAATATGATAACATGAATGATGTTTATAATATGGAGTGTTATGTGTTGAGGAGTGTGTGTCACGTGATTAGCACATTGATGTGTTAAATTTTTTTTTGAGTTTTACAATGAGTAAAAACTGAAAAAGGAAAATAAATGAAATAAATTATACAAATTTATTTGTTTAATGGAAAATAAAATAAAATTTTAATAAATTTCTAAAGGAACACTAGGTTTAGTGTTGGACAAGAGGTTTGGGGAGCATTTCAGAATAAAATGTCCAAAGTTAAATGAAAAAAAATGAGGTAGAAAATAATTTTCAAGGTTTTACAAAGGTGTAAACCGAAGAAAATTGATTAAAATAAATTTTTGTAAATTTATTTGAGTATCTCTAGAAAAAAAGGTATATATATATATATATATATATATATTTGTATCTTCCAAGAGGCCGGAAGAAATGAAAAAAATGAAGAGCCATTTTCTAAAGATTTTACAGTAAAACTGAGAAAAGTGGAAGAAAATAAATTCTTATAAGTTTATTTTGGTGTACGAGAGAATGAGAAAAATCAAATAAAATGAACTTTACTGCTTATTTGATGTATTGGAGAATAATGAAATATATATATATATATATATATATATATTTTAAGTAAATTTTTGTCTCCAATAGCAGAAAAGGTGAAAAAAAAATTTTGTATTGCAGCCTGAGTGTGTAGTTTGATGGCATTGTATTGCAAGAAAAGGAAAATTGTATTGCAATAGGGAGGTTAGTTGTTGAGCCATTATATTGCAATACACTCTGGACAGACAAATCAGTGTGTAGTATTTAGTTTATCAAAGAGAGTTTGAGATTGTATTGCAATACAATTATTGTATTGCAACTTAGGAGAATAGTAATTAATGTTAAGGCCAACGGTCAACTGTGTGAACAGAATAAATACAACTATGAACAATAACACTAATCCACAATCGTGAATAATAAATTTTGAAATTTTTTTTTATTTCTTTGGAAAAATAAAATAAAATCAAACAAAATGGGACAAAATTTTGAAAAAAAATTGAAATTTTCGAAAATAATATTTTTGTTGATAAATATGATTTAATATATTGGATAAATGGTCTTGCATTGCTTATGAATGCAGGGACTTAAAATATACACCGACATCGTATGAATAGTGTCTCTGTGGGCCGCATTTAAGAATTGAGATACGTGAATTAATGTTACATGTTTTGATTGGCAGATTTTATGTTTCACCATGTGGAAGGACATATACACGGTATAATGTATATAGAATTATGATCGCGCATTGTCGGGCGAGAAAAATTATATGCATGGTGTAATGCGTGATAGGAAAAGGTGAACGCTGCTGTTAGAACCAGACCTGTGGATTTGATAAACGAAATGAACAAGAAAGCTTGGAATTTTACGAATAAAATGAATTGAGTGGTTGGAACTTAGCGCCCACTTAGGAAAATGAAACGCCAGTTCATGGTTGTCAAGTCTATTAGTACTGCATGTGCATTGCTAGCGGAACAAAATGAAAATTAAATGGATTCGTTGCCATTGAAATACGTAGATGTTATCAGACGACGAGGGCGCCCATTGTGGTACCGACGTGCACCACCCGTATTTGATAAGCAAGCCTTTGTTGAGGCTGTAGGTATTGCGGGTTGCTATCGCATGCTAGCGTGTAGCAGTAGTCGTGGAGGTCCTAGTAACTCGTAAGTTTAGTACATCATCCTCCGAAGATTCATTGTGGGGAGATCCGATGGTAAGGTACCATTGGTTCATACAGATTTATAAGGTGTTGAGGTATGAAGATTACCTCTAACACTACCAGGATTAGACTAGCTGCGTTCCAGCTAGAGAGTGAGGCCCTAGTATGGTGGAAATGGACAAGGACCCCAGTAGGGAGACCTTGAGGAGCCTCAGATGTGAGTTCTCCTAGGATTAGGGCGAGAATACTGATGATATGTCGAGGCCATGTAGTTGTAGGATCTCTTGGGACTCTACCTCACAGCTGGACCCGAGGATCATGGACATGTCGAGTTCGATGTCAACCCTGGGATGGATCACGACAATTACGTGGTCGCATCGACAGAGCGGTGATGAGGGTTTTCACGCCATACGCTGCGACTCTGCACCGTGGTGGTATTTCAAGGGAACAAGCATGACATTTCATACAAAGATAATGGAATCCAGTGTCAGTGACGCTTAGCGGGTTGGCTAGCAAGCCTACCCTGTGAGGACGAGGAGACCAGACTTAGATTCAGCCTCAGCAGTTTAAGTAGCATGTGGATGTTTTCAAGATGAGCTACCCGGACTACCTCCACGCAGGGTAGACTTTCGTATCGAGTTACACCTTAGTATTTCATCTCTATGACTCCGCATAGATGGCACCAAATATTGCAGAACTCAAAGTTCGCTTACAGAGCTTATTAGACAGCAGTTCATTAGATCGAGCACTTCACCATGGGGTGCTCCGTTCTGATAAATGTAGAAGAAGAAGGACAAGACCCTTCGACCGTGTGCATTGACTACGTAGTCAATTCGTGGTTACTACCAAGAACTGTACCTAATACCGAGATTGACGATTTATTTGATCAATGAGAGGAGCGCGAGTCTACCTGGATAGACCTTCGCACCGGTTACCATCGCTTGAGGGTTAGGAGATAGATATCCCTAAGACAAACAAGTAAGACGCCAAGGCGGGCACTTTGAGTTTACAAAGGATGCCCTTTGGATTGACGAATGCGCCAACGATATCTATAGACCTCATGCCAGGGTGTTCCAACTCCTATCTAGATCATTGTCGTAGTCTTCGTGATGATGATTCATCCTACTCCCAATCGAGTGGAGCATGGTATCACTGAGGATTGTTTGGCGCTTGTTATGAGACCATCACAGACGCTAAGTTCGTGAAGTGCGAGTTTTGGCTTATCGAGGTGAGATTTTTCTGGGACACGTGGTGTCAAGATCAAGAGTGCTACGACCCAGAAGGTCAGGCAAGATGAGTCGGAGAGACCGAATGTCAATCTCGAGATAAGTAATTTTTAGGATTACTGGTATTACAGAGATTCGAGAATGGGTCAAGTTGTCCATTCGTAAAGGTGATCACAGGATTTCGCCACGACATGGACCTACGGTTTGGACGACCGACCATGCGAGAGAGAGATCGCAGGATCCTGAAAGCACTCCTGGGATGTGGGTGTCAGCAAGAGGGAGGACTCACCCTTCTTCTAGTCTTCGGTGGGTCAAGACTTCAAGCCTACACGAAGCTCGGACTAGGACCAGATCACAGGCGAGATGGGATTTCCCTCGCAGACAGGGATCCCGTGATCTCCTGGGAGTTACGCCCCAGTTAGTCAGAGAAAATGAAGAGTATACAAGCCCATTCCCTTCACACCTCTAAGACAAAAGTTAGAGGAACCGCCAGCTTTGGTGTTATACAAGCACTCTAACAACACGATAGGCCGCAGGAGCCGCAGGTGGGTCAAGTCGTGGACAGCCTCTTCCGGGAGTCACAAGCAATGAAGGTGACATCTTAGGTGGTAGACATATTGGTCATTTGATGTCGCTCGACATTGATGAGTCGACAAACATCTGGGTTGTTAGTAATTGGGACCTTGGGCCGTTGTCATAATTCACACGACCTCGGATTTGGGTTTAGAGGTTAAGGCCTTTAGAGAAGCCAGGTATAGATGTTCTTCCCTAGGATGTAGGGTGAGAGTTGATATGATAGGTCGGTATTATGAGTGATAGATCTTCGAGATTCTGCTCATGGTGGATCTGGATTGTGTGCCACAAGTATGGCACATTAAGTGCTCGTGTGCACTGTGAACATCGCTGGGCCGAGTCGGGGTGTGGATACACGTTACGATCATTCACCACTCTGTGGAGGTGTGTTAGCTTGTCTTAGACCTAAGCAGCCCAATGAAGACTCATTATTCGATTCAGTAATGAAGAGTGATTAGAGTGTGTTGGGCAAAGCAAAAAAGGGGCTCGTTAATCCCCTAAGGTAAGAATCCTTGAGTTAGGGTGTAAGAGACCCGGGGAGATATCCCGAATTTTTGAGTGAATGTAAGAGGCTCGAAGTGTAAGCCGAAGAGTTATGTTGATCGAGATGAAAACACACGGTCAGGTTATCACGACTTAGAGTCGGGAGTGGGATGTGAGTCAGGAGTGACTCGAGATTCGATACCCCCTTCTGGGAAACGGACACGCTGTTGAGCCTGGGCATGGCCCTAGATATGGATGTCATACATGACATGGACTAAAGACGGCCCATTGATTGTCAGCCGACAGACCTTTGGAAGGTCATTACACACAAAGTAAGGTGTTACACGTTGTGTGGATTATATACATGTTGAGGACACAATCGCGAGCATACGTCCGGGTCATAAGGGTAGAGGAGCACCGTTCTTAGTGGAATTCGCCTTACAACAACGCTATCAAAGAGAATACGTATGTCACAATTTGAAGCATTATATGGGAGGCCATGTAGATCACCGTTGTTGGACTGAGCGGAGATACCCATTACTGTCCCTGATTCGTTAGAGTCACCCGAGAAGGTGAGCTTGATACGATAACGCTTTCTCACGCCGTAGTCGACGTAGGTTACTGACAGCGACAATAATTTAGAATTCGCGTTGGGGATCACGCTCTTTCTTAAAGGTGATGCCTAAGAGGGAGCCGTGTTCTAGAAGTTTATGAAGCCATCGCCAGGTTTATCGGGCCTTTCGAGATACTGAGAGGATAGGACACTATAGCTACACTGGGATTGGTGTTACCGCCTCAAGATGTCGATGTCCACGAGGTATTTCACGTCCATGCTCACTAAAGATACTCTAGATCCAAAATTATGGTGGATTGGGGACAGATTGAGGCTGACACCGACGACTCGAGGAGCGGAGCAAGGCTCATTTTGGATAGCCGTGATCGTTTTGCGACGCAAGACCGTGAGGCTATAGTGAGAGGTTATGGCGGCACCATGGAGTGGAGGAGTCAACGTGGGAGCGAGGACACGGTGACAAGTGGCCACCTATCCCTTCTTGTTTAGGATGAAGGTATGTGGTTTAGTCGCGAATATCGAGATGACCAGTTTGTACTGATGATATAAGAGTGCACGCCAGATATGCATGAGTCATGGTAGTGATTGTCCCGAATTTGGGGACGAAATTCCTTAAGGGAGGGAGAATGTAAGACCCAAGAAATCTAATTCTAGATAGCACGCCAATTTCATTTAATTCGAGACAATGATTTTACCGCTGAGGCATCGCTTATCTGTGCTATAAAACGATTTTCGATGCGAAAAAAAGTCACATATAACACGTACTCATGTGCCATAAGTGGCATGAGTAGATAAATGATGAAAATGGACGGTTGAGTTAGTGTCGAATGTCAAAACTGGGAAAAGAAGGGGCAAAATGGTCATTTTTAATTTGATTAAATGAGGAAAATGTCAAAATAAGGAATAGTGTCTCTTCTCCAAATTGAAAAAGAGGCAAAAACGTGCTGGAGGAGAGGAGAAGATGCAGAAACGGAAATGGTGATTTTCTAGAGAGAGAAGGACCTCCTTCTCTCTAGAATTTCGGGAGATCCGACCGTCAGAATTCGTCGGGACGAGAAGGAAAGCTGCTCTACGCGGAGAGGCCTACGCGTGGGTACCGGATTTTAGGAGTTTAGAAAAACTCCGCGAGGTAGGGGTTTCTTCCTACTTGAGTTTTACACTTTGTTTAAGTGTATTTACGATGTTTGAGTTGATTGAGGTCGTGAGTGGCCGTTTGATCGATCCCAAAACTTAGGACCGAAATGTGAGAATTTTTTTAAGCCCTCTCTATGCAGTCCGTGGGAGTTAGGGGCTGTTTGGGCATCCTTGGTGATGTTCTATGCTATAAATGATGCTTTGATGTGTATGAGGCCGGAAATGACCTTGAAATTCGGGTTCACTAAGTGAACCGATGATTGGTGATTTGCCGGGAATAGTAACCGAGGGTTTCACTATTCCTAAGAATAGTGTTCACAAAATAATTTTTGTGAAATAATGTGTTTGGTCGAGCTGATTCAAGTTGAATTGCTCAGGTATGATCATTGCAGCCCGCGGAGCTTAATTTTTGGTGTATGGAAATGAAATTACATAACATGATTGCCGATTAAACATGAATATACGCATTTATTATATATTCGTGACGTGTTATGAATCAATAATCGACATCATGCATTCCATACGCACCTAGCATCCTAAGCATAACAGATGTGTTTACGAGGTAATTCTATAGAGAAATGGTCTCTAGGCTGTCTAAAAATAATGAATATCGGATGGTAGTCCAAATAAAATATCAATCGTCGGAGTCGGCCCAATTGATATACATCGGAGGGTAGCCATACATAATATCAATCGTCGGAGATGACCCAATTGATATACATCGGGGAGGGTGGGCCCCTACATAATATCAATCGCCTGAGACTCCACCCAATTGATATACATCGATGTAACCACTAAATATAACATCTAGAGACTGCTCACTACTTAGATCAAAGAGGGTTGACTACAATTAAAACAAATAACTTTGTTTGAAATTAGTTTTCTCATACATAGCTTAGCAGTGTGAGGGAGCTTCAAGAGACTTCTGTGGTATGAGTTGATCATGTGTATACTGGCAGATTGGTATTGCTTGATGTAAGCTTATTTTGAGCATTGAATATGCACTTAGGTGGAGAGTAGCCCATTTAGGGTGATTCCACTACTAAGTGATAGCTCACCCTGTCGAGGGAACATATTTTCAGGTACAGGGAGTGCACGAGGAGACGGCTCATCCTAGAGGCTGAGTTTGTGAAGAAAGCCGGGTTATGGCTTTGATGATTTTAAACATGTATTAACTCTATAAGTTTGATATATGTTGTATAAGAGTAATTTATTAACTCTTGTAACTATGGTAGATAGTTGGTATATCGATGAGTATTGGTTTATGGGTCCAAGAGGCCGCTTATTTATATATACCGCGATCGATGTCAGGATGTGTTGTATTCGTAGAGCCCTCGCACAAAAGAGACTATGCCCGATTTTCAGGAGAAATGTCGGTCACCCGACATTCACGAGTGCTTCCGCCGCTGACAAGTAGTCAACTACCCCTCGGATTCAGCGCTACAAATTTTTTTTCTTTTTTATTCTTATTTTATTTTATTATTATTATTATTATTTTTTATTTGGAGACATATCTCATATTGCCTCATTCGGGTCCATTTTTGCCCCAAAATTTTTTATTTCTTTTCAGTTCACTTTATTTTCAATGAACTTAGCACAATTCATTTCCTGACTTCAAAGATTTTCATAAAAATCTCGTCCCTGAAGTCATTGACGACTTATCACCCAGAAAATCGTCAAATATTCTGACTGTCTCAGAATTCGACGAAACTTTTCTAGGTCACTAGATTTTGCGAGATGAATTTAACGGCTCAGTCCGTTTCGTCATCCGAGATCTAGAGAATTTTCTAGGCTTCCCGAGCCATTCCAGCAATTTTACTATTTCGCTTTTAAGTTTCTCTCTTATTTGCATCTTTAAATCCTTTCTTCTTTCTTCTATTTACACCATTAATTTCTTTTAATTTCTTGAATATATGCTCTTCTTATATTATGACATTTGGGTCCTCTCAAGTGGTGAATTACCACTTACCCTTGATTTTAGTACAATTCCGTGTCTCTCGCTTTTATTTTTTAAAAAATTCAATTTAGCTTTTATTACACCCTAACATGTCCGAAAACTCGTTAGGTATATTTCGGGTGTTACACCTCCCTTCAAGAAATTTCATCCGAAATTTTATTACTCGAACCTAAAACTCCGAGGGTACTAGCCTCCGCATGCCTAAGCAGCTTATGCTTTACTTCTCAACATTTGATACTCCCATCTATTCTTGTACAATAAATCCTCATTTTCTATATAGTCATTTCTGCTCATTTCTCGACTTTCTGCTCTATTTCTTGTAACTTGGCATCTATTCTAATCATCAAACAAAGATCCAACTAAATTCGTGACTTTCACCTTTTATCACTTTCGCAAAGGTCAATTCCATACTCAGACATCATGGCCTAGGAATGATGCTTCTGTTAGCCAAAATCACATTTACTTTACTTTATCAAGAACTTTTCTCTCTCAAAACTTAAGACTATCCTAATGCTATTCCCGTTCCTCGTGCATTTTTAGAATACCGTGTCATTTATAAATACTAATACCACTCGGGTCCAAATAAGGGTGGAATACCCATTTCCAATCTGGATACTGCAAAATACTTTTTGACAAGTAAGAACATTTGATCCTTACTCGCTTTTCTTATCGCCACCAGCCCATGTTTGGGTAACCAATCCATGCCCAAAATTAACTCAAATTCATGGAATGGTAAAGCAAGGAGGTCAATCGAGAATTCCCTATCATGAACCAACATGAGACAATTTTATATGCCTGCTGACTCAACACTATGTCTCAGAGGACTAGTAACAAGCATATTATATAGTAATTGCTCTAATTGGATGGCATTTTATCGTATTAATTTGCTCAATACGTATATACGAACGCTGTGAGGGACTGATCTATCAACCCATACACCCTAAATATCATAAAGAAAATACTCAGCTTATAACATCGGGAGCATCCTGATCCTCACGAGACTGCATAGCATAAGCTCATGCTGGGGCTATAGGCACTAGACGATCCACTGTCTCTAACACTGGACCTCCACGTCCTCTGTGCTAAATTGGACCACCTTGACCTCGAGTCGAAGGTGTTGCACCATCTCCCTGCGGTAATTTCTATCCCTAGACTTCGGGGGACAATTTGCTAGAAAATGTTCGGCTTCCACATCTCAAACATCATCCTTCCAAAGATTCGCAAACACTGAATGCCACTGTGGGTAATGAGGGCATTCCTGCACTTTCTCCTTGTCCCGAGGCCATGTTTTACTAGGAACTAGGAGCAACATTAGTTCTCAGCTTTCTACCCAAGGTAGTCGAACCGTGAATTAACTCGCCTTGAAGCTCTCTAACCCTTTTACCCGAAGAGGAACCACCTCTTGAGAATTCCTTCTTCTGAGACCTTTCTTGGTTACTTGATTCAGGTTTTTCTACTTTCATAGCGTCTTGTACCAATTGAGGGAAAATTCACGTCGGGCGAGGGTCGCAGTGTTACATAGCTCTTGATAGACTCATGCAGTCCATCCAATACCCAAGCCATGTCTTGCGATATTCTTAGCTAGGCTTTATTTGGTTCGTTAGGACATCGTTTTAGCGGAGAAGCCGATAAACCCTTGTTCCTCAGTTAACACTTTCACGCCTTCTTCCCACTTAATTCCATCTATACAACACACAAGGACATCCACACGTGCCAACATTTGTATACATAGACTTTTCTATCTCTTATACTCTATCTAGAATCGCATCTTATACTTTATCTATGTTTAGGCAATGCCGTAGTGCTTCCTAAACCTTTTGCTCCGACATCATCTAAATTCAGCACACCCCAACCCGCATCACGGGGTGTCAAGCTTAAGTCACACTTCGGGACTGGACTCTTTAACCTTTTCTTTCTCGCAGTCGACACTTGTACTTGTTTTCATTCATATCTATACACATATTGAGTCCCATTTATACATGTAACATTTGTTATTTAATATATTTTGTAGCAAAGGATTATGAAGCAGCTACCGGTGAGCACCTATCTCCTCGAGATGGCCCATGTCAGCCAAAAGGAGGTCCTATCCTCTAGCCTCCTTTATTACCTACACTGATTGAACACTCATGCTTTACGCTTTAGTGGGGACATGGGCATGGACAACCACCATCAGACCAATACAAGCTTATAACATAGCGATTTCATATATCTATATGATTCATATAACTTTTATTACTTATCATCTTACATTCCTATCGCATGTCAATCTTTTTCAAGCATGTTCTATGTCTGCATAGCTCCTAATCTATACTTTCCCGATTCTTGTTTCCTATACTCTCCGTATATATCCTATAACTTATTGTTCTATGTCTTTGGTATATCTCCTATCTATACTTTTACTGTATTCCTATCTATAACTTATTGTTCTATGTCTTTGGCATATCTCCTATCTATACTTTTACTGTATTCTCGCTTTCTAAGATTTTTTCATCTTTTCGCCTATATCTCTATTAAATTCTATGTACCATTACATATATCATTTCTATCCCGTACTCTCATCATGTCTTCCACGTAGTGGCTACACGCCCATGCTATACCATTCATTTCTTACATATTGTTTTATCATATATTTTCTTATACGATCTGATCATTATATACTTACTCAAGGCTAATTCGGCTCATAGAATTGACATTCACGACATATCTGAGGGAACCTTTGTCCCGTTTATCATTCAATAGCAATGTGGATTTCGCATTTAACAAAGATGATTCACTTTGACTATAGAATTGACATTCACTACGCATTCAGAGGGAATCTCATTATGTTTGTCATTCAAAAGAGCAATGGGATTTGCGTTTCAGACATTTTCATTATATACTTTCGCCATCTTGTAATGCTGGTTATTTGTACCTCTCCCTATATTTTCATCTTGTACTTTTCATATACTATACTTTCCTATGATTTTCATATACTGTGTTTTTCATATACTGTACTTTCATATGCTTTTCATATACTTTATATGTCATATACATTTCGTGTCATTGACACTTTATTTCGCACTTGTATATCATATCACATAGCAACATATGCTTCATCATGTCATGTACTTTTATCATTTTCGAATCATGTGCATATACTTGTCATTTGTTTTATGCTCTTATGTCCAGAGCAACCTTAGAAGCGGATACGTGAAATAAATCAGAGTGTAAATTCGAATGTACTTATCACCGTACGAGACGCTGATTCTATCCGTATGTACCCGGGGCTGCAAGATCAGACAATGATCTCTATCTCCCAGAGGACCTAAACGTAGGCCGCTATAATGATCCAAACGGATCTATGTCATCGACCCAAACGGGGCCTCGAGACGAGTAACCCAGAGGCCGAAAGAATTATATCCCTACAGTATGCCTATCTATCCCTCTACTGTGTTCTAAGTATTAATCCATGTGTATTTATGTTCAAGACATATCTCATATCTCCGACACTATTGTTATTCGCAATCATATTTATATTTACAACCATGATTTAGACCTTTGCATTTTTCTATATATCTTTTAACTTCAATTGCCTGATCTTAATCTTTTACCATACATGTGGACTATTTTCCTATCATTCAGGCATTTTGGGGCGATGTGTCATTCTTTCCAATCGTATACTCCTAATCTCTATATTTCTATCATATATTCATTTCATATATTTTTATATTCATATTATTCATCTATTATAATATATATATATTGTATATATTCTTGTTCTTTATCTAATTTTATATCCTTTAATAGGGCAAGGAATTTTTGAAATCAAGTTAAAATTTCGATATTCGAGTCCACGAAAATCTTGGGACTAAATCACCATGACTATTCGAATACAGCAGAAAACAACCTATGCCATTACATGACTTTTTATTCCAAGCAGGGAAAATTCCTTACCTCGTGGAGTTTGATGAAACTGCAAGATTTTGGTACCTACGCGTAACTCGCGATGCGTGGATCAACTTTGTCTCTTGGTCCAACTAATTCTGACCGTCAGAACGTTGTGGAAATCCCGAAAAATCACGGAAGCGGATTTTAGAGACTTTTACTTGATTCTCGGTGAAATCCAGTGTTTTGGTACTCATCGTAGCCCTCGTCAGTAGATGAACTTTTGTTCTTGGCAGAAGAGCCAATTAAGCCGGTCGAAAACTCAGGTATCGAAGAAAGAAAATAAAATAAAAATAAAAATCTATTCTCTCTCACTATTTCGGTCGCTCTCTCACGTCTCAACCAGTGCGAGACAAATTTTTTTCTTTTTTTTCTTATTTTATTTATTATTATTATTATTTTTATTTGGAGACATAGCTCATATTGCCTCATTTGGGTCCATTTTTACCCCAAAATTTTTTATTTCTTTTCAGTTCACTTTATTTTCAATGAACTTATCACAATTCATTTTTGACTTAGAGATTTTTTTGTAAAAATCTAGTCCACTATCATTAGCGACTTATCACCCGGAAAAATCGTCAAATATTAGTTGTGTAGTCGACGAAACTTTTCTAGGTCCACAGATTTTTGAGACAATTTATGGCTCAGTCTGGTTTAAATCATTCGAGATCTAGAGAGAAATTATCTGAGGCTTTACAGGCAATTCAGGCAATTTTACTATTCTTGTTTTTTTAAGTTTCTCTTATTTCATTCTAAATCCTTCACTTCTTCTTCCTATTTACACATTAATTTCTCTTAATTTCCTCTTGGATATATACTCTTCTTATATTATGACATTTGGGTCCTCAGTGGTGAGTCACCACTTTACCCTTGATTTTATTGCTAATTCGAGGTCTCTCGTTTTTATTTTTAAAAATTCAATTTAGCTTTATTACACCCTAACATGTCATTTGTTAGGGTATATTTCAGTGTTACACTTACCCTCAAACTCGAAGCAATGACAACTTGATCCTGCAGATGATTTTGGCACTAGAGATGCTACAAAACATTCCATACAACAAATATAATAGACCACATAATAGTTCCAAATTAGGTTGAAACTAGTCACAGCAATCAAAGTAAGATGAAACCGATAAGCGACATAAGTTGTAGCGATTGAAAATGGACCATAACTTAGGTTATGCAAGTCAAATTTCAGGTGATTCAGCACTAATAAAGTTTATGATAAGT
This sequence comes from Tetrastigma voinierianum, assembly GCA_016808115.1. NCBI lineage: Eukaryota > Viridiplantae > Streptophyta > Magnoliopsida > Vitales > Vitaceae > Tetrastigma > Tetrastigma voinierianum. The sequence goes on along the minus strand of JAEQBH010006664.1, from coordinate 112,343 downwards.
ACTCATTTCCATGTGAACCTCAGTCAAGGTAGCAACATGATCAGAGTAAGTTACTTACGGTACATGCTACTTCAGTAGAGGCGCATATATGCACCAAGTGTCTCATTGTAAAGGATAAAATTGTAAAGTTTCAAAATTGGCGATTCTAATTAAAAGTGGAGGTGAAAGTATAATTAATGGAAGTTTAAATAGTAAAATAATAATAATAAATTGCAAAATAGTTCGGGGAAGTCTCGAAATTCTCTAGATCTCAGGACCAACAAACGAATTCTGGCAGATTGAAGTTAGATCTCATGAAATCTAAGTGACCTAGAAAGTTTCGTTTAATTCGAGGCAGGTCGAATATTTCTGAAATTTCTAGGCAACGAGTGTAGAGTGAAGCCTGAAAATAAGATTTTTGAAAAATTCTGAAAAATGGCAAATATTTAAAGAATATTCAATTAGAATAAAAGAAATTGAAACTGAGACAAAATAAATTATTTAGTGAAGCAGATAGAAAGGAAGAAAAGGGACATGGGTCCCACTTAAAGAAAAAAAAAAAAAAAAAAAAGAGAGACAAAGCAAAAACAAAAAAGGCCAACAGCTCTTATCTATCTGAAATTGGCGGCGTGGAAGAAGAGTAAGATATTTGTTTTTCTCTCTTAGTTTATTTATCAGTTACGGAAGTGGCGTCGGATTTAGTCGGACAAGAGCGAAAAATTCTTTCTATCGACGAGGGCTCCATGGTACCAAGCAGGATTTCAGAAATTCAGGTAAAAATTCGAAAAATCCTAATTTTGTTTTCTGGATTCTGACGTTATGATTCGAATTTTGAAATGAGTTAAAGTTACTCTACGTGACGAGAGCTACGCGTGGTTACCAAAATCATGGTTCGTGCGTTCCCACATTGAAATAGTAAATACGTATAAATACGTATAAAATATAGTATCCGTATGCATAATTACATAGTGCATGATCCACAATGCATAGTACGCAGTGCACGATTCATAGTGCATAGTGAATATCAAATGGTACATGATCGTGAGTGCATAGTGCATAGTACATAATGCCGGTGCACGGTGCATAGTCCGGTGCACGAGTGCACAGTACTGATGTAGTTATAGTACATAGTGCATAGTGAATATCGAATAGTATTTAGTTGGTTGTCTGACGTGTCTTAGTATAAGCCACATCAGTAATGAGCTAAAAGCAAGGCGGGAAAATAATGGAATCGTGTCAAATTTTAGTAAAAAAGATTAGTGTTCTAAACCTATTTTCTCAAATACTAGTGTATTATTATTATAAAGCGTTTCTGGCTAGTATTTAATGGTTTTAAATTGTAAAACCATATGTGAGTGTTCTACAAACCCATTTTCAAATACTAGTGTATTATTATTATAAAAATTTGTTTTACCTTTGGTATTTAATGGTTTGAGTTGTAAAATCATATTTCAGGAAACTGACAAATGGTTTAGTTTAAATATTACCATGACAATGAGTTTAGTAGGCAGTAAATGGTTTGATTTTAAACCATATGTAGAAGAAGCAAATAAATAATGGTTTTGATTTATTCAACCATATTTTCAATAAACAAAAGCAATGATTTTTAAATTGAAAAACATAATTTTAAGAAATTGAAGCAAATGGTTTGATTTAAAATATAATTTAAAGCAAGCAAATGGTTTTGATTTAAGCCATAATTGAAAAAACGAGCAAATAGTTTTGAATTATTAATGGTAAGCAAGTAGCCAGTGGTTGTGAATTATTAAACCATTTTCAAGCGAAACAGGTAAGCAAATGGTTTGAATTGTAAACCATTTTTCAAAAACGAGAGCAAAGAAAGAATATTTGTGAACAGGCCCTTACAGCTATTTATATTTTTGGTAAACACGTCTTGGAGTAAAGCATTATTAATTATTAATGATGGTGACGAGGTCGGTCATTGTCTTCTGGGAAAGATGATGCGGACCACGGAGTCCTTCCACCGGCATGGTCGATCACGCGGGCTCAGGTGTTCCTTTAGGGTACAACAAGCGAAGTATAGGCCTCAATGGTTGATGTTTTATGGCATGATATGCGGTTTTGAAAAATCAACCATTGGTGCACGGTCGCTGACTTCATGAGATTTAAAGCAAAACGGTTGAGCACTATAGCTCCCGTTTTATATTTCAAAACAATCGATTGAGCTGGCTCAAAAGTGGTGATTTAAAATGATCGGTTGAGCCCAGACTCCTGTGGTGATTTAAAAAAAAAAAAACGTTGAGCCCAGGCTCCTGTGTTTATAAAAGTTTTGAGAAAATTTTTAAAGCAAGAGGTTTGTGAAAGGTTTTGAGAAACTTTTTAAAGCAAGAGATTTGAGAAATGTTTTATACATTTTTAAGCAAGTATTAAAAGAAGTTTTATAAGCTTTAAAGCAAACAGAAAAGCAAGAGAATTGAGAAAAGTTTATAAACTTTTTTTAAAAGAAAAGCAAAACAAGCAAGCAAGCAAGTATAAAAGTTTTATAAACTTTTAAAAACTTAATAAAACAAATATTAAAGTTTTATAAACTTTTAAAAGCAAGAAAAGTACATAGTTTAGAAATTTTAAAGAAATAATAGTAAGGCTTAAATATCTTGTAAAGAAGTTTATAATTTTGAGATATTTTCAGGAAAAGGAAACATTTTAGAAAACATACACTCACTGAGCTCGTTTAGCTCATTATTTTATGTTTTAAAAACTATTTCCAAATCTGTGAACATCTTACAGGACTATTGGAGTATAATAGGATTCTCGACATTTGTACAATCGCATTATTAATATTGTAAAGAAAACACTTTGAATTTGTATATTGGAGCATATGTATGTGTACATAGTGTAGTTTTGTGAAAGAATGTGTTGGGTTGTTGGTGCCATATTTGGAAAAATGTAGAGTGTGTATACAAGATTTGGAATTGTCTATCTGCGTAGATCATCTTTGTGTGAGTTTTAAGTGCGAGATTTGCAGATCTGAAGTTGGAAAGAAGAAATTTTTTATCTGAGGTTTAAGCAAGCAATACTGACACAGCTTCACGAAGTTTCTAGTCATTAGAGTGTGGATGAGGATTTACGTGGGGTGGCCGACACACCTGCCGCTAGTAGGGGGTGGGGGTGTGTTAAGAGTTCCTCTTTCCCAAATTTTGAATCGGTCCCGAGCACGGACACAGCGGTCAGACAGCCTAGGGCGCGACAATTACGGAAATAAAATAGACCATAACTTGGCTATAAAGGTCCAATTTGAGTGATTCAAAATCCTAACATCATTTTCACAACTTCAGTTAAAATTTTCATGAAGAACACTAGTCCAAATTCCCTTTTTTTCCCGACCAAAAATTTGTCCCAAAACCTTGGCACAAACAGTCAATAGCCTAAGTTATGACAATTCCATAAATGAAATTGACCATAACCCAGGCTATAGGGTCCAATTTGGGTTATTCAAAATCTTAACATCAAGTTCACAAGATACAATTTTATGAAGAACACTAGCCCAAATTCCATCTTTTCTAATCAGAAAATGGAGTCCCAAAATTGGACATCATATAGGAATTGAGAAACAAGGCTATTTCTCGTCCCCAGACTTTGCCAAGCGACCTTTTAGGGTAAAAGATTAAAACACCCACCCAGGGCATAAAACACAATAAGCTTGACCCTTAGAGTGGAAAATAAACCAAAGTAGGAAGAATCCCTACCTCTTGGAGTGTAGAAGAAAATCTCACGAGTCCGTGGATACTTTCTTAACCAAGAACCTTTGATTTCCCAAACTCCTCGTTTGAATCCTGTGTGAAATCTTGTGTTTTCGGTGCCGCAGTAGCCCTCTCTCGTCTAGTAGATGAACTTCGTTCTTGGCTTTGGCAATTAAAACTAAGTGATCTCCGTAGATCATAGAGAGAAGTTGAAGTCTCTCTCAAAAATGAGCTCTTTGGTCTCCAAAAACTGATTTCTTTTACATTAACTTAGAGTGCAAAAGACTTGTAGAAATCGCACCAAGTGTCCTGACTTTTAAGGTCCGTTTCTTCTAAAAGCGATTTATTTCGTCGATTTAAGTTGATTTATTTTTAAATGAACTTTTCATAATTTGTTTTTCTCAAAATCCTTTAGATTGTGCATTTCTTGACGTCTGAAAATCGTGAAAATTTGGCTGTCTCAGAATTTAACGAGATTCGTTTAAGTAACTATATTTTTGTGGAAAAATCACTTGATTAGGTCAGTTTAGTCATCGGAGTATCTAAAAAATTCCAGGTTTTGCAACTTTGTCTTATCTTAGGTAATTCACCAGTTTTCCTTTCGAAAAATTTCAAATTTACCCGGGTTTTACAGAAACGCTTATGGGATGGAGCGTTTCATAAGCATTAGACTCAAGAAATTGGATTGTTCCCACTTCTCAATATGAGCCTCATTGGGGTTTCCAGGAGTAGAAGTGGGCGTTCCAGACTGCAATGTTAGGTCACAATTCCATCTGAAACGAGAACAATTCCCTACGTTTCCTCTTTCCAATTTGAAATTTCTCCCCGTGAGCATGTGAATTTCATTGCTTGACGGATGGATTTCTTGCATTAGCAAAGTTGAGTAGAGAATAAGCAAAATAAGCATGCTCACATAAGTTCCAAAACCAAATGAACATAATAAATTCAAATCAGTAAAAATCTCATTCAAGATGTCAAGCCTCCATTAATGTTGTCTTTGGGTAGAACATTAACTTCGTAATTGTTGTCTTGTTGCAGTGATCAAACGCGATAACTACGTAAAAATGAATACCCTTTGGGTATATTCATCATTCACATGTAAAACCAAATGCTCATCACATGTTTATCACCATTGGTGTACATGTACATCGGTCAAATATTAATTTTCCTTTGGGCCAATTAATATTCACATGATCTACACTACACTACCGTCTATATTTTGAATCAAATCAACTTTCACAAGAGAGACCACTTTGGTGACATATTGCTATAATTAATTCAATTCAAGAATGTATATGTAAATATACAAGATTTGAATTAAATTACAAATATTTATATTTATTGTATGTAATTAGAGGAACAACATAAAAATATTAAAACATTGTTCTCCATTTCTCATTTTAAAAGTTCTCAAGGAGGGCATTACATATCTCATTCCACAGTTCAAAAATATTTACATAAATGTAAGCAATCTCAATCATTTTTCTTATTTAAGAAGGCATTGTTCCATAAAGAACTGACAAGGAATTGACTTTGTGGATAATTCATTCTTATATATACTACACATATGGTGCTTGTAAAGCAACACATGGAATTTATATTTATATTGAATTTCAATTCCAGTTATCTTCTGAAATCGTAACAAGAAACCATGCCTGAATTCAAAGACTTTCTAAGTTTGCATTGAATCCTTCATTGGGTGTTGAGGACAGCATTATTGAAAGCAACAATCCAACCCAAAGTCATATGCGGAAAGGGAATTTTGCCTAAAGTCAAAGTAGAATACAAAATACAATATATATATATATATATATATATATATATATATATATATATATATATATATATATATATACTTTTATATATATATATATATATATATATATATATATATATATATATCTCTCCTGCCACAAACCTAATTAAAATATACTATGGATATGCTAAGTCTTGGGAAAGTACGATATATATATATATATATTGTACTCCCAGACTATAGTTGACTAGTACATATTAATTCTCATGTAAAGAGTTTTGGTTAAGCGATTGGAACAGAAATATATATCCCTGCGGCATGATATCACTAATACAACGCATAATGAAGAGAGGCAAAAAAAAAAAAAAACTAAATTGAATCTATATTAAAGGCCATAATTAATTTGGCGATCTGTTGAATCCATTAAAGAATGCATCGGTATGTTAAAAGCGTATTAAACACATTAATGCAAAACATTAATCGGCGTGATTCAAGCGATGTTTGTAGGTAAAACACAAAATCATAAAATTATATAATTCATAATGATCAAAACCATGAGTGCTCACGATACGGTTATGTGAAAACTAAACTAATCCTTATGGTGAAAACCTATCCCTAACTAATCACAGATCATTCATGCTTTCGTTAAGAACCATAAACAATTAAAGAAAGTGTACCTGAATCCATATGCATTAAATGATGTAGATCGAGATCAGTTTAGGCCTTCCAAATTGCGACTTAGTCTTAGAGAGTTCCTCCAAGTCTTCTTTGTTTTCTTTTTGAATTAATGGGAAATATCATAAAATGAACCTACGATTATTGTGGGGACAGGAGCCCCTCTTATACTAGGAAGTGATGATGCACAAAGCATTTCGCTTAGGGTTTCTATTTGTGGCCCCATCAGCAAAATAGAGAAAACTAGTGTATCTACACATATTTGAGAAACACATTGCAACTTGATGCATAAAGCCTAAAAAAAAAAATTTAAGAGATCACTTAGAATTAGGCTTTATCTTCGGGGTTTTACAACACATAATAATCACATATGAGCTCATAAATAAATTTAAATAATCGACAACATAAAGTCTATGGACATTTTTCGGAGACCTTTGATGATATATATATATATATATATATATATATATATAGATCGGCAATAGTGAAGTAGTCGACAAAGCAGTACGAAGATGATAACATGTCATGTTAGAAACCATGTGAAGGTTTGAAACCTATCATAGGTAACAAGCCAAATAATTTGAACCATTCGGAAAAGAATCTTGTTAAACCTTCATAAGCGGAAGATGCAGCATTTTTATATAGCCCTAAATCATAGCTTTTTCTAACCTAGAAAAAAAAATTCAACTTAATTTTCCTTTTCAGATCAATGACTATTCTGAATTTCATTGTATACCAGATTTAGAGAGAGCTGCGAAGTAATCTTGGGATGATAAAATGTTATTAAAAAGGAATCATGAATATGGGTTTAGAAATGCATTTTCCTCCAGCAATAATAGATACTATATTTTCCTCCAGCAGTATATATATATATATATATATATATATATATATATATATATATATATATATATATATATATATATATATATATAATGTAAGACGGAAATAAAATACAAATATATATATATATCTTCCCCAAATTCTAAGTGCTGGATTGGTTAAATCTATAATTAATTCTCTCTGATCTGAATGGCGAAGCAGTTATGTAGGTTGGAATGGAGTCTCGTGAAATCTAGTTGGCACGTAAAATTTCATAATTTTAGAGCCCCGATCGAAGTCGACACGTTTTTGAGGCATCGCGGTACGGGTCGCATGGCTTCCGATTCGTGCGGCGAAAACTCAAATAACGTAACCTGCTCATGTACCGCCAGTGAAACATGAGTAGAGAAATAATGAAAATGGAGAATGAGGTAGTGCGAATGTAAGCGGGAATAAGACTATAATGGTCATTTGGAAATTGATTTAAGTCACAAAGGCCAAAAAATGACAGTGTCCTCTCCTTAAATGGGCGATCTTGGAGCGAGAATCGGAGAGCAGCAGCTGGTTCAGTTTTCGTTTTTTAGAGAGAGCCACTTCTCTCTAGAAATACGGGCGATCAGACCGTTGGCGGACTTCGGGGCGAAGGAAAAGCAGTCCCTCACGCGAGCAGGCTGCAGCGTGAACCGATTTTAGTGAGTTTATTAAAACTCCTTGAGGTAGGATTTCTCCCTACTTGGATTTTATTCCTATTTTAAGTGTTTTTTCGATGTTTCGGTTAGTTTGGGGCCGTGAGGGGCCGTTTGATCGGTCCCAAAACATGGGACCGAATTGTGGGAATTTTCTTGGGATTTTTGGGTTGGCGAGTGACTGCCGGGCGAAAGTGTTTGTTTGTGTGGAATTTGGCATTAAAATGCATGCTTGAGATGATAAGGTCGGGAATGGGCGTATGATCGGTCGAATATGGGACCCGAATTGATGCGAGTTTTCTTTGAGCGGGTGCGTAGTAGCTGCTTTCATAATTTGTTTGGGTGTGGTTTGTTTAATTTGTGTGTTAAATGTTTGCTTGGTATCTGCTTTGGGTGGGAATAGTGATTCACGGGTTCACTAAAGAATTGAGCCTAGGTGTTTCTGTTTTCAGGGAATAGTAAGCAGGGGTTTCAACATTCCACAGGAATAAATGTTCTAAATATTTTTTGTGTAAATCTATTATTGGTCGGTAGGTTTATTCAAATTACTCGTGTATGATCATTAGTAGTGAGCTAATTTTGATGTATGATTTAAGTTTTATGTAAATATATTCATGTATATATATTTGCATGTGATTTAAACTGAATTGGAGCGCATCATGCATTACTTATGCCTTTGGAACATCTATGAATAGGAATGAGTGCATGAGATGAGTCTAGAGAAACAAGGTTCGGAGGGTAGTCTAAAATGTCAATTATTGGAGTGTAGTCCAAACTAAATAATATATCAACCGTCGGAGCGGCCCAGTTGATATTTATTCATCGGAGGCTAGTCCACAAACTAAATAATATATCAGCGTCGAGACCTGGCCAGTTGATATTTATTCATCGGTGATACAAACAAATAATATATATCAATCGTCGGGCCAGCCCCGATTGATATATATTCATCGAGGAAGGTTACCCACTAGCCGAAATGATAATTGTTCTCATACAAGGCTTAGAGTGTGAAGTCGTGAGGACTCGGGATGCGAGTTGGTCATGTAGACATTCCAAGAGTAGGATCATGCATTTGCTTGAATGTGTGTTCTTTTGGAGCATTCAGCTCATGTTTTAGATGGTGAGTAGAAACAGGCGAGATCTCTCTTGACTTGGCTCACCGAGTCGTAAGTCCCCCGTTTATTTCTGGTACGGGAGCGTGCAAGAGGACGGCTCGTCTAGAGATTTATCTTGAAGAAAGCAGGGATGTGGCTTTGGTGGTTGTATATTAGAACTGCTGGTTATATGTATTGTTTAAGAGTAGAAAATATCAACTCTTGTAACTGTGGGTATATAGTTGGTTTCCACGGTTGGCATGTACATTGATCTTGTTTGTGGGCCCAAGTAGCCGTATTGGATGTATATTGGCATATATTAGATCATTTGGGGGCGGTATATGCGAGTCTTGTATTTAGGTGGCTCCGTACAAAGGAGACTGCGCGATTTTACTAAAGTGGTGTCGGTTAATGACATCAAAACCTCATATTCCAGTAGTTGGCGATTGGTCGGACCCCCAGGTTTGGGGCGTCACAGCTTGGTATCAGAGCTTAGGTATACGAATACCTAGGGAGCTTGGGTTGGGTATCCATCACCACTAAGTGGTTTGATGTGGAGTATAGGTATATGGAAACCTATAGATAGAAAATTTGGGCTTGAGCCGTGGTTGAGAAGAGCATCACTACTAGGTGGTTCGATGTTGAGTTTAGGTATGGGATTACCTAGGGAAATCACGGGACAAAACTAGGACACTACGTGCACGTGTGTTGATGTGTTTTGTGTGATTTTGTGAATTATTTGATGATTGGTGTGTATGCCATGTCATGTTATGTGTTTGATGTGCTTGACATATTTTAGGTGTTGTGGAATATGTGTGTGCTTGGTGAATAGCACATGAATGTGTAGAAAACAATTTGAGTGATACATGGTACAAAAGCGGAAAGAATAGAGAAGAATAAATTTCACGCATAATTTATTTGGCTATTAAAGAGTGATAGAAAGTATTTTCTAAGTTGAAGAAAATACAGAAAATAAATTTTATAAATTTATTGGATGATTGAAGAAAATGGAAGAAAATAAATTTTTATTTATTTGAGTGGGGAAAATTTTTATTGGCGGAAAAGAAAAATAAATTTTATAAATTTATTTGGTTATGGGATGAGAAAATAATTTTTTTCTAAGTTTTACAAGGTGTGAGATGAAGAAAATAAAAAATAATAGAGAAAATAAATTTTGTAAATTTATTTGAGTGTAAAAGAGAATGAAAAAAAAAAATGATTTTTTGTGATTTTTCCAGCTGCTGGAAATAATGAGAAAAAAAAAATGATTTTTGTGAATTTTTGTGATTTTTCCAGCTACTGGAAATAATGAGAAAAAAAAAATTTTAATTAAAGGAGTGAAAAAGCGAAAATTTTCTGAAAATTTGATGGCTCTACGCCCATTTGTATTCTGGAAACGGGGGAGAAGAGGGTGTAGGATTATGTTGCAGCCACAATTTGTATTGTGGCGAGGGCTTGGGTAGGCTAGGTTGCAATACTGATGGTTTAATATGGCCGAAGGCGATGGGGCGCGGCTGTGTTGCAGTCGAGTTCTTGTATTACGGGAGAAAGTTAGGAAGGCCCCTTTGTAAGCAACGATACGGCATGGGCGTTGGGCGTGCGGAGGCCCAGCGGCGCTGAGCGCCTTCGTGGCTGGGCGAGCTGCCTTGCTTGGCCCCAGACTTCTGGCGCCACCTTGGCAGTAGCGTAGCGGGCGTCGCCTTGAAGCGTCTTGAAGCGCAGCGAAGCGCGTCGCGGCGCGACGCCGCGAGCCGTTAGTGACCTTCGCTGCGGCAGCAGCCCCAGCGCCGGCCTTAACTTGGTAGCGAGGCGAAGCGGCTGGCGCTGGCCCCAGCCTTAAGCGATGCACTCGATGCCTTTCGGCCCGTCCACCGATCCGTTTGCTTCGTTTTTTTCTGGTCGCGAGCTAGAACCTTTGTTCATTGTAAAATAAAATTTATTCAAAAAAAAAAAAATTATTAAATTCAAATAAAATCAAATAAATTTTGATAAAATTTTCGAAAAATAAAATTTTCAAAAATAAAATTATTGAAAATAAATTTTTGTTGAAAACAATATTTTAAACGCAGAAATGATTGCGTATGCAACTTTGAGAGTTATGTGTATGATTAATTATACCGAGTACATGGTTATGCCTTAGAATCTTGTATTGGATTGCTCTGCATTTGAAATGGTGATTTAAATTGTTATGTCTGAAATTATTTGCATGGTGTAATGTAAGTGGTTGGAATTTAGCACCACTTAGGAAATGGACGGGTCAATTCATGGTTGTCAAGTCTATTGGCATGTGCATTGCTAGTTAGTCTGAAATGAAAGTTAGGTGAAGAGCTCTTGTTGCCACAATTGTCGTGTAAATGGCTAGTAAGAGCAGAGGGCCGTAGAAGAACATCCACGAGACCTTTGATGTACACGATGAGTGTTTGATCGGACTTTAAAGAAATTTGTAGGTATTCTGTGAAGGTATAACCTGAATAGGTATAAGCATGTAGGCAGAGTCCTAAGTAGCCCGGAGGTTTAGGGCGTATCATCCTCAGACATTCACGGGGGAAAGGATTGATGGTCAGTGGTGTGGTTCAAATGCGAGCGAAGAAAGTGTTAGAATTTATCAAACTGATTACCTCGGCCTTTGACAGGATTAAATTTAGGCGTGTTAAGCTGGAGAATGAGGCCCAAATATGGTGGAAATGGGCAGGCCTCTAGAGACCTTAAGGGCAGGTTGTACGTGAGTAACCCTTTAAGGGAATAGAGGCGAGAATAAGAATGATAAGGTCGAGATTGGGATTCTGCAGAGATCTCGGGGACTCTACTCCGCAGTGGACTTGAGGATTATGGACATGTCGAGGAGTTCGATGTCATCCTTGGGATGGATTGGGTGACGGAGTTTATAGGGTTGTTATCGATTGTGGTACAGGAAGTTCTTGCCTATCGGAGACGATGTCGTATAGGTATTTGAGAGCGGGCGCGACATTTTGCCCAGACGGTATATGAGTCAAGTGTGTCGGGGGCCGGAGGTTAGCGGGTTGGCTAAGCGAGCCTTACCTGAAGGGCGAGGTGGTGCGCCGAATACCTCAGTGGGTTTGCGAGATGTGTGGATGTTTTCCGGATGAGGCTACGGATTCACCTCATGGTGCGTGGGCTTGATTGTCGAGTTACGTCCCGAATCTTCTGACCATCTTTATGACTCTGCTGTAGGATGGCACGGTTGGAGTTACGGGAACTCGAGTTCATTCGAGTGCGGACCAGGGTTCCATTAAATGGAGCACTTCACCATGGGTGCGGTTCAAGTGCGAAAGAAGCGACTGCCGTTTGTCATAGACTCACGAGGCGGTTGAGCGAGTTGTGATGAGGGTGGTACGGCGTCAAAGTTGATGGTTGTGTGGGTTGAGAGGGCCTTGAGTCCTACTCCAGGAATGGAGCTTTGTAGTGGGTTGCCATCGGTTGAGGTTAGGGATACGGATATCCCTAAGACGAGCGTTTAGGACGGCGTTATGGGCACTTGAGTTCACGGTGATGCACTGGATTGGCAGATGTCTTAACCCAGCATTAATGGGTCTGCGTCATGGTGTTCAAACCCTATCTAGATGAGTTTATTAAATGATCGCCATTGGATGACATGTTGATCTCCGGTCGAGTGGGAGCATGATATCGCAAGGATTGTTTCTGTTTGTTAGAGACCATCAGTTGTACGCTAAGTTCAGTAAGTGCGAGTTTTAGCTTACTGAGGGGAGATCTGTGGGACACGTGGTGTAGAACACTGAGTGTGGTCTGACGCAGAAGTCGGCGAGATGAGTTTGGAGAGGCCGAATGTCGTCTTCGAGATGCATGGTTTGCTGGGATTAGGTGGGTAGTGCAGAGACACGAGAATGGTTGAAGTTGTCCATTCAAAGTGCGAGATACCAAGAGGGAGATCGACTTTCTCTTAAGTTGGAGAAGGGCGAAGGCTTCTGCTTCACACTAGTTTCAGGACTAGGGTCAGGATTGAGCATGAGTGACGGGATTTCCCCAGGGACAGGGATCCCAAGATTTTGGGACAATGCGATCCCAGGTTAGATGATAGGACGGAGGGAGGTATACGGTTCATTCCTCCACACCTGTAAGGGTTCGGGCTGATTGGTTGGTGCTATCTTGAGCACTTCCCGACCCAACTTCTGAGATAGGCGGGGGCGGGGTGTGAGTCAGTCAAGAGACGGATCGAGGGTTGACGGAAGCGTGATGGACCTTAGTGAGTAGACATATTGGTTGTTGATGTCAGGCTTGACATGGATGAGATGACAGCCATTGGGTTGTCAGTAATTGAGACCTTAGTCGGGTTGTCATACTCGACACGGCATTGGATTTGGGCTTAGAGGTTAAGGCCTTTAGAGAAACGGGAATAGATGTGCTTCTGGATCTCAGAGGAGTTGAGAATGACTGATAGGTTGGAATTATGAGTGAGAATCTCTCATATTCTACTCATGGTGGACCCCGGGTTTTGCCCGGGATTGGAGTGTCGCCGTGTAGGTGTGCGTTCGCGTGCACAGTAACATCATGTCGAGTCGGATGTGGGTGCAGTATGGGCGTGCCGCTTTTTGTTGAGTGTGGGTTAAGGGATTGCCTTTGGGGACTCGATCGATGAAGACTCATAGTTGAACCAGGAAATGTAAGAGGCTCGAAGTGTAAGCCGAGAAGTTATGTGGCTCGGGATGAAAACACAGGGGACATGGTTATCAGCGAGACTTAGAGTTGGAGTGATAAGTCGGGAGTGACTCAGATTTGGATGCCCTTTGGAAGTGCGTTGGGTGTTGGTGGCAAGGAATGGTAAATAAATCACTTTATGGCATAGATTGGGTTGTGGTCCATTGGATTAATCGTGAATTCATGACCTTGGTGGTAGCGGTTACACACACAGCGAGGTTGTGTAGGGTTACATGTGTGGATTACATCTGCAGATTAGAGGGCATGTTGCGAACATATGTCTGGATCATAAAGAGATTAGGATTAATTGCCCTTAGTGGAATTAAGCCTACAACAAGCTGTTATTAGGCGAGTATACGGATAACCTTGAGTGTGAGGAGCCTTTGTATGGGAGGCTATCTGTCATAGATAGGTTGGGCCAGAGAGGTGGAAGAACTCCATTCTTGAGGTCTGATCGATTAAGAGACACGCTGGAAGGTGAGATTTATCGATAGCGTCTTTCTCCGCATTTCCGGAGCACCGTAGAAGAGGCTGTGTAGATGTCTTTTGCGTCGGCGTAGGTTCAGTTGGTGATCCTTTCCTTGAAGGTGAATCCTGAGAGAGGAGTGGTCAGGTTCGGCAAGAGTGAAAAGCTATCGCCGAGATTCATTGGACCTTTCGAGATACTCGAGAGGATTGACACCGTAGCGTACCGGTTGGCGTTATCGCCCGACGCGGCAGTGTCCACAGGGTATTCCGTCTCCATGCTCAAAGCCGCCGCTCGGATCGATCCGTGGTGGATTGAGGATGAGTTAAAGGATTGGCGGATGGGACCTTGTGAGAGGACGGTGTGCATTGTTGATAAGCGTGATGGGGTCTTCGCGACCTTAGGAGGCAGTGGGAATGATGAAGTGCTATGGTGCTACTGATGGGTGGAGGAGTCAGCGTGGGCGCGGGGACCTGATGGGACCTTATCCCTTCTTGTTTAGGGATGAAGGTCGTGGTTTAGTTGTTTAAATTTAAATTTGTTTATGCATGGTAGTCATATGCTGTCGTAATTGTGATTGTCCTGAATTTCGGGACGGGAATTCCTTTGAGAGGAGAATGTAAGACAGAAATTCCAATTTACGGAATAAGGGCAAAATGGTAATTTTGATTACAAAATTGTAAATTTGGTTAAAATCCATGTGTTATTTCTAGATCTCGGATGGCCAAAGCAGTTATACTGGGTTGGAATCGTCTCATGAAATAGTTGATAGTAATTTGCAATTTTAGACTTGATGAAATGTTTGCGTTTTCGAGGCATCGCGATGCGGTCATAGTAAGCCGATTTTGATGCGACGAAACCTGAAATAGCATGTCTTCATTAATATATGGAGTGGTATGAGTATAGAAATAATGAAAATGGGCGGGTGATGCAGATATCCATGAGATAAGGACATAATGGTCATTTGGAGAATTGATTTAAGTCCTGGCCAAAAAATGAAGCAGTATCGTCCTTAAATGGTGATGTTTGAACTGAGAATCGGAGGCAGCAGCTGGTTTTAGGTTTTTCAAAATTTTTTTAGAGGCCGCCTTGCCTTAAGAAATCTGGCGATCAGCGTTGTGGACTCGGGGCGAGAAGGAAAAGCGATCACGGCAGACCGGGGCTGCGTGGACTTAGATTTTAGTGAGTTTATTCAGACTCCTCGGTAGGATTTCTCACTCTTTGGATTTTGTTTCCTGTTTAAGTGTTTTTTAAGTGTTTCCACGGGTTGGTTTGGAAGTGGGGGCCGTTTGATCGATCCCAGGAAACATGGGACCGGGTGTGGGGGCTGGGATTTTTAGGTTGGCGGTGGCCTTGGCGAAAGTGAAATTTGTTGTGTGGGAGATTTGGCATTAAATATACTTGAGATGATAAAAAGGTAGATGGCGATATGATCGATCTAAATATGGGACCGAATTGATGCGAGTTTTCTTTGAGCGAGTCGTGTGTTGCTGTGTTTGTTTGGGTGTCGTTTGTTTTTAATTTGTGTAATATTTCTTTGGTATCTTTGGGCCGGGAATGGCGAGTGGTTAACGGGTTCACTAAGAGTGAGCTAGGTGTTTTCTTTTAGGGAATGAGTAAGCGAGGTTCACCATTCCGAAATAATTCCTAAAAATATATTTTGTGAAAATACGTGTTGGCCGAGTGATTCAAATTCGTGCACGTGTATGATCATTAGCGTGATAACTATTTTGATGTGATTTAAGTTTTATGTAAATATATTCATGTATATATATTTACATGATTCATTGGTGTTGGCATACATACATTCCATATGCCTTTGCGGAACATCACAGGAATATAGGAATGAGTCATGCGAGATGATCCCAGAAAGCAAGGTTCGGAGGGTAGTCTAAAATGTCAATTATTGGAGGGTAGTCCAAACTAAATAATATATCAGCCGTCGGGTATTGATTTGATATTTATTCATCGGTAGTCCCTGGAAACTAAATAATATATCTGGCGGCTCCGGAGCGGCCCGATTGATATTTATTCCTTGGAGGTAGTCCTGAAGCAAATAATATATATCCCAATCGTCGGGCGGCCCGATTGATATATATATTCCTTGGAGGAGTTGCCCAGCAATAAAATGATAATTTTAAATCTGAGGCAGCGGTGTAGAGAGTCGGTGAGGACTCGGGATCACGGAAGGTGGTCATCTTGACATTGGTAGGATCATGCATTTGCTTGAATGTGTGTTTCTTTGGAACATTGCGTGTAGATGGTGAGTAGCCCACTTAGGCGAATCTCCGTGAGCTTTAAGCTCACCAGTCCATGGGATCCCCATTTATTTTACGAATACGAGGGGAGGCGTACAGAGGGCCGGCTTTCGTCCTGAGATTTATCGTGAAGAAAGCTAGGGATGTGGCTTTGGTGGTTGTACATGTATTAGAACCCTTTCAATTTAATATATGTATTATTTAGGTAAAAATATCCCAGCTCTTGTAGCTATTGGGTATATAGTTAGTTTTTCATAGTTGGCATGTACATTGATCTTGTTGTGAACCAGTGGCGTATTGAATATATTGTATATATTGGGTACATTTTGAGGCAGGTATATATGATGTATTTAGGTAGAGCTCCGTGCAGGGCTGTTTGGAATTTTCTAAAGTGGTGTCGGTTAAGCAGGCATCCATAACTATTCAGCAGTTGTGGGTAGTCAACGGACCCCGGGTTTGAGTCATATAAAGATGTTTAGAATATAAGAACTTACGAAAGTAAATTTGAAATCTAGAGACCTCTTGTTTTTTCAAAAAAAAGCGCTGTATTCTTAAAAATAAGAGACTGAGAAAAATATGAAAAGCTTGTTTGGTTTAAGTTTCTTTTCTGAAAAAACATAAAAATAAAATAATAAAAACATTAAATTTGAAGAAGAAAGAAGAGTTCGGATAAAACTTTTTGTTTTTTTTTTTGTGTTTTTTAAAAACTATTCTTAAAACGGTTTAAAAATATAGACTAAACATACTCTGTCCTTATTAAGGCTTTTTATCTTATTTTGATAAAAATGCCTCATTATTTTCACTAAAAAATAACCTCTTCTTTTCAAAGATACATACTAAATATATATGAAATTGTAAAGACATTTTATGTAAATGAATCATTTTTCAAGAAAATGGAGATAATTAGATTTACAAAATTTTGGTTAGACTATAAGTTATATAAAGAAAAAGTGGCAAATTCTTTAAAATGACTTTTTGTTTAAGACTATAACATGTCTTGATGGATATACATAAAGAAGAAGACATATTTTTAAGATTTATATCATATCTTGATTAAATTCTCAAACAAGCGAGAAAAGTATAAAAGAAACGCAAATTTTATACAAAAATATAATTCATTTCGGCTTAGATGATTGGTTAAGAAAAAATTCTTTATGATTCTTTGAAAATGAATTTTGATGTACTTTCAATCAAATATGATGGTTATAATAATTTATTTATAAAAATAATATTAAGAATCAGAATAATTCCAACACAGGCTAAGGCAGCGCCCAGAAAGGGGTCGTTCGGATAAAAAAAATACGACAAAAGAAAAAGTGTTTAATTAAAATCTATATGTAGAGAATCTCACTTTAAATTTATTTTTATATTTAAGCAATATGTGACACACCCCCACCCCCTTCGGCGGCGGAGGCGTCTGTCCCTCCTGAAATCCCTAGCCGTTACCTCTAACGACTAGAAATCCCTGTGAAGCGAAGCCGTATTGCTTGCTAAAACCTCCTAGGAAAAATTTTCTTTTATTTATAACTTAGGATTTGGTAAAATCTTAGCAGCGGAAAAATTTCGGCAGCATGACGGCTGCACATAGTCTAAATTCCAAATCCTGTATACATTCAATTTACACTATATCCAAAATATCCAAACATGGCAACCAGCATACCAACACATTCTCACAACTAACTATGTACATACATATGTCCCATTATACCATTTCAAAGTATGTTAACACAAAATATAATTCTTAATTCGACTTAAGGCGATGTCGGGACCAATCCTATTGTGCTCAGGCGTCTTGTGCACTTTATTACACGGAAAATAGTTTTAAAATGGAAACTATTGAGCTAAAGCAGGCTCGGTGGTGTGTCTTTTTATAAAAGGTTTTGCTTTTCAGGAAACATCTCAAAATGTAAAACTCTCTTTTAAATTATTTTGAAGCTTTTCTTTGCTTTGCTTTGCTTTAAAGAAAGTTTTCAAAACTTCCTTTGCCCCTTACTTTGTACTTGATTGCTATTTTTCTTTTCACAAAAAGCTTGTAAAACTCTTATTTCATGCTTGCCAAGAAGTTTATAAAACTTCTGTAAAATTTCTTGCTTGCTTGCTTTATCATGTGAAAAGTTCTTAAAACCTTTCCTGGTATTTGCTTTAAAAGTTTCTCAACCTTTTTCATAAAAATGGGAGCTTGAAGCTCAGCCATACTTTAAATAAATCCTGGGAGCTTGATAATAAGTTGTTTTAACGAAATCCTAAGCGGGAGCTTAGCTCGGCCAGTTTGCTAAAATCTCAGGAAGCCTTGGCCAGGGACGATAGTTGATTTTCAAAACGACATATCTGTATAAAACATCAACCAATGAGGCCCTATTTTGCTTATCATACCTAGTGAACACGGGAACACATTAACTCAGCCAGTCTTAGGTGGAAGGGGTTCTTTTATAGCGTCACTTTTTCATTTTCCAGGTGAATATGGTGTGATTGACCTGTTCATGTATCACCATACTTAGTTGGGAGCTCCTTAACCTTATATACCCACAGTACGTGCACGGTCTCCTTTAAATGCGTGATGTATGTGTTGGGTTTCTGGGCGTGAGCCAACTGGCCCATGTATGAAATCCACAACACCACATTCTGTCTGGACCACCTCTGACCGGTTTGCTTGCCTTAAAACTAGGGAAGGCCTGTTACTACTGGCTTTCTTTGCTTGCTTGCTCTTTGTAAAAATGGTTTCACTTTAACCATTTGCTTGCTTCTTGAAAAATGGTTTAATTATTCAAAACCATTTACTTGCCTTTCTTATGAAAATGTTTAAGTATTCAAAACCATTTGCACTTGTTTAATTATGGTTTTACAATTTTAAACTTCAATGCTTGCTTTTCAAAAATATGGTTTAACTCAAAACCCTTTGTTTGCTTTCTAAGTCATTACTTGCTTCTTGAAAATGGTTGGAACTCAAACTATGAAATACAATTATAAACAATTTATAATATGTAATATTACACTAATGTTTGGAAAAACTAGTTGAAGAACACTCTCTTTGCTTGTAGCGACACGGTTCCACATATCGCCTTTACTTTTAACCTACACTCGGCGAATACGATGACAAATTAATCGCATAACCCAACGTGCTTCTAGACTTAGTACCTCTTCATACTCTTTCAAAGCGGGTTACAAGGGTTCTATTCCAAGCTGGAATCACCCAGTCGAACACCCGAAACTCAAATTCTACGTCTACGAAACAACAGATGCTCATGTCCAAAGGCGATGCAGGAATTTTCTTGCATGGCCCCACTTTGAGTGGTTTTAGGCTACTTTAGGATTAGAATTTGGAAATTCCTACTCTTAAGTTTGTTCTCCTTGAAGTCTATTTTACGTAGCCCTTGAATCACTCAATCGGATAAAAACTAGGAAGTGTGGCTGAAATACGGCTGGTCAAAACAGGAAAACCAGAATATGTTGTACCGGTACAACTTAACTTCTACCGGTACAACTTGGCCAAAAATGACCAGAAGCAAACTTGTACCGGTACAGTTCAGTGTACCCAGTAGAAGACACCGAAAATGCAGATTTTGTTATTTCTCCCACTTGCAGTGCCAATCCTCATATAGCTTATCATTCATAATACCTCAAAACTTAGATTTATCTAAAAACAACTCAAACATTGTAATTGGTGTTTGGAACCCTCAAAAGCAAAAACCTTAGGTGAAAAATCCAGAACACTACCTAAAGGTCACAATTCTTTTAAACATCATGGTGATGAGTTAGTTTCTTTACATCGATTGGGGTTTTACTCACCTCTTTAACCATTGAAAGGAAAGCCGTGTGCTCTTTGCACAAAACCTAGATCAAGGAGAACTAATCTCCATACCCGAGCCACAGAAATCTAGTACACTTGATTCTAAGACAAGGCATACTGATTTTGACCTCTCCTCTTCCTTAACTACCCTTCTCTCTTATCTTTGCTTCTCTTCTCTTACTCGCCTCCCGGTTTGCTAGACGTACTTAAGACAAAATGACATTTTGGTTTTTTAATTCTCCTTTTTGTTAAATTAACTTTCCATTAATTGCAAATACCCCTCTTCTTTTAATTATTGCAATTATAACTGTCAATTTCTATGACATCTCTAATTTGTTTCTAATTTCCATATCCATTTGCATAATGACCATTGTACCCTTGGTTTAATACCACAGGTCAGGGTTCCATAAGCTTCATTATACTTTAGTGCCAAGATGCTACAATATGACACTTGAGTGCTCTTATACACACTACGGTATCACATGTATGGCTCTCTCGAGACGGGTGTTACAATATGTTTATAATTTTGGGGTAGAACAAAATTATTTTTAGAAGTAATTAATTAAGTCCAAAATCATTTATGCTATATACTTTGTAAATTTGAAAGAAAAAAAAATAGCCTTTACAACTTCCCAATGTCCTCGGTATTATTTTTTTTATTTTAAAAAATAAATATAAACTTTAAGTCAAGCCTTGATAAGAAGATTAGGATGACAAGTGTTACATGGTTATTTGTGGTGTTTGTGACCCCCGGTGAAGAGTTTAATGAAGACTCGTATGTTGACGGGTTTGAGAGGAATATAGTGAACATTGTTAAAAGGTGCATGCATAGTTCGTGGATGAAGATTCTTCGGAGTTTAGATAGGTCAGGCTGAGTGGTTGGAGACTTGTCGTGGTCTTGGACACGATGATGAAGAATGGTTTTGCTTGACCTCGCTGCAAATTGGTCAAAGGGTAGAGTCACTCTTTTGCTGAGCCCGATGCAAAGTGAAACTAGTCAACATAGAGATATAAAATTGTAACATGACAAACTAAGTCTCATGAAAGATCTTGTGTGAGGCCACCACACGGATTGCGCCATTGCATGACGAGTAAACCCATGATACAAGGCTCTTTAACCTTATATTTTAAATATTTTTAGTTCAAAAAATATCAAATGTTTAAGAAATTTAAAAGATATTTTCACAATAAAAACTATTTAAAACATTAAATTAATAATTTAATGTTTATAAACATTGATAATATTAATAGATTATACTTAAAATTTATTTTAGAAAAAAACTCACAAAAACATTTTTAAAATTATAATAAGCATATCATGAATTTTTGTCAAATTAGGCAACTAAACATGTCTTGCCTGGCGTGAAACGGGTGTCAGTTGACCTCTGCATCAGCCAAGGAAATCCACATGTCTCATGTCATGAGACCCGTATGTGGCTGTAGCCCATGAGCCTGTCATAAAAAAAAATGTATATTTTATACGAAAATGATTTAATTACAATCTATACAAAAATGGGTCTCTTGCCCATAATTTCTACAAAATACAAGATAAGGCCCAGTTTGGCCGATTCTTGACTCCCCAAAATGCAGAATGCGTCTCATTCCCGAGAAGTGTCTTGATTACCTGAAAAATATTTCCCACGGCCAGGGTGAAGGCAAAGCCCGGTGGTGGAATTTCCCCTACTTGGTTCTCCTTTCAGTGCAATGCAATGGCACACAAAACATTCAACATGCTAATATATCACTCATGCATATATTAACAAAATTAATTCCATAATAAATCATGTTATTCATTTTACAACAATAACATAACATTAGCTCGCATAAAAATTTAAGGCACAATCAAATGATTAATTAATTTGGAGCATTTTATAACCTAATCGGCATATTGTCGCTCCATGTGATAACACGGCCTCACTAAAATCACGCAAATAGTCCGTGTTTGTCAAACCACACCCGAGATTTATTCACTCGGTCGGAATATTTTGGGCAAAATCCACGACCACCAGAGGCCTCGACAAATACATCCATTACATGGCCCTTAAGCGAAGTAAAGCCAAATGGGAGAAAAACCCTACCTTTTTTGGAGTTTGTCACAGCTCCGTCTGAGGGGAATACACGTGTAGTCCTTGCTAGTGGGGGCTTGACTTGCTCACTGCCCTGGCTAGGAATGACGGTCCGATCGCAAGGAATTTTAGAGAGAAGGTAGAGCTTCTCTCTCAAAATCCCACATTTTCCCTCTATAACTAGTTTGCTCTCTTTTCCTCACTCTCTTTCTCTCGTGCATTTGGTGAATTGGAGACGAGGAGCCAGTCCCATCAATGCCGCATCATGCTTATTGGTTGAGAGGATTACACTTATCTCTAATCAAACCACTTGAGATTTCATGTGGCGTGATCTTGTATGTCGTGTGTTCGCCCAGGCTCGATGTTTGACTCTCCGTAGCTTGACACGTGGGCGCCTCTTGGAGCGCTAGCTTCTTGAAGTGTCCTACATCTCTCTCGGTGCCTCGAAGCGTAGGTAGGCGTCACGGGTGTGAGGTCGACGTGGTAAATTTAGATTTCGCGAAGACGATTGACTTGGTGAAGAGTCAGTTTCGTCGTCAGAGATGCAGAAAAATTCTGGTTTTGAAATTACTGTTTATCCTTTCTTGGAAATCTACGGATTTTTCGGGGTCTCACATGTCTGACGAAATTCGATTCTGCGAAGCGAAATCGTAATTTCGATTCTAAATGTAATTTCGGTTAAAAATCAGACTTTATTCTTTGGATCTCGGATTGGCGGCTTGATTTCAGTTTGAATTGTCTCACGGGAAATCGAGCACGATTGAATTTTGTGGTCAAGGCAGGTAAAAAAATTTACACGTTTTAGGGCATGATGTCGGGTGCTGAAAAAGCAAAATCTGATGTGACAAAGTCGCGTATAACGTGTACTCATGTTACGTGAATAAATGGAAAGAGAATGATGGAAATGGACCGGCAGGATAGTCTTGGGAGTGTCAAAGCGGGGAAAGTAGGGACAAAATGGTCATTTTGGATTCTTTTTAAAGGATAATTAAACAAAGAGGAATAAGTATCATTCTTCCAAAATCACGAAAGGGAGAAAACGTGAGGGAGGAACCAATAGTGATTCGTTCTTTTCAGTGAGGAGAGAGTGCTTCCCCTTCTCTCTGGGAATTTTAGAACATCCGTCGTCGAGAATTCTTCGAGGACCGAAGGAAAGGCTGTTACAACGGAGAGGAGCTACGCGTGAGGCTCAGATTTTGGGGAGTTTATTCAATTCCAGAAGTAGGGGTTTCTCTCTACTTAGGTTTATTCTTCTTTTAAGTACTTTGTTAATGTTTGAGGTTGAATGAGGTGCGTTGAGGCGGTTTGATCGGTTCAAATCTTGGGCAAGTGTAGACAGAAATTCTAATTTACCGGGAGAAAATGGCAAAATCGTAATTTTGGTTACAAAAGTGTAATTTGGGTTAAAAATCCGGAATTTATTCTCTAGATCTCGGATGGCTGAAAGCGGTTGCTCGGATTGGAATCGTGTCGATATCCCAGCTAGCATATGTAAAATTTAATGGTCGAGGCGGTCGGAGTTGGCATGTTTTTCGGGGCATCGCGGTTCGGATGCCGTAAAATGATTTTCGATGCGACGAAATTCACATATAACACGTACTCATTTTCCATAAGTGGTATGAGTGAAAGCTTGATGCAAATGGATGGCCAGAGATACTGAATCCAGCGGGAAATGAAAGGATGAAATGGTCATTTTGGAAATTGATTTAAGTTAGAAAAGGACAAGATAATGAATAGTATGCTTCTTCTCAAATTAAAAAGGGGAGAAAACGTGGGATACAGGGGAGGAGATGCAGAAGACCAAAAATGGAGTGATTCTAGTGAGAGAGAGTCTTCCTTCTCTCTAGAAATACGGGAGATATGACCGTCGGCAGTCTTTGGGACAAGAAGGAGAGCTGCTCTACGCGGAGAGGGCTTCGCGTGGGTACTGGATTTAGAGAGTTTCCTCAAACTCCGAGAGGTAGGGGTTTCTCCCTACTTGCGTTTTACTCTTTGTTTAAAAACATTGTAAATGTTTGAGTCGAATGAGATGGAAGTGAGGGGCATTTGATCGATCCTGAGCAGGACCGAAGGTGATATAATTTTTGGAACACCAAATGGGCTAGTAAGTGACTGCGACTGGTTGGGTTGTTAAATATTGAAATGTCGTATTAAATCATGTATTGGTTTGGATGAGGCGGAAATGGCCCAGTAAATGGGTTCTAGTGAACCTATGAATTGATAGTGACGGGCCGTAAACCTAGGGTTTCTTTATTACTAGGAATAGTGACAAAATATATTTTGTGTGAAAATGTGTTGATCGAGTGATTCAAGTTAAATTGCTCGTGTTTGATCATTGCTTTCAGTGAGCTAATTTTGATGTATGAAATGAGAATTTACATGGCGTGATTGTGTGAATTGAATGTTTTGTAAATATATGTATGTTTATACTTATTTACATGTGAATGAAGCTGTATTGGAATTGGCATACATACATTCCATATGCCTTTGGAACACCCAAAGGACTATAGGAGTGAGTGCATGAGATGAGTGCAGAAAATGGTTCGGAGGGTTGTCTAAAATGTGAATTGCTCGAGGGTGTCTAAAACTAAAAATATCAGTCGTCGGAGACAGCCCAATTGATATATCGGAGGGTAGTCCATAAATAATATCAATCGTCGGAGGCAGCCCGATTAATATATACAACGGAGGGTTGTCCTGAGCAAATCGATAATAGATTCTCATGCGAGGGCTTAGCGAGTGTGAAATTCGGTGAGGGCACCGAGAGTGCGAGTTAATACCGATTAGACATTCAAGTAGGATCATGCATTTACTTGGATGTGTGTTTATTCCTTAGACATTGCACTGCACTTAGGTGGAGAGTAGCCCGCTTAGGGTGATTCCACTCTTGAGCATTAGCTCGCCTGTCGGAACGTATTTTTCGGTCACCGGGAGCGTGCGAGAGACGGCTAGACATAAGAGTAGCTTAGAAGAAGGTCGGATTGTGAGCATTTGGTTTATGATATACATGTATTAGAATTCTCAGAATTTTTAATATATGTGTTGTATAGAAGTTAAACATTTGAACTCTCTTAGAACTATTGGATATAGTTGGATTCATAGTTGGTGTGTTTTTATGGGTATTATTTATGGGCCCAAGTGGCCGTTTTACTCATGTTGTAATTATATTGGACTGCTTGGGACAGGTTTATGCGGGGTTTGCATTTGGGAGCTCGATTACAAAGGAGACTGGAGTTTTGCAGTGGCGTCGGGTGGCTTGGGGCTTGTCCACTTGTATTTCGCGGGTTGTGGGTAGTCAACGGACCCCGGAGTTTGGGGCGTCCTGCAGGTGATGGATTTTGAAACCCATGTGGATAGTCGTGTTGTCCACGGGCTGAATAGGTTGCTAGTTGTGCAAATCATGTTAATGTGTGCTTTGATGTGAAAAGTAGAGGGAATGGCCAGTGAAGTCGGGTTCACTAAGTGAACCTTTATGATTGATGATTCTTAGGAAATAGTAATCGAGGTTTCACTATTTAGAGAATAGTGTCACAAATAATTTTTGTGAAATAATGTGTTTGGTCAAGTGATTCAAGTTGAATTGTTCGTGTTTGATCATTAACTTTAAGTGGTAATTTTGGTGTATGGAAATGTGAAATTACATAACATGATTGTGTGATTTAAATTATGTGAATATATGCCGATTATATATTTGCATGTGTTATAGAATTGATGGAATTGGCATCATGCATTTCCATATGAGGCACCCCAGAGCGATAGGAGTGAGTGCATGAGGTAATTCTTGAGAGAATGGTTCGGAGGGTTGTCTAAAAATAATGAATATCGGAGGGTAGTCTAAATAAAATATCAATCGCCGGATTCGGCCCAATTGATATACATCGGAGGGTAGACCATACATAATATCAATCATCGAGAGGCATTTCGATTGATATACATCGGAGGGTTGTCCCTGAACAAATAAAAACTAAGGTTCTCATACCACCAGGCGAGGTGTGAAGTCGGGAGGACTCGGGATATGAAGGATGATCGGTTAGACATTCAAGTAGGATTATGCATTTGCTTAAATATGTGTTTATTTTGGGCATTGCATATGCATAGGTGGAGAGTAGCCCGCCAGGGTTGATTCCACTGCGGGCATTAGCTCGCTACATTCGAGGATACTATTTACATGTACATGGAGCGTCTGCAGACGGTTCATCATAGAGGCGGTTTAGAAGAAAGCCGAAATGTGGCTTTGATGGTTTTGCATGTATTAGAATGTTTTTCATTTTAATATATGTGTTGTATAAGAGTAGATCATTAACTCTTGTAACTATGATATATAGTTGGGATAAATGTTGTGAGTATAATGGAAGGGCCCAAGTGGTCATTTTTACTCGGTATAGTTGTATATGAGACCCTGTGTGGTCATTGTGTATATTGGGACAGGTTATATACAGGTGTTGTATTTTGGTAGAGCTCCCCATACAAAGGAGACTGCGGAGTTTTTCATGAGTGGGCGTCGGATGGCTTGACATCCACTAGTATTCCACGGGTTGACGGGTAGTCAACGGACCCCCGGGAATTGGGGCGTCACAGCTTGGTATCAGAGTATAGGTATACGGCTACCTAGGGCTTGAGGGGATTTGGGCTTAGGCCATAGTCTTTGAGGTATAAGAACATCACCACTAGGTGTGGTTCGATGTTGAGCGTAGAGCAAGTTACCTAGGAAATCTGGGACAAAACTAGGACCTTTGCATGCACGTGTTTGGTGTGTTTTGTGTGATTTGATGACTTAGAGTGGTGATGTGTGATCATGTAATGTTGATGAATTTGTTGTGTGAATGGTGGGTATACCATTGTTATGTGTTAATGAATGTTGGAGAGAACAAATCTTAGGAGTTTACGATTATAGCTGGAAATGAAAATAAATTGTAATCAATTTATTTGGTTTGTGGATGACAAAATAAATTTTAATAAATTTTAAGGTGTTAGAACATTTTGAGAGTTTTACAGGTGAGTAAAGCTGGAAAGGAAACTAAATGAAATAAATTATGTTCAATTTATTTGGTTTGTAGAGATAATGAGATTTTAATTAAAAAAAATTAAGGTTGAACACTAGGTTTAGTATTGGATCTTGAGGTTTGAAATTTTAGACAACATGGTCCAGAATAAAAGAAAATTAAATAAAATAGAACATAATTGGTTTAAAAGTGACTTAAATAATTTTCTAAAGTTTCTGAGGTTAAAATTGAAGAAAATTGAATAAAATAAATTTTTATGAATTATTTGAGTATTTTGGAAAATGGAAAAAAAAAGAAGTATATATTTTATTTTATTTTCCAGTAGCTGGAAATTAATGTGTGAAAAAAAAAATAAATAAATGATAATAATAATGAAAAAAAAAAGTGGTGCAGAAATTGGAATTTGGCTATTGCAGGTGTGTGTGAAGAGGATTGTATCGTGACCTTGTGGCCCTAGAGAGGTTGTGATTGTGTTACAAGATTTGAGTGTATTGTGACTTAAAGTGAAATGGAACTGAAGGAAAATTGTATTCTCAATCTGAGTTATTCATATTGAAACTGAAACACCGATCACGAGAATATTTGATCATTATAGCTAATGGCGTATATGTAAGTCTATACATTGTAAAGGATAAAATTGTAAAAGTTTTAGGGTTGTGACACTTTTACACAATTAAAAGAAAGTGGAGGGGGTGAAAGTATAATTAATGGAAGTTTAAATGAGTAAAATAATAATAATAAATTGCAGAAATAGTTCGAGGTGCAAGAGATCTCTGATCTTGAATTGATGAAGCGGATTTGCGCCGTTAAGTTTCGTCTCTCGAAATCTCTAGTGAGCCTAGAAAAGTTCGATTTGAATTCAGGGGCCGGTGGAGATATTTCACAATTTACAGGCGACGGATATAGGTAGAGAAACTTTGAAAACGGGATTTTGAAAAATTGAAAAATGGTAAATATTTAAGAATATTCAATTAGGATAAAGAGAGTGGCAGGGACAAAATAAATTATTTAGGAGCTAAAGCAATTAAGAAAAAGAAAGAAAAAGGGATATGTCTGGGTCCACTTGAAAAAAATGAAAAGACAAAGAAACAAAAACAAAAAGATTAAAACCATGGGATGAGAAAATTAACGAGCGTGGAGAGAGAGTGTATTTTATATTTTTTATGCTTAGTTTAACTTTCACCAGTTCTGGAAATACGATCGTCAATTTCGATGCGGATAAACGAAAAGTGCTCTGTAGTGAGGGGCTACGCGTGGGTACCAGAAACACAGGATTTCACCTAGAATTTAGGTAAAAATTTGAAAAATCCTAAATTTTTGGTTTTTTTTAGATTTACGGTGTTTTAATCATCCGAATTTTCGTACCCAGAATTAAAGTTACTCTACGCGACGAGAGCTACGCGTGGGTACCAAAATCACTGGATTTCTCCAGATTTCCACGTGAAATAGTGAATGCGATATTATAATCGTATAAAATAGTAAATCGCATTATGAATCGCATAAATATCCATGCATAGTGCGCCAGTGCATAGTGCATAGTAAATATCGAATAGTACATAATGCATAGTAAATATCGAATAGTGCATAGTGCATAGTGCATAGTGTATAGTAAATATCGAATAGTGTATAGTGTATAGTGCATAGTGCATAGTAAATATCGAATAGTGCATAATGCATAGTGCACAGTGCATAGTGCATAATGCATAGTGCATAGTGCATAGTGAATATCGAATAGTATTTAGTTGGTTGTCTTTGCGTATGGTCCTAATACATCAAATGTGTAGGATAAGAAAAGAGCTGAGAAAAATTGTGGAGATCGTGCTCAATTTTAGTAAGCGAAAAGTGAGTGTTCATTATTTAAAAATACTAGTGTATTATTATTATAAATTGTTTTCTTATTTGGTATTGTGGTTTAGCAACAAAATCATATTTCGAGAAACAATAAATGGTTTGATTTAAATCATATTTTTAAAGCAAGCAATGAGTTTAGCAAGCAAGTAAATGATTTTGATTTCAAACCATATGTGAAAAGCAAATAAATAATGGTTTTGATTTATTTAACCATATTCGAAAAGCAAGCAAGGAATTTAGCAAACAATGGTTTTAAATTGTAAAACCATATTTAAAAAAAAAACAAATAAGCAAATGGTTGTGAATAATTAAACCATTTTCAAACAGAACGAAACAAGTAAGCAAATGGTTTTGAATTGTAAACCAATTTTCAAAGAATGACAAGCAAGCAAAAGAATATTTGTGAGGCCTAACTAAAATCCCTAGTTAGTGGCATCCCAGGTCGGAGGTATTAAGGTAAATGTGCGTTAGTGTACATACATGCATTTAGTTTTACTACAGTCGTGAGCTTAGGTCATGCATCGTAGATTTAAAGGCCGTGGCATGCGAGGGAGTATAGGGTTAACGCATTCAGCTAAATTATGGTGATTATGACACAAGATCAAGATTCCTATAATTCTGGAAAGTGATGCGGACACAGAATCCTTCCAGAGCGCGGTCGATGCCTGAGACTCAGTGTTCACTAAGGTACGTGGCAGTATAGGCCTCAGTGGTTAATGTTTTATAGTATGTTTATACAGTTTTGAAAAATGTCGGCCGTTGGTGTAAGAATATTGACCCAGTAGATATTTAAAGCAAGCAGGTGCCATTTTATGCTCCTGTTTATATTTCAAAATGATCGGTTGAGCTCAGGCTCCCGTGGTGATTTCAAAACGATCGGTTGAGCTCAGGCTCCCGTGGTGATTTTAAAAAGAATGGTTGAGCCCAAGCTCCTGTGTTTATAAAAGTTTTGAGAAACTTTTAAATGAAAGGTTTGTGAAAGGTTTGAGAAACTTTTAAAAGCAAGAGATTTGAGAAATGTTTTATAAATTTTTAAGCAAGTATTAAAGTTTTTATAAACTTTTAAAGCAAGCAAATTATGACAAGCAAGAAGAATTAAGAAAAATTTTATAAGCTTTTTTTTTAAAGAAAAGAAAAGAAAAAACCAAAACAAGCGGGCAAGTATTAAAAGTTTTATAAACTTTTAAAAGCAAACAAGTACAGAAAGTTTTAACTTTAAAGTAGCGAAGCAAGGCTTACGGAAAATAATTGTAAAAGAGAGTTTTACAGTTTTTGAGATGTTTTTCGGAAAAGCAAAACATTTTATAAATCATACACTCACTGAGCTCGTTTAGCTCATTATTTTCTTGTTTTAAAAACTATTTTCTAGGTACCGGCACTCCGGACGCTTGAGCATATTAGTATATATGAACATATGTATGTACATAGTACAGTCTTGTGAGAATGTGTTGGGCTGCTGGTTGCCATATTTGGAAATGTGTAAATTGTGTATACAGGATTTGGAATTGTCCTATACGCAGCCGTCATGCTGCTGAGGTTTTACCGCTGCCAAGATTTTTCCAAATCCTAAGTTAGAAAAAGTAATAGAAAAATTTTTATACGAGGTTTACAGTCAACACGGCTTCGCTTCATAGAAGTTTCTAGTAGTTAGGAGGTAACTGGTCGGGATTGCGGAGGGCTTCGCATCCTCGGCTAGGAAGAGGCGGGGTGTGTCATGTGGTACAGAAAAAGTTGTATACTATAACCTAGGACTTGAAGAGATATGATACCACGACAATGTGGTATCAGAGCATAAGTTGGTATAACCTAAGGCTTGAGGAGAAATGATCACAACACAAGTTGGTAATAGAGCCGAGTCATAGGAAAACCTGTGTTATACACAATTTACACTATTGACAACCATGCATTTTCGAATTCCAAATACATACATATGAAGTGATTCAAAGTATTAAACATTTGATTTTTTTTTTAAATTACAGCACTATGTTAGGAAGAGGACGTAGAGGTCATCCTAGGAGAGTCATTCCAGCGATTCCCGAGCGTCCCGCAGCACTGTGGAGAGATGAGCATCGTAGTTGGTTCCACCACCGCCCTCTATGAATCAAATTCTCCAAAGAAGCAGGTCGCCGGATCCATCTAGGCCACCGAGGGAGCCAAGTGCCAGGATTGTTTACCAGAGCAGGTAAGGTCAGATTGCACAAGATAGTAGCCATAGTGACCTGTCACAAATGGCAGCTGGCGCAGCCACCTAGAGAGGTTATCAAGAAACCTTAAGGTCGATGCAGAGAGCACCAAGCCGGGCGCTGCCATATGACGGTAGGTGATCCGTGGCACGATTATGGCTAGACCAGCAAATAAAGTTTACGGAGTTAAGGCTGCACGATGAGCAGAGTCTTGTTTTCCGCTTCGATGGAAGACAGGGCTAAGGATTGGTGGGATTCCGTAGAGAGGAGGTATCCTGATGGCATATCATGGGACCAATTCCAGTAAGAATTCACTGATAGGTTTTTTCCTCAGAGCCATAAGGATTCAAAAATTGAGGAATTCTTCAAATTAGAGCAAAAGAACATGTCAGTGTCAGAATATGAAAAGAAGTTCCCTTTAATTAGTTAGATTGGTTCTCATATCCGCCGCATGAAGTTCCGAAGTGCAAAAGGTTTTTATCAGGACTACAACACCGAATCAGAGTGCATTTTTCAGTTGTTCCTCAGAATAGATTTGGGGACTGAAGCTGAGGCCGCCTAAGAGTTGAGCAGCACTACGCCCATGCATCGTATAGACAGAGTAAAAGGAGGCATCAGCGCTTCCCAACGTAGCCCGACAAGACAACAAAAAAGAGAAACAAGGGTAGTGTTATAGAGGCCGAGGTGCAGTCGAGAGCCATTCTAGTCAGGATCAATGAGGCCCCGCCGTTAGCGCAAAGTGGCACCGAGAGCATTCCTCCCATTTGTCATATGTGTCAGAAGCGACACCATGGGAAGTGTAGGAGATTTAGTACTGGTGTTTCCACCAGGGGCCGGGAAGGCTATTTCATTAGGAGTGCCCCTATTGTCAGAGACACGTAGGCCAGCCTAGCTACCCCAGCACCAGAGATGAGTACTCAAAGGTCTTAAGGAGAGGTTTCAAGAAGAGGGGCTGCCCAAGAGGTCAAGCAGCGCTGGACTCAAGTTTTTTCTCAAAGTGCTGCCCCCACTCGATGGAGAGACTCACTTTTTGTGTTGTTGAAACCATCTAAGAAAACTACAGTCGCCACTTATTTTTGTTTTTATTTAAAAGGAAAACAAAATAAGAAAGAAAAACCCTAAATGTGACTCCTGATAAGAAAAGACGGGTCTGGGAAAACCGAGTCTAGGTCCGGGGGTCAGGTTACTTATCGGGAAGGTACGATGGAAGCGTAGTACCCCTCTAAGCCCCTAAAGTCGGGTCTCTACTAAACAAACTAAAGAAAATATGGCTTTTGACTAATCAACTAACGAATACCGAAGATAAACAATAACAATATAAAAGCATGACCAAAGTGGCCTCAAAACCTCCTAGATGCACTGAGCTGGGAATTAGTCTCGTCTAACCCTCATCCACAAAGGTGGTCTCAAACTCAGATAACTAAGTGAACTTAAAAGTGTAATCGAAACAAATAAGGTGGAGTCCAAGTTGAACCCAAAAGAATGCTGCTATAATGAAATTGAAATAAGCAATCTGTCACTATGTACAAAACTACCCCACTAAAACTCAATACTCTAATCAATCTCTGTATACCCTCGAGAGGAAACCACAATGGAGACATTTGGATCCATATAATGACGAAACCGGCCTAGAAGGCTCACAGATGCACCCACGTGTAGGATGGGAGTCCTAATCAATAAGATCTAAACTCAACCTATAAGGTCAGGGTGGCACTAAAAAAAAGTGGGCTTTTAAAAGGGTCCCTAGTAGAGATCGTACTCCTCCTCGGGTGGTACGTTAACCCTACACGCCTTCGAAGTGATCTGGCGTTCCATGCAAGGTGGTCACCTTCCACACATGCACTTCCTCGACATCCTGTGGCGCCTGGCGGCGGTTCTCTCTACTCTCAAGACTCGTGGAATAAATCGAAAGGTAGTGAATATGGGTGCATCCAAAAACCTACTAAATCTAACACAAAGAAGAGTAATAATCACTACAATAAATATCCCGAATTCAGCTCTAGGCTATACAAGACTTCAAAGATCGGACTCCTCAGCATCAATATGTCGACCACCTCTGGAATGCTCCCAAATATGAATATAGCCCATCACTAAAACTTACTCATAGTCATTAGCTCGATCGAAGAGCAAACAAGGAGCAACAAGTCTCCAATCAAATATCAATCACAACAACAAAAGACACATAGCTCATCAAGACTAGGGAGTTGAGATATGGATAAATGCGTGTCCCACATGTAGAAGCAACATGCTAGTCAAGCAAGAGATGGGTAGTCATGCAACGGTCAATTATGCAAAGCACAAGTATATCATCCACATTCACACACAATCTAGCGTAAATATATAAGATGGACAAGATGAATATATAACGAACCATGAGAAACAAGTGACATAACTAGATTAACAGAAGAATCAACCAAGGATGTCAACCAACCAATATTAATGGTACAACAACCAAGCATGTGAAAGGTACAATCAGTAAATCAAAACTCTCAAATGTGCCACCAATAATCAAGTATACAAAAAAAAAAACAAAAATAGGTATCTATCAATCAACTAATCAAAAGCCACATTTTCCCTAATTTGTATTCGAAGCCGACTTCACAACTCTATGAGTCGCCATTTTGTGGACTCGTTTTTTCAACGCAAGGCCTCACTCGGATGGAGAGACTCACTTTTTGTGTTGTTGAAAACCATTCAAAAAACGGCTTGGAGTCGCCACTTATTTTGCTTTTATTTGGCAAGGAAAACAAAATAAGAAAGAAAAACCCTAAATGTGACTCCTGATAAGAAAAGGAGGGTATGGGAAAACCGAGTCTAGGTCCTAAGGCCAAAGTTACTTATCGGGAAGGCAACATGGAAGTGTAGCACTCAAGCCCCTAAAGCTCCGGGCTCCCGCTAAACAAAACTAAAGAAAATATGGCTTTAAGACTAATCAACTAACGAATACCGAAGATAAACAATAACAATATAAAATCATGCAAGACATATATAAATAAATAATCAAGCAAAATCATATGAGAAAAATGTGTACTTGGACGACATGTTAGAAGCGCTATTAATTGGGAAACAATGTTAGTGCAATAACAAAATACAAACTATTCACATTTAATTGGAAATTGGTTACAGATTAAAGGTCAAATTATTTGTTAAAATGATACATGAGATATCAGGCCCCACCCAAGCCCATTTATATGTCACACAAATTAACTCAACAAGATCCCATTTTATAGGAACTATAGAATTAATCACATGTTTGGAATTTTTGAAAACTGATTTGAAATTGAAATTTTGAAGTTGGTAGTCGAAATATTGGAAATTAAGAATTTCAAATGAATTTGAAGTTAAAAATTAAATTTTGAATTGAGATTTTGAAATTGGAAGTTGAATTTTATAAATCAGATTTGAGGATTAGAAATTTGGAAATTAGAAATTGGACATATTCAATTTTTGAAATTTGTGACACTTTAAATTTAGAAATTGGGAAATTGTAAATTTTAAATTGAAAACTAAAAAAAAAAATGAAATTGAAAATTGAGGGAATTGAATTTTAAAATTGGAAACTTGAAAACGAAAGAGAGAAAATAAAATAAAATAAAATAAAATAAAATAACAAATAAAATAAAATAAATAAAATAAATAAAAGTAAAAACAAAAAATAAAAAAATAAAATACAATACAATAAATAAATAAATAAACAAATAAAAAAAAATACATCGTAGGAAATTGAATTTTGAAATTAGATATCTTGAATTTTGATAAATTAGAAAAATATTATTTTTGAAATTAAAACTTAAAATGAAATTGAAAATTAGAAAAAAAATTGAAAATTTAGAAACTGATCTTTTTGAAGACTTTGTTTTCTTTTTTTCTTTTTTCTTTTTTAGAAAATGTTAAATTGTGAATAAATTAAGAGTGGAATTTGACAAGCTAAAGAGCTTATTAGAATACGTGGCAAAGGGGGCTTGGTCGAATGACCTAAGGGCTCGCAAATTGAACTAAAGGGTTGGGGATATTATGTTGGGCTTCTAAATATGGGGTCTAAACAATAAATTGACCTAATTGACGAAGCCTATAAGTATGTGAGGTATGCTCATGCTGGGCATAAACTAATGTATTGGACCCAAAATGGACGGACTTAATCGATCTAATTTGATGAGTTTAAACATGGGATGTACCTTAAGTTACTCAGCCTACAAGACTGGACGGACCAATAAAACAGACTTACCAATACAAAGGGGTTGGTCTTAATTTCCATGAAGGTCAGCTTCAAGGTAAATGACTTAGAAGCGGTTTTGTATCTAATAGGTCAAGGACCCAAGGTAAATGGGTTGTACTTAGAAGCAGGTTTTGGTCCTAATAGGTTGGGTCGACTCAAGGTAAATGGGTTGGACCAGCACAGGTTTAGTTGTTTAAGCAAGTGTCTGACTTATGGTGTTTTGCCGTCCTACAGGTTGGGTTGGGCCTCAAGTATATTGAGTCAATTTAATGAACCTAAACTAATATGCTCTCACCACATAAGTCTGTGAATCCCAATTACTAATTAATATATGAATCCAAATTTATAAATTTTAATACAAACAAAAATTATAACAATTAATAAGCCCAATTTAAATATTTGTAATTTTAACTCTAATTCAAAAATAAAATTATAAACATTTAAATAACGATTATGTCACTAGCAATCTAAAAGATAACTATGAATTCAAATATTACAAAATTTAATTTTCTTAAGACCACTTCACACATTAAAGTCTAAATTATATCTAAAAAAAAACTTTTAATTTAATATTTGACAACTTGCAAATTTTTTTTTCGTTGTCATTAACACACAAGCCAATGACATTGCTAAATAATACAAAATTAAACCTAAATACAATTTAAAAAAAAATCGATCCGGGAGAACACAATCCATATTGAATCAGAAACCATTTCAGACAATAACTAAACCATATGAGACAACTAGATCCAAACCTAAGACATCAACCAAAAACTCCGGCAAAATAAATAAATGAATGTCTGCATCACACAAAACAATTGGATTTAATCCTGAATGGCAAACTCAATTGCCAAGAGAGTGCAGAATAAACCTGCGTAGACCAAAATTAAATAAAGAAAATAATAACTAAATCCATATTAGGAACAACTAAATTCAACTAAGCTTAAACAGCAGAGACAAAATAATCATCAAGACCCATTTAAATGAAACTCGAGAACCATACAAAACCCAATAAAAACAACACATAAACTGTTAGATGGCATGGGGAGACCCTAAACCAATTTCCTTCTTTCGGCTCCTCTCCTTTTTTCTTTTCCCTCCTTTTCCTCTTCTTGTCCCCCTTTTGTCTTCTTTCTCTCCCACTTCTCTTCTAGCTTCCTCTCTCCTTTTTCCCATCTTTTGTCTCCTATTTCTCCTATTTCTTTCTCTCTTTTCCCTCCTTTTCTCTTTTCTTTGTCCCCTTTTATCTTATCTTTCTTCTCCCCCACTCTCTTTCAACACTTTAAAACAGAACTCGTAAATCTCTCCGAAAATGGAGATCTAGAAATATCTGGCCCAAAATGGAAGGAGACATTAAACGAAAAACATTAAAAAAACAACGGTACAGAGAATCTCATGAGAAGAAGCTTTTATGCAAACCCAGAACTTAGTCAGAAGCTACGCTAGAAGACGCATCTAAACATTTAAAACTCAAAATGCCATTCCAAAATCAAATCTCGCTTCCTCCTTCCTCTTTTTTTTCCTTCCTTTCCTCACTGCTTTTTTTTTTTTTTTTTCGTGGTCTACATCAGACAATGTCAAATCCATTCACAATCTAAAGGAACAACTAGGGTTCTTAGAAATCTGGAGACTCATAATGTTTTGCAAGCAAGGAAGCCAGCAAGCATTGACCCGAAATCGCCTTTGTTATGGAAAGAGCACAAATATAATATATGCATATGCACAATCAAAATGAAAAACTATACAAAGAAAAGTATGTCAAGAACTGTGAAATCCCTCGAAGTTTTGAATAACAAAGTTGTTAGAATGAAAGCATGCCTATTTTAAACAAGCTGAACAACCAAAATCTTGAAGCCACAAATGCCGAGATGCAAAGATTAAATTATTTGATTACGAACAACCTTGAAACAACCAGTGGATCCAAAGTCAAGTCTAAAATTTACACATCAAAATTTATTCCTTATATAATTTGAGTCATGCATTCATTCCATGCAGAGTTCTCCAGTCAACACCAAAGAGATATATTCTTCTTGCCTCAAATACATGGCTACTGCTAACATCATAATAATTAGTGATCATCAGAAAGCAATGACAAGACCAACTAAAAGTCTAACCTAATATCAATTAACTTAAATATCAACAAGCATTTTTCAATGTACTATTTTCTCCATATCATGAATGCAATACCTAATCTAATTCACTTACAAACAAATACCATGATAGTGCTACCACTAACAAGAACTAAGCACAAAAACTAGCTCACATGCTACAAAACAAAGAAAAACTATGAGAAATTAAATTTCAAGGTAATAATTAATTAGATTTATCAAACAATTTAACCCAAACTACAATTAAGATAGCTGGAAAACAATTAATCCTTAGAATGCCTACCTGTAGATGGCTTTTGTGTAGATCATCATAGAGACATTTGTGCTTCTCAACAACCGTGAAGGAACTCGGCCGCTTCGCAGTGCCACAAGATCTTCACTTATGACAATCTTTTTGGACTTCAAACCACTCCCCACTCTCCCCAAAAAAATTCCACTTCCATGTTTTAAGCACCATGTTTTAATGCTTAAAACATGGGAACATGGGTGTGTGGGGGACCCTATGTCCCCCACTTTTTTTATTTTGATTTTGATTTTTTTTATTATTTTTTATTTTTTATATTTTTTATTTTTTTATTATATAAAAAAATAAAAATAAAATACTGCTTTTTGGGGTCTACAAATATGCCCCTCTTCGATAGAGTTTATGAGTGTAACGAATGTGAGTAATGAAATGAAGTGAAAGTGTAACCGTGAGTGCAAATGTGAGATGAACTCATCGAAGATAAAGAGACTCAAAAGTGTCCACAAAGAACACTGACTTAATTAAGCTCAAAAAGTAGGAAGGGGCCCTAAAAATACTTCAAAAGCAAGCAACAAAACAAATATCTAGGCTATTAAAGTCATTCTGTAAATCCAAACTTCCCCCAAATGGTCTCCAAAAGTGGTCCGAGAACCAATGTCAAAGTCAAGTAAGAGTCGAACCACCAAAGAGCATGAAAACAAACACTCAAAAGGGAAGTCTAATACTTACACAAAATGAGGACGTGAAGCATAAGGTATCCCACAATATGATCAAAATATGTTATGGGCTCAAAGGGCTATACCAAGTAGCTGGAGAGGAATGATTCTAGACACTAAACCTAAAAGAAAAGTTATGGAAGCAAAACTAGGGAAATAACGATTCTATAGGTCAAACTAAAAGCAATGCTAACAAAAAGAAGATAGACCGATAAAGGATCACGCTCAATGTTCATGCCCTCGAACGCTAACTCGAACGCTTATGTTCCTCGAACGCTGACTCGAATGCCTATGCTTTGAACGTCACCGTCTCGTGCTTGAATGCCGACTCCCATGTCATGCTTTGAACCGACCGAACGCTCATGCTTTGAACGCTAACTCTCTATGTCTATGCTCTGAATGTCTATAATTGGTCGTGAAGGAGAATGTGATACACAAACCCTTGATGAATCATATAAGCTCAACACCGACTCAACATCTACGCGCTCGAACGCTAACCCTATGTCTATACCCAACGCCGATCAATGTCTATAATCGGCCGAAGGAGAATGTGATACACAAACCCCTGATGAATCATAAGCTCTGAACGCTGACTTTGAACGTCTATGCTATGAACGCTAACTCTCTATGTCTATGCTCTGAACGCTGACTTTGAATGTCTATAATCGGCCATGAAGGAGAATGCGATACACAAACCCCTGATGAATCATGCTCCAACGCCGACTCAACATCTATGCTCAACGCCGACTCAAAAATAATGGCTCAACGCCTTTGAACGCCTATATGCTCAATGCACTCAACGCCTATGCTATGAACACCGACTTCAACTACAATCGACCAAATCAAAAATGAAACCAACAACTTCCATGTAGGAAATATGCCCCAAGATGCAAGGTCAATAACACTATCAAAGCAATACCATCATCTAGAGTATCAAGCCTGAAACACCCTATCAAAACTAGCAACATCTCAAAATACTCTAGTAAGATGACTTAAAACATCCTCCATGTAGAAACTGAAAGGAAAAGCTCCTTTATAAAACCAACTCATCAACAAAATTGGAGAATATGTTCCAGTACGACAACTGATGTAAAAGTCACCCAAGAAAGGTACCACCAGAAGAAAACCATCCATCGTGATGGCTCTAGTCAATATGAATGTCCAATCTCAAGAAAGTAAGCCTTCGCCTGAACTCATCTCTCAGCTTTGAAAGAAAGGCCCAAAAGGAAATATGCCCCAGTACAACATACCAAACGCCTCAACAATCGCTAAAGTAGGCGTAATAACAACTTGAAAGATACTGGGACTCACGATAGGAAATATGCCCAAAGATGATAGTCGTCACAAGAGAATGGGGAGCCAGATAGCATCCAATATCCTCCATAAATTTAGGCGATCAACTACATCCATCACTGAGTCACCTCTAATCATTGAAGAATCATAACCCAGAAGAGGAAACAAGGTGACGTCTAGATATCAACCAAATCCCAAACACCAGCCTAAGTAGAGGCTATCAAAGGTAACATCTGATCTCATGGCCTTCAAAATACTTTAAGGACACTCCGACGTAACGTAGCCGGGTAATAAGGTGAAAGAAATGAAGGAAACCGGCTCAAATACCCAATGATCAAACCCATACCCGTATAAGATGATGCATAGAGAAATATATCATGAGTCCATGGACTTAAAAGTAACTAAAGGAAATGTCACAGAAAAGAGAGAAATGACAAATGGTTGTCAGATCAATGTTGGAAAAGGATAAAGGGTAGAACAAAAACAAAACAAAAAAGTGGAAAGATGTGATGAGAAAGCAAAGGAAGACAAAGTGGAGAAAAATGAATGATGATCAACACGACCAAAAGATAAAATAAAGAAAATCATATCACCAATGGAATGGTAGGTAAACAAATGATTCGAAACCCAGTAAAAGGTTACTCCACTCTCGTATTAGATACATATCACCATGATCCAAGGAACAAAAGACCTCAAAGAACTCTCACGTAACTCATCTCTCATAAAAATCTCACTCAAACCCCCAATGATGAACCCAACAACAAAAAATCGATGGAGTAAGATATGAGACACAAACATATCTTTGCACTCTTTTTTTTGTTTTTTTTTTTTTGTTTGTTTTGTTTTTTTTTTTTTGTTCGCTCTGAAAGTGCATACCCGGATCATCAATAAATCAAACTAAGCAATGGAAATTCATAAGAAATAAATAAAACTCTCTCAATCACCGATGAACACATGAATCTCACCCATAAGGTAAACTCTCAAGCTAAAATCATGAATCAACATGTCAAATGATGGAATGAAAAAGGGGTGATATGACTATCCTCTATGTACCAAAAAAATGCGAAGGATCATCACTCCAAGTAAGGAAAAAGAAGAATGAAACAAATAATGGTGAAAATAAAGAAAGATGAAAATGAGATGATAGTGAAATATAATATAATGAGGTGATGTGGTGACAATAATAGGGATAAAGAAGACATGTCTAAAAGTCCAAAGCTCATGATACTTTCCTAGCAAAGCATACATATACACCCAAGGGCCCCTATCCCGGTGTAGAAAAATGCTAAGGTTACAAGAAATGTGCTGGGTTATAATGCACATGCGAGGCTCAACAATGGCTATCAACCCGCCAGGAAATCAACGTGGGTGTTAAAGGTATATGGCTAACTAAAATGATGGCCACCCATCCTACGACCATGGTCTCAAACAGAATACTTTGTTAGCTGATCTACATTAGTCGGCTCTGAGAACTGATTTCCATCAAAATCTGTCAACCATGCGCTCCCTCTGGGGTCAACTCTCTGATGATGTATGGTCCACCCTAAGTCGGCCCGAACTTCCTCCTAGGGTCTCCCCGCAATCCTCCGAGAACCCCTCAAACCATATCTCCTCTCCAATGGCCTACGCTGACCCGCCTTGAGCACGAGCCGCCTTCCTCCGATATCCCGAACATGGTCGCCGCTTCTCACCCTTTCATCTAAGAGACTAAGCTGATCAAAACGTGACTGGGCCCACTCTGTCTCAGATATCTACTGCTCTAGTGTTACTCTCAAAGATCCCATCTCTATCTCAATGGGCAAAACTGCCTCCATACCATATACTAGAGAATAAGGCGTGGCTCCTGTAGAGGTGCGAAAAGAAGTGCGGTAAGCCCACAACGTAAAGGAAGCTTTTCACCAATCACGAAGTTCAACCATCTTCTTCAAAACCCTCAATGTTCTATTTGTCGCCCTCTACCGGCTCCATTAGTTTCATGTGGGCCCGCACGAGACGACCCATGGTGTCAACACCATATCTTTGTAACAAAGTGTCCACCTTCGCTCGAAATGCACCCTATCGTAAATCAACTCATGAGGGACTCCATGTCCGCAAACGATGTGACCTAATGGAAACCGAAGAACTTGGCCGATGTCACCTAGCATACGGCCGCTCCACCACTGGGTGAAGTAATCAATGACTCACCAAGATGAATTCATGTCCATCAGAAGACTTTGGTGAAATCTTCCCGATGATATCAACGCCCATAATCGAAATGGCCACGTAGTTAGTGCATGTAACTCGAAGGTGGTACGAATGATCGCCATGCATCCGACACTCGAACATCTCTAAACAAATCGACAACACCGCCTCTCCATGGTTAACCAAAAGTAGCCAGTCCTCATAATCTTGCATGCTAACATATGTCCTCCCATATGTGGTCCGCAAACTCCCGCATGGATCTCTCTCATCACTCTATCGGAAGAAGTACGATCCAAACATAAAAGTAACATGGCGTCAGATGAACGCCTATACAAGGTCTCCCACAAATCACAAATCTAATAGCCAACTGCTCAAAGATTTTCCTATCCTCGTCAGAAAGTGCCTCTTGGGGACATGTACCGACCGAGAAACCGGTAAATGTCATGATACCAAGGCAAACCATCCTCGACCGCTCATCAATCAAGAAACAATAAGGTACGCCTCGACTCTATAATCGGACAATTAACAACACTGCTGGAAAATGTCGATCATAGAAGCTAGAGTAGCTAAGGCATCGACAAATTAGTTTTGTGCTCTAGGTAGATGAACAAATATCAGATCATCAAGCCTCCTGACCAGTAACTCTAAATAAGCATGATATGGCCTAAGCTTCACATCCTTAGTCTTCCACCCCGACCGTCTACACTGTGCCAGTCTCCAAACACCTCTATCTCG
Source organism: Tetrastigma voinierianum (assembly GCA_016808115.1). Classification (NCBI taxonomy): domain Eukaryota; kingdom Viridiplantae; phylum Streptophyta; class Magnoliopsida; order Vitales; family Vitaceae; genus Tetrastigma; species Tetrastigma voinierianum. Next base: position 69,849 of record JAEQBH010006664.1, on the reverse strand, counting down.
TCCAACTCCCAACTCAAGAGTCGTTTCTTAATCCCAATATGCAAGCCATACTCACGATATTGTTCGTGGCAGATATCTATCTCAAAATGCCAAATGAAATGTATTCTAATATGATTCCATGAGGGATATCAAGAATACTCCTATCCCATATCCAAAATGGTCACCGCACCATCGCTAAGCCATGCACCAACCCAGTAAACTCGGTCACTCAGCCTATCTCCCCTAATCCGAAATCATCATTTATCGCTCTATCATCCGAAACTGGCAATGAAGCTAAGTGATCAGCAACAATGCTTCCTCTGATGGACTTCTGAGTAACATAGTGAATGTCAAACTCCGTCAGAAGCACCAACCATTTCATAAGTCGACCAATCAATGCAGACCTATCGAATAAATATCTCAGAGGATCAAGATGGGATATCAAATGTACTAGAGTACTCTGTCATATAATGCCTCAATCTCCGAGTAGCCTATACCAACGCCAAACAGTAAAGCTCAATCACAATATATCTATTCTCGTACTCAAGCATCCTCTTACTCAGATAGTAAATAGCTCGCTCCTTGCCCAAACCATCGAGTTGAGCTAACATACATCCCAATGCTATGTCTGAGACCGATAAATATAAGAGCAAAGGATGGCTTGGTGTAGAAGGTACCAAAACTGGAGAAGATAACAGATACTTCTTGATCTTCTCGAATGCTCTCTGACACTGATCATCCCAAACGGTACGCTAAATTTTCCTCAAGAGTCTGAACATGGTCTCACGTATATCCGCCAACCGCAATAACGACCGATATACCGCAATCTACCCAAGAAGCCTCAACCTTCTTTCGCCCCGATGCAGCATGTCAAGAATGCCTGATCTTGTAAGGATCGACTTCTATACTCGCCGCTAACCATGTGTCCTAGTACTTCATAAGTCACCCAAATGTGCACTTCTCGGGGTTCGGGCCTAACTGAATCGCCTGGACCTCGCCAAAGAACTCTCAGAATAAGCATTATCCACTATTCGAGACTTCACACAATCATATCATCCACATATACCTCAACATATCTATGCATCATATCATGAAACAAAGTAGTAGCACTTCTGGGTGAGTGACTCATTCTTCAACCCAAATGGCATGACCCCAATAAGGTCCCACTCGGGCGATGAAGGCGCTTTCCATATCCTCGCAGGCCATCAAAATTTGATTATACCTGCAGAACCCACCATCCATAAATGACAACATGCGGTGGCGCCTCGCAGCGTTAATAACCAAGAAGTCCATATGTGGGAAAGGAAAATCATCTTTAGAATTGGCCTTGTTGAGATCTCGAAAATCAACACAAACTCTCACCTCACCGTCCTTTTTAGGAACCGGGACGACATTGGCCAGCCACTCAGGGTACTCAACCACTGATAAGAAACCCACACTGAGCTGCTTCTGGATTTCCTCCTTCACTCTCGCATCATTTGGTGGTGCAATCGCCTAAATTTCGCTGACCGCCTAACATGAGGCGTATGGCAAGCGGCCGAACATGGAGGGTCAAGGCCTGGCATGTCCTCATATGACCATGCGAAAACATCCAAATATGATCCGAGCAATCAGATAAATCCCTCTCGCCATCGCCAGAGCAATCCGACCAAAAACTTCAGCCTTCTAGTCGATATGTGCCAAAATCCACCCCAAGATCTCCCCGTGGTGTGAAACTCTCAATCTGGGACCGTGATCGTGAATGGAGGAGTGTCCCCGGCTTCCAAATCATGTTGCACATCCTCACCCATCTATGTCATACACATGCGATGTGGGTGAGGAACGTGTAAACGAGGGAACATCATCAACATGAGAGACATAAAAATACTCAAAAAGACTCATATCCATATATGAAAAAGTGAGTACATCACTAGCACGGGAGACAAATCCAGAAAGCACATCAAAAGAAAGGGGTGAGTCCACAGAGTCAGACACTACCACCATTGGGCTAACAGCGCCCTCAAACATGAAAGCATCAGCAAGAGAAACATCCACACAGAGCATCTCGTGAGTTGAACTCCAAGCCAACAACATCGAGACCTCAACATCAGCGCTTCATCAAATGCGCAACGCCAGACCACGAGCAGTGACTCACTATCCGACTCAGCTCATCATAGCTATCTCCATCCTCGGGTAATCATCGTGCACGCCATAACAGGACCGATGGCTCATGGTTGACTATCTCGTGGAAGTAAAGTGTCATCATACTAGCACGATCCGGAGATGGTAGAGCAACCAACACGTATAGGAACACCAGCGCACTCCATCACCAAATGCAACCGTCGAAAAATGCTCCTCAATCCGCCGCTATCCTGGATCCCCGACTAATATCCATCTCGGCGGCACCCCGTAAGCTCTCACAAAATAATCAGTCATAATCATTTGATATGGTCGAACTGGGTAATCAAAAGGGATATGGAGAAGACGAGCCCTAAGTCTCTCTCTGCGTATAGATGCCATATACCTAATAGGTCACCGTAGGTGTATAAATCTAAACCAAATGGCACATCATGGCTCACAAGCCAGGAACTCACCGATGCCCGATGACGTCGACCAATCCTGCCAGGAGATAAACATGCCCTCATCATATCCAAAACAAAAGTACCACTGAAGCGATCGAATGGTAAGGGCACCTGATCTCCATAGGACTCCTTAATGACCACAATATGAACATCATCAAATGTGAAGCCTGTCAAAAACAAATCATCATCACTCTGACTAATCTCCAGGATCAAGATAAGTATATGTCCCCGCTTGTATAGAAATAACTCTGCCCTTGTATATGAACTTCACTTTCTGATGAAGGGAAGATGGTATGCACCAAATGATGAATCCATGGCCTACCCAACAACAGTTGAAGGACGGGTATCTTTAAGACTCCAAATGAGCGGAGAATACAACCGTCCAAATTGCAACTCAAAGTGTCAAGGTGCCGAACCTCTTCTCCGAAAGTACTATCATATGCCTGATAGTTTATGATGGCCCAAAGTCGATGGGCCAAAACCAGCGCCACAAAGCCAGAGCCAGCGACACACGCTCGTGGTGGAGCCATTATCCACAGACGCTGGGAACTGATGTCTAACAATCAACTATGATATAAAGTGGCATGGCATGATGAGCCTCCAACGTAAGTCATCAAACAAACACAATGCAAGTAGCTCATTCGCAGCCAACATATGAATCAAACCATCGTGTGATATAGCGCACTCAACTCTAATACGACTGATGTATGCATTCCCGTAAAGGCAGGAATGCCAACAAGCTCAAATAGAAATGCGATTCGCATACTCGCAATTGTCGCATGACTTCATCATCCTCTCGCATCACATCATCTCTAGAGTCCATGCCCTCCAATGGTCGAAGTCTCCGCTAACACCGCCCCACTCCGGGTAACTATGTACATCTTGATCATCAAACCAACAAAGATCCTCGCATCGTAAATGCGTCGTAGGGTACATCATGCCCAAAGAACCAAATCATGAGAATAAGACAACGGAAAAGGAGATGACCGAATCGACCGAAGGCGCAAAGGAACCGTGGTACTAAAACAAAACCATCAACCTATGAATCCTCAACTAGCATTATAAAGCTAGTATGGTCATCCCCAAACATCATGTATAAAATCATCCGCACCATCGTAAAATCAATGGTGGAATATCGCCAACCTGGTGGCATTGCGGGGTAGAGTGTGTCAAAGGGTTAGGTGTGACATCAGGCCGCCCCAAGTTCACCAAACCCTTGTCTATCAAGTCCTGGATGGCATGTCGCAAAGCAGTGCATCTATCTGTATCATGTCCTGGACCCTGGTGATACAAACAATGAAGATCTACTCTGAACTATGGCGAAAGAAACCGGGCGTGATGGTGGAGGAGCTACGCAGACAATAACTCGGTGATCAATCCAGCTAAAGGCATGGCCCAATGACATCCCTAACCGAAAATCATTGCCAGGGTCTAAAGGTGTGAACAAATAGGAGTTCGGCGTGCCCAGCCCGCCATGATACCGAGGCCCATCAAAAGCCCGAAAAGATAGCGCATGGTTGGGCAAGAAAGGTAATACGATAAGTCTGCGGGTGGAACCGTGACCGTCGGGACATCGGTAGCAGCGCGCCTATGCGGAGCTGGCTCTAAAAGACCACGAAACGATCACGATACGACCGCAGATGGTTGTCGATATGTCCGCGATATCCGGGATGTCTCATTCATAAGGTAAATAGCACCTACATCAGATCGTGGTCCTCCTAAAGGTCTCTTTCCCTTAGGGTTAGTAAGGGAAGACTCTACCCAAAGGCCTCGAGAAATACCCTCCTCAATGTCATAAAGGGCCTGAAGCAATGTCCCAAAATCAGTATGTCTAGATCCTATCAAGTGTCTAGCAAAACGAGGTCAGAAGCCTCACAAAACATAGTGATCCGACTTCTCGATGGTCTATCAATGATCTGCAAGATCTTCTCCCTCCAGCGGGAGATAAATGATGTAACTGTCTCATCAGGCCTCTGTCTCAAAGCCTCAAACTCCCTATGTGAAACATCAATGACAGTATTAAAGGAAATCAGATAAAAATTCCTCATGGTGAGGTCATCCTATGTAAGTTATAGAAACATTCAGCGAACATACCATTCGTCGGCGCCACTCGTGAGACACGGGGAAAAAGCATAATCATCTCGACTCGCCCAAGCCATGAGCTCATGAGGTGCGTTATACACCTTCGCATGAATACGAGGGCAACTTCATACTTGAGTACCTTCATCTCGAGCATCTCGAACTTAGCTTCGGCACTTCACTAGAGCACCGCACCATCCAATTCACAACTTAAGTCTCAATCGACAAAGATACGCCCGCTTTCCATGCGAGCCGAAAAATCGCCATGGTCGTGGTAGCGCTATGGCAAGAGGTGGGAGCAACTCCGGTCTGACTGGAGAACAACCGAACAGGGGCGGAGTAAACCGGCTAATGGGAGGGTGGCGGTGGTGGTACTGGGTCAAACCGAAGATCCTCCCAGTGGGTGCCTCGTCGGGCCTCGTCGCCCATCTATCCTTCTCAATGTCTCCAAATTAGCTATAGCTTCCCGAATATTATGCTATAGCCGGGGCTAACTGATCAACCGACTACCAAGTGAACGATGTCTTCGATCCGATACCAACTAGTATGTCAACTCTAGTCCACGAAGATGAACCCAGATCGAAAAAAGGAAGAACTACCCTACAAAGCAGCAAAGATCCGATAAGATAAAACACGAGAGGAAAAAAAACTAAACTGACTAAGGATAAACAACTAAACATTACAAGTCTAAGCACTTTCTTGAAATCCAAAACTTAAACCAAAACCTCTTATTACTCCCAAAAGAAGACTAAGAAAGAGAGGACTAGATCCAAGCATGACCAAAGTGGCCTCAAAAGCTCCTAGATACACCCGAAAGTGGGAATTAGTCTGCCCCTAACCCTGATCCACAAAGGTGGTCTCAAACTGTATAACGGTGAATCCTAAAAGTGTAACCGAAACAAATATGTGAGCCCAAGTTTGAACCCAAAAGAACAAGCCGCTATAATGAAATTGAAAATGGCTAACTGTCACTATGTACAAAACTACCCCACTAAAACTCAATACTCTGATCAATCTCTGTGTACCCTCGAGAGGAAACCACAATGGAGACATTTGAATCCATATAATGACGAAACCGGCCTAGAAGGCTCAAAGATGCACCCACGTGTAGGATGGGAGTCCTAATCAATAAGATCTAAACTAAACTTATAAGGTCAGGGTGGCACTAAAAAAAGTGGCTTGAAAAGGTCCCTAGTAGAGCGATCATTCTCCCGGTGGCACAAACTCCACACACGTCTTCGAAGTGACGAGGCGCTTCCATGCAGCAGGTCATCACCCACACATGCACTTCTCGACATCCCGGTGGGCTATAGAAGGCTCTCTACCTCAAAGACTCGAATAAACTATGTATAGTGAATATGTGGGTGCATCCAAAACTACTAAATCTACACAAAGAAGAAAGACACCGACCATACAAATATCCTGAAATCTAGCTCTAGGCTATACAAGACTTCAAAGATCGGACTCCTCAGCATCAATATGTCGACCACCTCTGGAATGCTCCCAAATATGAATATAGCCCATCACTAGACCTCACTCCTAGTCATTAGCCTGATCAAGAGCAACGGTAGATAAACAAGTCTCCAATCAAAATCAATCACAACAACAAAGACACATAGCCTGCATCAAGACTAGGAGTTTGATAAGGGATAATGTGTGTCCCACATAGACAAGCAACATGCGGTCAAGCAAGAGATGGGTAGTCATGCAACAGTCAATCATGCAAAGAACAAGTATATCATCCATATCTACACACACCCAAGGGGTAAATATAAGATGACAAGATGAATATATAACGAACCATGAGAATATGACATAACTAGATTAACAAAAGAATCAAACTAAGCGATTTAACCAACCAATATTAACGGTGTACAACAAACCAGCATGGAAAGGTACAATCAGTAAGTCAAAACTCTAAATGTGCCACCACACCAAGTATACAAAAATACAAAAATAGGTATCTATCATCGTTTATCAAAGCCACATTTTCCCCACTCAGATTCGAGCCGAATTTCACAATCCCTGGAGTCGCCACCAGGACCCGTCTTTCAACGTGCGCCCACACCGATGGCGAGACTCACTTTTGTGTTGTTGGAAACCATTCAAAACTGCTGGGAGTCACCACTTATTTTTGCTTTTATTTAAAGGAAAACAAAATAAGAAAGAAAAACCCAAATGTGACTCCCGATAAGAAAAAGGCGGGTCCGGGAAAACCGTCTAGGTCCGGGGTCAAGCTATTTATCTGAAGGTACGATGGAAGCGTAGCACCCTTCTAAGCCCTTAAAGTCTGGTCTATACTAAACAAACTAAGGAAAATATGGCTTTTGACTAATCAACTAACGTAATCAAGATAAACAATAACAATATAAAAGCATGCAAGACATATATAAATAAATAATCAAGCAAAATCATATGAGAAAAATGTGTACCTAGACGGCATGTTAGAAGCGCTATTAATTGGGAAACAATGTTAGTGCAATAACAAAATACGCGTCTCACATTTAATTGGAAATTGGTTACAGATTAAAGGTCAAATTATTTGTTAAAAGGATACATGAGATGTCGGGTCCCACCCAAGCCCATTTATATGTCACACAAATTAACTCCATAAGATCCCATTTTATAGGAACTATAGAATTAATCACGTGTTTGAAATTTTTGAAAACTGATTTGAAATTAAATTTTCAAGTCATAGTTTGAAATATTGAAATTAAGAACAAATGAATTCAAGCTTAAGAATTTTGAATTGAGATTTTGAAATTGGAAGCTTGAATTTATAAATTTGAGATTTGATATTTATAAATTTGAAATTAGAAATTGGGATATTCGAATTTTGAAATTTGTTACACTTTAAATTTTGAAATTGGGAAATTGTAAATTTAAAATTGAAAACTAAAAAAAAAATGAAATTGAAAATGAGGGAATTGAATTTTAAAACTGGAAACTTGAAAACCCAAAGAGAAAATAAAATAAAATAAAATAAAATAAATAATAAAATAAATAATAAAATAAAATAAAATAAAATAAATAAAAATAAAAATAAAATAAAAATAAAATAAAATAAAATAAAATAAAATACAATACAATACAATAAATAATAAAAAAAATACATCGAGAAATTGACTTTTGAAATTAGATATCTTGAATTTTGATAAATTAGAAAATATTATTTTGAAATTAAAAAACTTAAAAATGAAATTGAAAATCGAAAAAAATGAAAAAATTAGAACCGATCTTTTTGAAGACTTGGTTTCTTTTTTTTTATTTTCTTTTAGAAATGTTAAATTGTGAATAAATTAACAAAGGAATTTGACAATAAAGAGCCGATTAAATATTTGGCAAAGGGGGCTTGGTCGAATGACCTAAGGGTCGTAAATTAACCTAAAGGGTTGGGATATTATGTTGGGCTCGAATATGGGGTCTAAATTAAGAATTAGGACCTAATTGAATGAGCCATAGAATGAGCCGAACCGAGCCGAATTATCAAAGGCTCGGTTCATCAGGAATTTTTTGGAAGGGCCTTCTGATTCGGCTCAAGTTCCTTTATTTCTTAAAACTGTGCTCGAGCTCAGTTCGCCGAGCTCATCAAGATCGAGCTCCTGGATCGCCTGCTCTGCTTAAAGCTCGCTCGATTATAGCTCGGGCTCGCTCATGTTTGAGTCGATTATAAGCCTGCTTATGAGTTTGATAAGGAGTTCGTTTGTGAGCTCGTTTGCAAGCTCGATAAGGAGTTCATTTATGAGCTCAGTAAGGAGTTCGTTTGTGAGCTCATTTGAGTTCGTTTGTGAGCTTGTTTATGATCTTGAAAAAAAAATTGATAGTTTAGCATCATAAAAAAAAATTATTTTACTGTTTGATATAAAATTGGTTTACCTTTCATCATTTGCATGAAAAAAGTTAATATAGACATAACTAGAAGATTTATTAGGTAAAGATTGACTTCTTTATATAATCATCGATATTGTTATTACTTGAATTTATAATATATAGAACTAATTAAATCTATATACATAACGTGAAATGTTATCACTATTACTTTACTAGGTACCTCAACATATAAAAAAAAAAATATGAACTATATGTTTCTTATAAATTATTTACAAGATTTCATTATATAAATATAATTATAAATTATTTGTTAAGATTTCATTATATAAGTCAAGAAAGAATTCTAAGAAATTTTTATATGTCATCTTTGGTTTACATGTCGCAAATTATTTTGGAAAAAGTGTGATAGTAGGTACACAAATTTCTGCTTGTGTTTAACTATAAGTCTGAGGAACTATTTTGGCCCCTCCTTTCCTGCCTAACTATAATTATTTGAGTCGATACATACAATACGCCGAACTAACCTTTTTAATCTATATCACATTCAAACTAATCTTCATCTGAACCGAGTGATCACAGTGGTGGTAAAGCTCTACCATTATACAGAAGTATATTCTCATAACTCAAACTCAAGACCATTGATTAAGTTATGAGCAAACGAGCTTGTTCGCGAGCCTGTTCGCGAGCCTATTCGGGAACATGTTCACGAGCCTGTTCGCTAACATGTTCACGAGCCTGTTTGCGAACATGCTCACGAGCCTATTCGCGAGCCTGTTCACGAACATGTTCACGAGCTGGCAAACGAGCCTGTTCGAGAACTTTTACGAGCCGAACTAAAGGAAGTTTAGTTCGCCTGCTTAACTTTGTTTCAAAATGGAGTTTGCCCGCTCGCTTAACTTAATAAACGAATTCAAACGAAGCTTTTACCGAGCCGAGCTCGAACGACCATGAACTGCTTGTTCGTTACACTTACCTATAAGTATAGGATACAATTTCAAGAGGGTTGGGCATAAATCAATGTATTGAACCTAAATGGATGGGCTTAATTGGATCTAATTTAAGTAGCTTACTAATGTGCCTAAGTTAATGAAGCCTAGTTGTAATTCGGGACGACTCCATAAATGGACTTAGTTTGCTTACAACGTACGGCCTAATAGGTCAGGTTGGGCCTGTAAACGGGTTGACTTATACTGGTTTTGGTCCTAATAGGTTGGGTTTGACCTAGCGTAAATGGGTCGACTTAGGCAGGTTTCATTCTAATGTACGGCCGACCTGCAAATGGGTTGGACCTAAGAAGTAGGTTTAGTTGGGCTTTAAGCAAGCGGGTCGGACCTAGAACGGGCTTGGTCCTAAGGTTGGGTCATTCTAAGTATAAGGTTGAGTCTAATTTAATGAGCCTAAACTAATAGATAAGTTCTCACCACATAAGCCTATAACTCTAAATTACTAATCAATATATGAACTAAATTTATAAATTTTAATAAATAAACAAAAATTATAAATACTCATCAAGCCCAATTTAAATATTTGTTAATTTAACTCTAATTCAAAATAAAATTATAACATTTAAATAACGATTATGTCAATTAGCAATTCTAAAGTGAAACTTAGCATGAATTCAAATATTAAAAAATTTAATTCTTTCTTAAGACCGATTTCTCACATTAAAGTCCAAATTACATCTAAAAAAAAAATTATAATTTAATATTTGACAACTTGCAAATTTTTTTTCAAGTTGTCTATTAACACACAAAAACACAATGGCACATAAATAATACAAAATTAAACCTAAATACAATTAAAAAAAAAATCAGAATTTGAGAGAACCATAATCCATATTGAATTGAGGAACCCAGATTTGTACAATAGCTAAACCATGAGACAACTAGATCCAAACCTAAGATAAAGAATTCAAAAACTCCGGCCAAATAAATAAATGAATAAGCCTGCATAACATAAAACAATTCGATTTAACTCAAATGGCAGCAACCTAAATTTGCCAAGAGAGCAAAGAATTAAACTCAAGCAGACCAAAATTAAATAAAGAAAATAATAACTAAATCCATATTAGAAACAACTAAATTCAACCAAGCTTAAACAACAGAGACAAAATAATCATCAAGACCCATTTAAATGAAACTCGAGAACCATACAAAACCCAATAAAAACAACAAGTAAAAACCCAAGTTGATGAGATGGGATGTGGACTCAAAACCACCCCCTCCCTTCTTTCGGCTCCTCCTCCTTTTTCTTTTCCTCCCCTCCTTTTCCTCTCTTGTCCCCCTTGTCTTCTCTTTCTTCCCTCCACTCTCTTTCTCGGCTCCTCTCCTTTTTTTTCCCATTTTGTCTCCTATTTCTTCCTATTTCTTTCTTTTCCTCTATTTTCCTTTTCTTTGTCCCCCCTTTTGTCTTATCTTTCTTCTCCCCCACTCTCTTTCAACACTTTAAAATAGAAACCTAGATTTCTCTCCAGAAAATGGAGAGAGCCTAGAAAATATCTTGGCCCAAAAATGGGAAGGAGACATTAAGCGGTAAAAAAAAAAAACATTAAAAAACAACGAACAAGAGAATCTCCGATGAGAATAGCTTTGTTGGCAAACCCAACTTAGTCGAGCTTCACACTAGAAGACGTACCAAACATTTAAACTCAAATTTCGCCATTCCAAAAATCAAATCTTTGCTTCCTCCTCTTCCTTTTTTTTTCCTTCCTTTCCTTCACAATTTTTTTTTTTTTTTTGGTCTACCATCAGACAATATCAACCCATTCACAAAATGAACAACAAGGGGTTCTTTAGAAATATGAGACTCAGAAGGTTTTGCAAGCAAGGGAAGCCAACAAGCATTGGACCTGAAATCAGCATTGCTACATGGAAAGAGCACAAATATATTATACGCATATGCAACAATCAAATGAAAAACTATACAAAGAAAAGCATATGTCAAGAACTGGAAACTCTCGGGTTTTGGAATAATAAACAAAGTCAGAATGAAAGCATGCCTATTTTAAAACAATAACAACCAAAAATCTGAAGCCACAAATGCGAGATGCAAAGATTAAATGGCTTGATTACTTAACAACCTGAAACAACCAGGTGATCTGAAAGTCAAGTCTAAAATTTACACATCAAAATTTCTTCCTTATATAATTTGAGTCATGCATTCATTCCATGCAGAGTTCTCCAGTCAACACCAAAGAGATATATTCTTCTTGCCTCAAATACATGGCTACTGCTAACATCATAATAATTAGTGATCATCGTAAAGCAAATGACAAGACCAACTAAAGTCTAACCTAATATCAATTAACTTAAATATCACTAGCATTTTTCAATGTACTATTTTCTCCATATCAAGGAATGCACACTTCCAATCTACTCACTCTTACAAAAAAATACCATGATAAGATACCACTAACAAGAACTAAGCACAAAACCAGTCTCTACATGCTACAAAACAAAGAAAAACTATGAGAAATTAAATTTCAAGGTACACACTAATTAGATTTATCAAAACAATCTAACCCAAACTACACCAAGATAGATGAGAAAACAATTAACTCTAGAATGCCTACTCAGATGGCTTTGTAAAGTAGGATCATCATACCGTGCTTCTCAACAATCGCAAGGAACCTGTTGCCGCAAAAGCCACAAGATCTTCACTTATGACACCTTGGACTTCAAACCACTTCACTCCCTCCCCCAAAAATTCCACTTCCATAGCTTAAGCAACCATGTTTTAACGCTTTAAAACATGGTGAACATTGCAAAAGTGGGGACCCTATGTTCCCCACTTTTTTTATTTTGATTTTTTTTTATTTTTTTCTTTTTTATTTTTTTTAATTATATAAAAAAAAAATACTGCTTTTTGGGGTCTACATCGTGGTAGAGTGCGTATAGTGCCTCAGTGGATACACAGAGGCCCGCATCAGCCAGTATATGCCGTGACTCAAAGATGCGTATGCAAACTACGGCCACGTGGTATTATTTCTATCCTTGATCATGATGCATATACATTAGTGGACCCAGAGCCACACATTCATTTGCATCCAAGCATTTCTTAAATCAAGCCTGTGTAAAGACCCAGCCCATTAGAGGGTCATATGAGAGTTTCCTTCCACTGAGATCCGCTATTCGCATTGCACAATGAGATAGTAGAGTTCTGATTGGGGGACAGGAGTTCCTAGTGTATCTTGTAGCCTTAGATATGAGAGACTTTGATGTGGTTCTCGGTATGGATTGGTTGTCTCGCCATAGAGCCACATTAGATTGTTATAAAAAGGAAGTAAAGCCCCCATAGGCCGTGAAATTGAAGGAAAAGTCTGTGGAACAAGCAGAGTTATCTTCCAATATGATCTCCGCTATGGCAGCGCAGAGAATGCTACGTAAGGGTTGTCAGGGTTATCTAGCTTATGTGGTGGAGACAGAGAAGGAGGGGACTCTAGTGGATGATTCCACAGTTAGAGAGTTTCCGTGATGTATTCCCATATGATATCGCGGTGCTTACCTGTGATGTGAGGTGGGAGTTCACCATTGATTTGATCCCGTGACCGGTACCATTTCCATTCCTCCTATAGGATGGCCTCGCAGAGCTGAGAGAGCTTTCTAAGGCCCAAGAAGAATTATTGAGTAAAGGATTCATTCGACCGAGCATATCCCCATGGGGAGCTCCAGTTCTCTTCATGGAAAAAGAAAGATGGGAGTTTGCGGTTCTGTATAGATTACAGGCAATTAAATAGAGTTACCATCCGCAATCATTATCCACTCCCTAGGATCGATGAGCATGATCAACTCAAGGGTCTCGAAAGATACCCAAGATAGACTTGAGGTCAGGGTATCATCAGTTGAGGGTGCAGGAGAGTGATGTAACCAAGACTACATTCAGGACACGCTACGGGCATTATGAGTTTTTTGTGATGCCATTTGGTTTGACTAATGCTCCGGCAGTGTTTATGGATTTGGATAGGTTCGTCATAGTTTTTATCGATGATATCCTAGTGTATTCAGGTAGTTCAGAGGAACATTAAGAGCACCTGAGGATTGTATTGCAGACCCTAAGGAGCGTGAGTCGTATGCGAGTTAGACAGTGTGGTTTGAGGCTTGCGGGGTGGCATTCCTAGGTCATGTGATTTCGGTGAGGGGGTGAGTGTGGATCCCCAAAATGGGGGGCTGTAGTAGGTGGAAACCACCAAGAATGTGTTAGAGGTCGAGGCTTCGCTTGGTTTGCGGGTGTGCAGGGAAGTTTGTTGGGGTTCTTTAAAATAGCAGCCCAGCGGTAAAGCTAAGGAAGGAAAGATGTCAGAAACCATGATTGGGTAGATGCTGTCAACGAGTTTCGAGGGGTTGAAGAGTAGATTCCTTCGGCTCGGCTCACAGCTTTGCCCGATAGAGGAGAGATAGTTTGTGGTTTATAATGATGATTCACGGCAAGGCCTTGGTTGTCTTTTTTGATGCGAGAATGATAGGGTGATTGCATATGCCTCTAGGCGGTTAAAAAAGCATGAGGAGAATTACCACACACACACGACTTAGAGCTTGTAGCGTTAAGTGTTTGCCTAAAATATGGAGACATTACTTATTTGGTGTTCCTTGTAGAATCTTCAATCTTAAAAATCTTCAATATATTTTCACCAAGAATTAAACCTAGAGGCAAGAAAGATGGCTTGAGTTGATTAAGGACTATGGTATGTACTATCGAAGTACCGTAGGGAAAAGCTAATGTAATGCTTGAGATGCTGTAGTGGCGACCATAGGTTATTTGTCTCATGAGATTAAGTTATCTTCCATTGTTGGGTGAATCTAGAGCTAGGGGTGATATTGGGTGCGAGGATTTAAGACCTCGTTAAGCCACATTTCATGTTAGACATCTCTAGTGGACAATTCTAAACGGGACGATCGTAAGATCTGAGATGATTAAGAACCCAAGGAAGAGATAGAAAAGGAAGAAGAAAGAAGTTTCAAATTTAGAGATGGCGGCATGATAGTGTGTGCGGAGTATCGGCAGAAGGACCATTCAGACGTTAAAGGATATGTTGAGAGCTTGTGTGATGGAATTCAAGGGGAGTTGACATACTCATTTGGCACTAATGGAGTTTTCCTACAACAATAGCTATCAAGCCAGTATAGAGATGGCTCCATTTGAGGCACTATATGGCAGGAAATGTAGGACTCCGGCGAGTGTCTTTGGGATGAGGTTAATTGAGAAGACTAGTAAGGCGAAGTCGTCACGAGATCCGCCAGAGAAAGTAAAGTTAAATTGATAACTTAAAGATAGCAAGAGATAGACAGAAAAGTTATGCGGACAACCGTCGTAGAGACTTACAATTCAATATAGGTGATCGGGTCTTTTTGAAAATTTCCCCTTGGAAAGGTGTTTTGAGATTTAGGAAACGAGGCAAGCTCAGTCCAAGATATATAGGACCTTATGAGATTGTGGCTTGAGTGGGGCGGTATCTTACAAGTTGAAGTTACCTAAGTTATCAAGTTTATAATTTGTTCCGTATGTCGATGTTAAGGAAGTACATTCGGATCCTTCACATGTCTTGAGGCCGATATGGACAAGGAGGGGGCTGACTGCAGAAACATCGCAGATTGTAGATCGCAAGAGCATGTGTTGAGGGTAAGGTGATTCCTTTGGTTAAAGTATTGTGGAAGAATCGCTTGGGGAGAATGACTGCCAGGGCGGAGGTTCAAATGTACGTCGGTATCCTCAATTATTTTCTGATTGAGGTATTTTCCTTTCCTTGGAATTTAGTTTGTTCATTTCGAGGAGGACGAAATGTTCTAAGAGGAGGATTTGTAACACCCCCCGTCCCGAGGAAGGTGCAGTACATGGCTGTGAGCATATGTGCTGAAGTGCCATTGTAAAGGATAAAATTGTAAAGTTTTCAAGAATTGTGGCACTTTTGCAGTGCAAAGAAGTGGAGGCGTGAAAGTATAATTAATGGAAGTTTAAATAGGCTAAAAATAATAACAATAAATTACCAAAATAGTTCGAGGGAAGTCTAAATTCTCTAGATCTCGAGGATGGCCAAGCGAGATGTAGTTATAGTTCTTCTCACGAAATCTAGTGACCTAGAAAAGTTTCGTTGAATTCCGAGACAGTCGGAATATTTTACGAATTTCTAGGCGATGGATATAGAGTGAAACCTGAAAACGGGATTTTTGAAAAATTATGAAAAATGACAAATATTTAAAGAATATTCAATTAGGATAAGGGGTGAAGCAGGACAAAATAAAAATTGCTTGAGGGCTAAAGCGGACCAAGAAAAGAAAGAAAAAGGGACATGTATGGTGATTAGAACCCCGCAAGATCAATTCCACCACATTCACGAGAAGGTGATGGGGGCCGAGTCGCTTGCGTGCAGGCGCGGTGCACGAGGCTAAGGTGTTCATTTGAGATGCAACAATGAAATATAGGCCTCCAGTGGTTGATGTTTTAAAGTATGTTTATACAGTTTTGAAAAATCAACCATTGGTGCATAATTAGCCAGAACCCCAGTGAGATTTAAAGCAAACGGTTGAGCACATGCTCCCGTTTATATTTCAAAACGATCGGGTTGAGCTCAGGCTCAGTAGTGATTTTAAAAGAACGGTTAGGCAAGCTCCTATGTTTATAAAAGTTTTAAAACTTTTCTAAGCAAGAAGGTTTAATGTAGAAGGTTTTGAGAAACTTTTTAAAGCAGAGATTTGAGAAATGTTTATAAATTTTTCAAAGCAAGTATTAAAAATTTTATAAACTTTAAAACAAGCAAAATTAAAGCAATGACGAGAGGAATTGAGAAAAGTTTTTTATAAACTTTAAAGAAAAGCAAAACAAAGCAAGCAAGCAAGTATTAAAAGTTTTATAAACTTTTTAAGCAAGCAAGTACGAAAGTTTTGAAACTTTAAGTAAGCAAGCAAGAAACCTTACGAAAAATAATTGTAAAAGAGAGTTTCACAGTTTTGAGATGTTTTCGAGGAAAAGCAAAACATTTATAAATCATACACTCCAGCTCGTTTAGCTCATTATTTTCTATTTAAAAACTATTTTCGGGTATAGGCACTCGAGCAGTTGAGCATATTAGGATTCTCCTTTGTTTGTTGCTGTAAGTGTAGTGTAATATCATGCCAAGGAAAATGCTTTGAATTTGTATATATGAACATATGTATCTCTATAGTATAGATCTTGTGAGAATGTGTTGGGTTCTTTGGATTTATATATTTGGAAATGTGTAAATTGTGTATCTGAGTTTGGAATTCCTATCGCGATTTGTCATCTTTGTGAGGTTTACCATTTGCAGATTTTCCCAGTCTAAGTTAGAAAAGTAATAGAAAATTTTTATCACGAGGTTTAAGTAAAAGCAATGCGGCCGGCCACGAAGTTTCTAGTCGTTAGAGTAGCGGGTGGGGATTTACGTGGTGTGGTCGGCATCGCGCTGAAGGGGTGGGGGTGTGTCGGCGGGAGTGCGGGTTGCGAGGTGTATCCTGTCCTCTTGCATTGTATTATGACCAGCGGGGGCTGCGGCTAGAGCTGTGTGCACACTGGGTGTATTGTGATATGCGGGAGCAGGAGGCAAGGCTGGCTTGTGTCGCTGACTGACAGCTATGTCGTGACACGAGCGCGACGAGGCGGGCGCTAGGCGGTGTGGGCGCTAGGCGCGGCGGGTCTTGGGGCGCCCAGGCGTGCGGGCGGGCGGCGCGGGCGGGCGTTGGGCGCCTGGGCGGCGTTAGCGCCCAGGCGTGTGGGCCCCTAGGCGCCGCGAGCGAAGCTGGGGCGTGCGAGAGGGCGGGCGCGTAGACTAGGCGTGCGCGGGGCTGGCGGCTTTGTCTTGCCCTGGGCATGTCTTCAGACGACGGCGTACTCGGCTGTTTGACCAGTTTTGACTCGATCTTGTTCACTGAGTCCAATTTTGGATCTTGTTCATGAACCGGGTTCAGAACGCTATTCACATTACAAAAATTTTAGAAAAAAAAAGTTAAAATAAATAAAAATCAAATCAAATCAAATAAAATGAGGCAAAAATTTTCGAAAAAATAAAATTTTCAAAAAAATGAAATTTTTGTTGATTAAAATGTTTTAAACGTATAATTGATTGTCTTGCATTACTTGTAAATGCAAGGACAATGTATCTGTGATTTATGTGTATGAATAGTGTCTCGAGGTTGTGTTTATGCCTTAGAATCTTGTGTTGGATTTAACTTGCCATTGAACTTTGTGGATGGCTGGTTGGGACCGGAGCTGGGGCGTCCACAGTCTTGGTCAAAGCACCACGGTCGATAAAGCGGGCCGCTGTTGAGAGTTTGTAGGTGATGCTGGCTGGCTGCGCTATCGCACGGGGCTAGCGTGGCGGGTGGTGCGGGAGGTCTTGGTAACCTCTGGGGTTTGGGACATCATCTTCAGGCATTCCACGGGGGGGAGGAGACTAACGATGGTAGCAGACCATTAGCTCCTCTGAAGCAGAGAAAGGTGTTAGAAAGGCTATGGAGTACCTTTAA
Source organism: Tetrastigma voinierianum (assembly GCA_016808115.1). Classification (NCBI taxonomy): domain Eukaryota; kingdom Viridiplantae; phylum Streptophyta; class Magnoliopsida; order Vitales; family Vitaceae; genus Tetrastigma; species Tetrastigma voinierianum. Next base: position 51,926 of record JAEQBH010006664.1, on the reverse strand, counting down.
CACTACTAGGATTAGACTAGTTGTGTTCCAGCTAGAGAGTGAGGCCCAAATACGGTGGAAATGGGCAAGGACCTCTAGAGACCTTAGAGGAGCCTTTGTATGTGAGTTCTCCCCTAGGGATTAGGGTGAGGATAGGGATGATATGTCGAGGTTGCAAGTTGGAGATCTCGGGGACTCTACTCACAGTGGATCTGAGGATCATGGACATTGATGAGCTTAAAAGTCATCTAATTTTAGTCCATTTTTCTGCTTAATTTTCATATAAAAAGAGACAATTACTTAGCAGAAATATGAAGAAACTCACCCATCTGTTATTAGCAGGAAGAATGGAAGAAAGAAGAAAAAGCAGTAGAAAAATGCAGAAATAAGTGGAATAAAAATGCAGTTAATTAGCGAGCTTGAAATGAAAAGCATTTGAGTCATTGATCTGAGTTTAGATTCTGATCCAGTCATGAGAGTCGCGACATCAGGAAATTGAAGGAAATCGATGCGGTCGCGAGCATGGATAACGAGTATTGAGGTCACGACTTGGGGCTGCTCTTAACGAGAAAAATTTGCAAGGAACTATAATGGGGTCCACGACAAGAGATTGTTGTAGTGACACCAGAAGCAACCGAGTTAAGAAGCGAGAGGAACTAAGTTGATGTCGCGACGTGAGGCCCCGTCTCCCTTTGACATCACGGAACACGTGAGATGAAAATTTGAAGAAATGAAGCTGCTGTCACGACAAGAGGTAAATCCGCGACATCAAGAACTATAAGAGAAAATTTGCAAGCCATAAGGCGATGTCATGACGTGAGATCGAGGTCGCGACACGGACACGCTTTCGGTTGAAAGGTGAAACTTAATGAAGTGAAATTGGCGACAGCGAGTTGATGTCGTGACGTCGGGGAGCGACGAATCAAAGATGCGAACCATGAGGAGATGTCGCGACGGGATGGTGATGTGCGACAGCATGAAGCGGCCGATTGAAGCCTATAGTTCATTAAAGGATGATATTCGCGACAAAGATTGGTCGCGACATCCGAAGACATCGGATGAAGGCGGTGGCGTGGCTGATGTGACAAGACATCAGCACGTCGCTAGCGACATCAAGAAACGTGACCAAATCGAGGTATAGAGTAAGTCTAGGTGGCGGCGTGAGATTGATGTCGCGACCCTCGATGATGTCACGACAAAGGAAAGCTGGTCGCGACGAGCGGTGACAGGCTGGATACTCTAAAATCCACAGCGGGCTACATTAGGTTGGACAACTAGAAAACCTATAAATGCGCGGCTATCCGGCTCATTCAAGCGACAGGCGACGGGCGAGAGTGCGGATGGCTGAGCTCATTTCTTTTATTTTTTCTTTTGTTTTCTTATTTTCTTTATTTTTCATTTCCGTCGATTTAAGCCAGTTAATATCTCGTATTTTATTTTTTTAATTTATGAATCTGTTATCGTTTGGTGAAGTTTGAATGCGATTTAATTTCTTTTCAAATTACTACGGAATGTTTGAAGTTCGAGACCATTCTGAGTGGAAATTGTTTCGATTTCAAATGGTCCTTCATATGATCGAGGAAGGAATGTTGTATCGTATAATTCGGTAATTGAGAATCCGGCTTCCATTAAGTGAGCGTTATAGTGAGAATTTATCTTTCACAGTAGTCGTTTCAATGACTTGTTAATTTTGGTTAATGAATTTACTTTTGGTTTTAGGTTTATGTTCTTGAGATGCGAATATCGATTTCTTATACTGTTAAGATTTGTGTCGTACTGGTTTCAGGAGGTCCTCTGGTGACACGGGAAGACATTCTGAGTAATGTACATTTCTTTGAAGGTATACTAACTTTGCTATTAGGGATCTTTTGAGCTTTGTAAGTTCCACTTCCAGATAAATCCTCTTCTCACTTGAAATCAAGAAACGAGTTGAATGGCTTATACATTTAAACAAGCAAAGTTCACCTCGGTCGGATAGTGAGGGCCAATCCGTGTTAGCGTGATCTAATCGAGAAAGGTTGATCTATTCTAATTGAGAGAATCTGAAGTTGTATATCCTTGCTTGGCCAAATAATTTGGGAGCTAGACTTCAGGTCAAAATGGGTATGAAGTATTGCAAAGAAAAGTAATACCGGATTAAAAGTGCTAAAGAAGTAGTTATCTAATTCCACACATTGAAGATCGGGCCATAAATTAGATATTGAAATGTGGAGTGTGGAGAGATCAATTTGCACTACAACGCCTTGGGCCAGATTTTGAAGCAGAGATAATCAAGAAATTTTATCGGGAATTAAGCTGCCGAGGAATTGATGATTTCCTTTATGATTTGTTTTTATTGATGTCTTTGAGGATAACTATTTAGTATTCATTTCTTAATAAATTCCATTTTCATACTATTTTTATCTTCCGGTTTGTTGGTTAATTGATTATTTTCTTTTGATCTTCAAATTATCCGACATCCTGAATGTTGGATCTATTATCATTTTTTTATTAGATCGAATGGTATGGAAATTGAGTAGTGAGATTTAGTTGATTTAAAATTCTTGAGATCTCTGTGGGATAGATATACGGACTTAAATCCATTTATTACTTAATACGACACAATGCACTACGAATATAGAGACCAAAACCAAATTTTGAACATGATTTATTTTAAGAGATTGGTGGGTTATATAGTGTAAGGATGAACAAAAGTATTGATACTGTTGCTGGGGATTAGACAATAGTCATTTGGGAATAGTGTCATAAATTTGTATATGTGTTCATTGGTTTGTCAACAAGTTTTATGGCGCGTTACGTGATCGAAAAATTTAATAAATCAATATTCGGATGAAGAATATAATTTAGGACATTGCTTAAAGAAAAAGAACAAAAATAAATTTTCAACGGTGGTTCGGTTGGCCACTAACTTGAAACACATTGAATATTGTTTGATGATTTATTAAATCAGTAATGGAAGTGTGTTTTGCTTCGAGAGAAACTTTGATGCAGAACGGAACACCGTCGATTAATGCCTGAGAAATAAAGGGCTGGCTGAGAAGCTTAGAAGAAAGACCAGAAAGAGCGAGAAAAGAAACTCAACCTGTAGGCGAAGAAGGCGGGGATGGGGTTGAAATACATATAGAGAGGGAGCTAGAAGGCCTCCGAGTCACTGTCTGATGGAGGATTTACATTATACAGAAGAATATCAATGATCGTGATGTTCTACCGGGATGCTAATTAATTTTGAATTGAAAAACCAAAGATCAATACAATGGTCCAAGAAGATCACATCGGGTCATCCCACGTAAGATCCAAACGAGCACTGGAAGATTCCTCGTAGGATGGCTAATAATCGTTGTCGAACGGGTGAGACCGTGCTATAAACCGCATCTATTCCCATTCTCCCTAAGAGATACAAAGCCAGCCTACATGGTATGAATCATTACCATATGGTTCCTGTTTGATACTGGGAGGAGTTAGTTGAGGCCTTCCTAGGCAGATTCTTTCCCCACCCAACTACGTAAAAGAAGGAGTAGAGATCATCGGTTCCAAAGCAAGGGAAGATGAAAGCCCAGATGTAGTCAGAAAGATTCAAACTGGCTTGTTGAGAAGATGTCCAATGCACGGGATGTATCCAAGACCTAGATGGATATTGTATATCATGCCATGAATGATATATCAAAGGGGGATCATTGATGCTTCATGTCGTGGAGCATTCAAACGAAGCTATCGAAGAGGCAAAAGGAGCCGACGAGGATCCAAGAATGTAACATGAAAACTCCTTCCGAGCCAAGAGGAAACAAAGCAGAGGAAAGGGGGATTATGGAGCCGAGCAAGATGACAGCCATGGAGGCCAAGTTGGATGCCATTATGTACGTGCTAGACAAGCAAGAAAGAAAGACACACCGCCTTATGAAATAGAGCAATCAAAGGAGTTAATGAAGTGGGAGGCCGAAAGAGTAACCGAAGGACTTTATGATGTCAAGAGCACTATTTGGGCGAGCCAAGGGCTTACTCATTTCAAACCCAATCCTAACTCCAAAGACATTATCACCAAAGACTCGTGAACCATGAGAACTTCGCATGGTGGAGGCTTCAAGGCCCAAGGCGTAGATGTGAAACCCCATCATGGTATCAAAGAACCACCAAGGTTCCAAAGAAGAACAAAGAACAAGGAAAATGAGCACGTAAACGAATATCAGAAATGTGAGGAGAGTTCCCATCTTTGAGGAACGATGTCGCATTTATGGGGATAATGGGTGCCATGAACCTCCATGAACAAAAAGTTCGAGAATCGGAAGCGAATTGCCACCACCAAATTTTTCAGAACACCAATGCATCCCTCGAAGAACCCGAGACGTATAGGGCAGCCGGCCCTAACCCCAAAGCCGCAGGAAAGATGCCTCCCAAGTGACAGGCTGAAGAACCCAAAGGACCGCATGGTCAGGCAAATGAGGAGTGGGAAGGAATTAAAGAAGAGTTGCGGGCGTGACAAAGAACAAAGAAATAGCAAGACTGTGAAGGAAAGAGACACTGAGAATGACAAGAAGGAGAAAGAAGAACATCCAAGGAACAAGTTTACATCTCGCATTCCACAAAGGCCGCAAATCAAAGATGGAGGAGCAGCTTTGCAAGGTTCTGAAAAACTTCTGCCGAGATCGCATGCCTTTATTTGAAGTGGTGACTCGATGCCACTTATGCAAAATTTCAAGGACATACTCGAGCAAGAAAGAAAAATAGTAGAAGAAGGAATACAACAAGAAGTCCAGCCTAAGGACTCAAACTGAAAGTACCACGGAGGCAACCTATGGGAAACTGAATTTCTAATTTTCTATATGAATTTTAGTTAGAATTCGTGTTGATTTATTAGCAATTAATACAGGACTTTGTTTTAGTTTGATGTAATCAATTCTGTTAGTATTGCAGGTTGCGTGAGCAAAAATGCAAGGAAGGAGGGAGGAGCAATTGCTGGATAACTTCAACAACTCACATGGAGGAATACAGGAAAAAGGGAAGCAAATTTTTTTTTTTTTTTTTTTCTCCTATATAAATTCTGTAGAAAGTGAATTTAGTACATGTATGAATTGTTGTGTGAAATTGATTCATTTGATGTTGAAGAGTTTAGAATATCTAAGGAATGAAAGACTCTATGAACATTGAGCTTTAAGGCTGAAGTCGCGACAAGAGAACTTCCTTTAAAAAGAAGCTGTCGCAACATCATAACACATAGAGGACATATATGCTTTCACAACCAAGGGATGGCTTGTACCTACAAGGGTTGAGAAGGTCGCGACAAATTAACTTGATGTCGCGACAAATTAGGAAATGTTAAGCACCGGAAATTTTAAGGGTCGCTTCCTAATGACAACATCTTCGTTTAAGGTGGCATTAAAGTCGCGACATGTGGAAATAAATGAAATAAATCATTAGAGTTCATAAACTTTGATCGACTGCAACGGTCGAGTAATTTTTCCCAATTTTCACTCTCCATTCCAGAACCCGTTCATTCTCTCTCCCCTCTGATTTTAAACCCCTGAAAACCCTAGGTCCCAAAATCTTCAGAAATTTTCCTTCGTCTCAAATGGCCAAACCATCAAACCTCAACCCTAACCAAGAAGAATTCATGGAGAAAGACGTAATCGTAGTTAAGAGAATCGGCTGTGAAGAACGTAATGAAAGAACACCAAGCATCGTAGGGACCACGCCTCGATGAAAGCACTCAAAGGGGCAAGAAAAAAAGTAGCGTAAGAGAACATCGGCATTTCCAGTCGAGGAAGCCTACTCAAACCGGAGGAAACATCTGCGCGGAAGGGGTTTGCAGCAAAGACGATTCAAAACCCTATCGCCTCCTTTCAAGGAAATGATAAAGAAAAGAGGTCGGGAAACCTCTCACAAGACATCAAAGAGCATGGTACGCAGCCAGCAGTAAGGAGTTCTACTCAAATTCCGTAGGAGAAAGGACAATATCAGATAATGCTGAGGAGTGTGGGTGCTTATATGAGGCCGTGTGCCATTAACCAAGTTTATGAAATGGCAGACATAAGCATGGGTCAAAATTCAAAAAGCTCCTGTGAAAAACCCAGATTCTCCGTGAAGATTGCAGAAAACTCACCGACTCTGAAGGCCCAACCGAGGCAGGAGAAAGGAGGACCAAAACCTCAGGAAGCCTCAACAGGAGGCTAAGGCATGGTTCTATTTCTAGCTTCCTGCTTTGGTTCCAACCGACACCCGATACAAAGAGAACAGAGTTACTATGCTATACGCTATCTCCTCGAAGGGATATAAGATCAATATAGGGACAATAGAAAATTCGATAATGAGGTACCACGGCGAAACAAAAGAGGGATTGATCCTCACCCAAGAACAAGCATAATCTATGGTTTGAAGGTCGGAGGAGAGGGGATTGGGAAGGTAAGAAGAAGTTCCACGACATCACTCTTATCGAAGGCGTGAGTGAGTAAAGGACCAAGAAACCAGAAGAAAAAAGGGGGGTACCGATTAAAACAGAGAAGAAGTTAAGCAACCGCAAGAGAAGAAGAAGGAACACGTGCTTCCTCCGATGTTAATAATTTCTCACAGTGCACACCGCAGGCGTGAGGAAAGAAGCCTGGTGATTTCTCTTCCCTTTAGCTAGTTCTCTCCCATGCAAGGTAGAACATTCAAAGAAAAGCGGAGAAAGTTCTAGGGAACACAAGAGAACCAAAGTAATCATGGAAATGCTTCTTCCATGCAAAACAAGATGGAGGCAAGGGAAAAGGAGGAGGTTGCAAATAAGAATTCAGTGGAGGAAGTTCCAGAAAAGGAATCCAAAAAGAAGAGATCAGGAATGGGAAGAAGAACTGCAGAGAAGAGAGAAGAAGGTCAGTTAAGTTGCAAAAAGGAACAGAACGGAAGCAAAGTTGAAAAGGAAGGAAGAACAGACAAGAAGGTACTCAAAGAAGAAGGAGAAAACTTCGTAAAGGAAATGGAAACAAGGACAAGGATCCGTTAACAAACTGAAGTTCGCCACGAGGCATTCGTACAACAATCAAGTTAATGTAGACAATCGCCTTCTCGTGGGAATACCAAGGAAAGGGATGCCAAACAGGAAGAGTGCATAAAGGAGAACATCAATGGATTTAAATTTTTACATGTCCCCGGTGAAAGATTTTGAGACAAAGATGAAGTGGAGACAAGGTGTTAGATGGAAACGATGCATTCAGGAGGAAGATGTGGCTAGAGAATCTGGACCTGATCAATAACAACCTGTCAAAATTCTTGGAGGTCATGATAGAAATGGAGGAAAACATGAACACACTTGGAATGAGACAGATGAATCGAACAAAAAGGTACCCCTCGAATGAATCGCACAAGAAGAGCAGACCGACAAAGAGAAAGCCAAGGGGAAAGAGGAGAATATGAAGATTCCGCACTGTTCCACAATCGGGACACTTGACCCGACTTCGTACATCTATACCCGCAAACGTAAGAAAAATAGATCTATCCATTCGTTTTCAATTGTTCTTTCTATACCGAGTTCTAAACCGTTGCAATTAAGTCAGTAATAAAATGAGAAATTTAAATTGATTTGTTGTGTGATAAGTGGAATCTGTTTGATTCTATGATTGTGTTGCTTTGTGATTGAATGATTAGGAAAATAAGGTAGGAAATAGTTCAAGAATAGAAACTACCGAGAGGACATTATCTTAATTGATGAAGCAGTCAGAGTGGGAGTAAGCTGAAATGAAAAAAAAAAAATTGCAGAATAAGGACAAAATGCATATAGTTTAATTGAAACACAAGGTGCAAAAATTACTTATATTTAACTGATAAGTCCAGATTAGAGGAAGGTAATAAATCAAGGAACAAAACATCTGAAGCCTGTGGTATGAACAAGAAATCAAGAAACCCGTTGAATATCAATTAACTTAACTACTCACTCACAAAATGAGTCAAGATACTCCTTATAAAGCTTAGTCACAATTGCTCAACTGCATTCTAGAATTTAGATTATTGATCGAGGCGAAATCCTAGGTGATACAATTGATGCTAAATGATATTGTGCCATTCTCAATAAGCTGAAGCCATTCCAGCCATCCCTATTCATATGCTGATGCATATACAGTAGTTCCAGAAATTGAGCCAACAAGCCTATTCTTCAACAATAAACCAATGGAACCCCCAACTCATCCTAAGACATCAATCCTTCAGTAATGAACCTATGATTACCCAGAATCTAAAAGAGGAAGAAAGAAATGAAGCTCGGGGAGTATATATATTTTTTTGAGGAACTCAAAAAGGGAATGAAAAGAAAAAGGCAAAGAGCGTAAAATGCAAATTAAAAGAAGAAGCTTAGGATAAGTTTTATCTTGTGGCCTAACTTCTCAACAATTAAGTTATTAGGGGTGTTTAACACCTAGTACCCTAATGCCATCCGGTAAGGGAGCACTAACCCAAAGTTCGAAGAGTGTTAAAGCCTAAAGTTAAAAGATTGCACTATCCCTTAGTGGTAGCAAACTACAGCCCCTCCAATGAAATTATAAGTGTAAAATGGGAATACGCCTAAAATGAAGAAATCAAAGAGATATCCTAAACATGAAGTTTGGGTAGCTTATTAGAGAAACTATAATAAAGAAAGGGTAGAAGAGAAGAGAAAATGTTCAGGGGTAATCTTAACCTAAAAATTCCTCCCATCCTACCCATTACCCAAGCCTCACAATATAAGCCTAAAAGACCTGATTGATCTGGAAGGCTGAATTCACCTACATTAGTGGAGATCAATATGAAAAACAAGCCTATGGAATTTGGAAGAAAGGAAACAATCAAAATTGTGAAGAACTTTAGGGAGTTAAATGACTCAGCATGAAAATGAGAGAGGAAAACAATTCATTATTCAACAGGATCCAATGAGTATATTGTTCGTAAAACAATTCCAAAATTTTAGTTTTGCATAACATAAAGAGTAGAGACCAACTCAACTGACTTAAGCTAGATGTACGTAAAATTTTGTATTACCTTGTATTGCAATTGAATTGAATGCCAATGTAAAACAAAATAGAAAAATGTCCTTAAAAATTATTTTGTTCGAGGACGTTTCAATCTTTTTCTTTTTCTTTGTTTATGACGCTAAAACTTTAAGCCTGGGGGGAGTTTGATGAGCTTAAAGTCATCTATCTTAGTCCGCTTCCGCTTAATTTTCATATAAAAAGAGACAATTACGAGCGTAAATATGAAGAAACTCACCCATCCGTTATTAGCGGGGTGAAGAATGGAAGAAAGAAAGAAAAAGCAAAGAGAAAAAATGCAGAAATAAGTGGAATAAAATACCAATTAGCAGAGCGTAAATGAAAAGAATCGGCCGAGTCATCGATGCGCTGTGGTTTACAATTCACTATGAGGAACGCAACATCAGAAATTGAAGGAAATCTCGATGCGTGTCACGCGACATGGATAACAAGATATCGAGGTCACGATCGAGACCGCCAGAAAGTCGCAAGGAACTATATCGAGGTCACGACAAGAGATTGCTGTATATACCAAGAAGCAACCAGCTTGAAAGCCCTGTGAGAATCAAGCTCACGGTCGCTGACGCAGATCGATAGTCGCTGTACATCCGAACCAAAGAAGAAAATGGCGAAATGGAACCGCTGTTTTACAAGAGGCCAAGCCACGACATCAAGAACTATAAGAGAAGACTGCAAGCCATAAGCTGATGTCGCGACGTGAGATCGAGGTCGCGACACCAGACCTGCTCAGTTGAAGGGTGAAACTTAATGAAGTGAGGTCGCGACAACAGTTGATGTCGTGACATCGTGAACTAATTGCATCAAAGATGCGTAACTACGCAGGAGATGACAGATAGTGATGTCGCGACAACATGAGCGACCAGTTGAAGCCTATGGTTCATTAAGATGATGTCACACAAGAGATTAAGGTCGCGATGATCCGAAGACACGATGAAGACTAAGAAGGATGCGGAAATAAGTCGCGATAAAGACACCATCGCCGCGACATCAAGAATGACCAAATCAAGGCTACATGTAGTAAGTCGAGGTCGCGACGTGAGGATTGATGTGTCGCGACCGATGATGTCACGACAAGGAACCGGAGTTGCGATCAACAAAGGATCAGCCCGGATACCTAAAAATCATTGTGCTACATTGGGATTAGCCCAACTAGAAAACCCTATAAATACGCAGCCTTATCCAAATTATTCAACAAGGCCATGCATCGAGATAAACTGATAATTAGCTCATTTTCTTTTATTTTTTTCGCTTTCTTTTATTTTTCTTTATTTTTCATTTCCGTCGATTTAGAGCAGATTATGCTCTCGTATTTTATTTTATTTTTTAATTTCTGAATCTGGATGTTATCGTTTGAAATAAGCCGAATGCGCAGATTCAATTTCTTTTCAAATTACTACCCTAATGTTTCCAAAGTTCGGGACAAATTCGAATTCGATTGTTTCGCTTTCAAATGGCAAGATTTTGATCGAGGAATGTCAGACGTGTAATTCAAGAATCGAGGAATCCAAATTTCTCTAATATGAACGTTATAGTCGAATTTATCTTTCCCGTAGTCGCTTTCCCCTGTTAGCCTTGTTAATTTCGCTTAATGAATTTACTTTGGTTTTCGGGGTTTATGTTCTCAGGATCTGAATATCGCTCTCTTATACCCAAGTAAGATTCAGGTCATTACTCCGATTTCAAGGAGGTCCTCCGAGGACACAGTAAAGACATTCGAGAGTAAATGTACATTTTCAAGGTATACTAACTCGCTATTAGGGGATCTTTTTGAGCTTGTAGTTCACTTAGATAAATCCTCTTCTCACTTGAAATCAAGAACGAGTTGAAATGACTTATCTATTTAAACAAGCAAAGAGTTCACCCCAATTCTGATAAGGAGGCCAATCCCGTGTTGATATGATCTAATCAAGGAAAGGTTTATCTATTCTAATTTCAGGAGGAGAAACTGAAGTCAGACATCCTTGCTTGACCGAATAACTCGGGAGCTAAGGTTTACAAATTCATAAATGGGTATGAAGTATTGCAAAAGAAAATACCCGCATTAAGGAAGTCTTTAAAAGTAGCTATCTAATCTCATTCGGAGAATGTGCCATAAATTAGATAATGAAATGTGGGATGGAGAGATCCAACTGCACTACAACGCCTTACGTATTAAACATGAGATAATCAAGAAATTTTACCGAATTAACTGGCAGGAATCACTGCTCACTATAGTCGCTTTTTTATTGATGTGTCTTTTGAGGATAACTATTCAAAGATTCATTTCTTATTAGAAATTCATTTTTTTATTTTACTTCCATTGTTGGTTAATTCGCTTATTTTCTTTGATCTTTAAATTTTCCAAAGATCCGAATGTTGGATCCTATTATCATTTTTTTTGTCGTCCAAATAGTATGGAAATTTAGGCTGTGGTGTTGATTAAAATTTTGGTGATCTCAGAATTATGACTGAATTTTAAATCCATTTTATTACTTGTCGACTGCACTTATGCACATCGCATCAAAAAACCAACACTGAACATGATTTATTTTTAAGAGATTGTGGGTTATATAGTGTGTTGACGAACAAAAGCATTGATAATGTTGTCGGGATTGCATATAATACCCTTGGTAATAGTGTCATAAATTTGTATATGTGTTCACGTTTGTCAACGCATTACGTCGAAGTCTGCTGTCATCCTGTGGATGGATCGTCGATAGCTTACGGGTCGTTATCGATTGTGGTTTACGAGGTTATCGCTACACGCAGACTGCAGATCGCAGGTATTTCAGGGGACAACTATAACATTTTTCCCGCATAGCTTTACGAGTCCGTGTCGTGGATGTAGCTTAGCGGGTTGGCTCGCGAGCCTAACCCTAGAGGACGAGGAGAGACCAGACTTAGATCACCTCAGTACAGATTGTTTTTTCCGCATGAGCTACCTGGACTACCTCCACAAAGGGTAGTAGACTTCTAAGATCGAAGTCACACCGTACTTCACTCCATCTCATGACTCGCGATAGATGACACCAGCTTGAGTTACAGAACGTGAGTCCGCTACAGGAGCTACTAGACAAGGGGTTCATTAGACCAAGCACTTCACCATGGGGCGCTCCGACTCTATTTGAAAAGAAGAAGGACAAGCCCCTTCGACAGTATTGATTATCGGCGCTTGAACAGGTTACGATGAATCGTAATTCAAAGCAATGGTGATCGACGATTTGTTTGATCAGTTAAGAGGAGCGCGAGTCTACTCCAAGATAGACCTTCGTGACCGGGTTATCATCACCGAGGGTTAGGAGATAGATATCTCCTAAGACAAATATTTAGGACGCTGTTATGGGCAGCTGAGCTAATGATGATGCCCTTTGATTGACGACGCGCCAAAGAGTATCTGTTTGAATTCATGCATAGGGTGGGTATTCCAACCTTATCTAGATCGCTTGTCGTAGTCTTCGATGACATCTTCATCTACCCCAAATGAGCGGAGCAATGAGTATCACTTGAGGATTGTTTTAGAGTTGTTAAGAGACCATCACCATACAAGTTCCAGCAAGTACGAAGCCGCTTAATGGTGAGATTTTAGGACACGGGTGTTAGCATCAAGAGTGTCACGAATCTGCAGGTCGAGGCCGTAATGAGTCGAGGCATCAATGTCAATCTTTAAGATAATGAGTTTCGGGATTGCCGCATACAGGATTCATAATTTGGTCAGTTGTCCAACGTGCGTGGGATCAGAGATTTCGCCATGATATGGACTCCATGGTCAGATACCGACCATAGTATAGAGAGATTCGAGACGCTCCTGATCACTCTGGGATGCAAGTTGTAGCAAGATAAGACTCCCTTCTAGTTCGGGGAAGAGGTGTAAGACTCGTCACACAGTTTCGTGACTGGGGTGGCCGGATTGAGCATGTGTGACTGGGATTGCCCTGGGAGACATGGATCCCAGGACTCTGGGACAACGGTCCCAATTAGTCAGAATACGAGAGAGTTACTCTGCCTATCCCTCCACACCCCAAGACGGTCGAGGGAACCAAGCCACTCTCGGGTGCCACACAGCACTTAGCAAAGACAGATGCCAAGGCGTATAGGTCAAGTCAGATAGATCAGTTGTGCAAATGTGGCTGGTGGACCTTGTGGTAAACATAGTCATCAGCTGACGTCGCTCGATACTTAATGAGTCAAAGCCATCTGGGTTGTTACATCAGGACCTTAGCTCCAAGCATCATAATTCGACACCACCCTGACTTAGCTGAGAGGCACATCTTGGTACGCAGGAATAGATGTTCTTCCCTGATAAAGTGGAGTTTGACCGGGAGCAGGGTCGGGATTTGATATTTGAGATTCCAGATTACGCCCATGGTGCAACTCGGATCAAAACGCAAAGATGGCACATTGCGCTGAAAATGTGAACAGATCACAGCCCGTGGGTGCATGGTACGATCATTCACCACTCTTGGTGAGTGGTTGATTTGTTCCTTAGGACTACGTCCAATGGAAGCACCACAGTCTGATCTAAATAATAGTATACTAGAGTGTGCCAGCGCTGCGCGGGGTCAAGAACTCTTAAGGTGAGAACTGTTAGGCAAGAGACCCGTGGATATCCCAACTTCATGAACAAGATACCAAGGTGTCAATATTGTTGATCTGATGAGAACACACTACGTTATCACGACTTAGAACAGTGATACGAAGCTCAGAGTGACTGAGATTTAGATACCCCTTTAAAACTTCATTTTAAAAGTGTTGATAATGTTATACCTATATGGATGCCATTATAATTTAATATGAACCAGGTTGACGGTCATTGATCAAGCTTTACGATTATGAACTTTAAATACTCAGCCATATAACAATGCAGCATGGAGGTCAGAGTTACTATTGTGGTGGATTATATACAGGTGTTAAAGGATAAGTTGCGAGCATACGCCTGGGTCATATGTGAAGAGCACTTGCCCTTAGTGGAATTCTCCAACATAATTAACAAAGCAGATAATGAGTGGCACCATATGAGGTACTGTAATGGGAGGCCATGTAGATCAATTTCCATAGCCGACCGAGGTGAAGAGAACTCCATCACGGTCCCGACTACTGAGACACTCAGAAAGAATCTTCTATAATACACTGTCTTTCTCATGGCTCGTGAAAGGCGTGCGTAAGAACTATGTGCATGCATATCAACCCTTGAGCTCTGGCGGTCGTGATCACGCCTTCTTAAAGGTGATACCCAAGAGAGGAGGGTTGGGTCTCACAAGCAGAGAAGCCATCGCTGATGGTTTATCGGGCCTTCGGTGATTACCTGGTGAGATAGGTATTAGAAGGCACGCTATACTTCTCACCACCAAAGATACGTCGGGCGGCCCACGGCGCTGCTCATGCCCCAGCGTCTGGCATACCCGGGATTCATCCATGGCTATGGATCAAAATTCCGGACAGTCGTATTAATCGGTTTTGACCGGAGGAGGGACCGTTGTGCAATTTGATAGTCGCGGATCGTGCCTTTATACGACGAAGACTGTGGAGGCTAGGTGAGAGGGTGCTATGGCGCACTATAGAGCCGGAGGAGTCAACGTGGGAACGCTGAGACACGATGCGCGCCACCCATTCCTTCTTGTTTATGGATGAAGGTAATGCGGTTTATCGAATTTACATGCATGGTATAGTGCACGCTAGTATATGCATGTGACCATGACGTCCTGTAATTTTTGATGAAATTCCTTTTAAGGAGTGGGAGAATGTGGGCGTCTTGTGTTCACCGAAAAAGGCAAAATCGTAATTTCGCTACAAAATTGTACTTCAAAACCAAAATTTATTCTGGATCTCGCATGAAGAAACGTGGATTTCACCAATTGGAATCGCCTCGCAAAACTAGCTAGCACCGCTGGACTTTCGCCGACCCGAGACAATTTAATTACATCGCTTAGCACGAGCATCGGGGTCGAAAACGTAACCGACAAAAGTCAAGATATAACATGTAATTATGTTAATATGGTGCATGGAAAGAGAAACATGGAAAGATCGCGACCGAGATAAGGCCGAAGTGTCAAACTGGGAAAGTGATTAAGACTCAAAAAGTGCTATTTTTGAGTCTCTATTCCCAAGACGGGTTTCGAGTGCTTGCTCGCTAATCTTATCAATTCGCCAATGACGCGCAGCCCACCTAATACCATCGATTCCATTTCAAGTTTGTTTTGGTAATTTTACGTGTTTTGCATGCTCAACCACCAGTCGCTCATGTCAGATAGGTTTAATGCCGAGGATTACAATGTTTCAACATTCACAAATGAAGAAATGTGAAAGTGGATTTGAAGAAAGTTATATACAGCAAAACAACACGCCGTGGATTTTGCAGATTTAAAATTTCGTCGGGATTGCGATAATTTCGCAATCACAGCTGTACTCGCATCTCTAATAAAATTTCTACATGCGTGGACCCCCACTAGGCTAGCGATTAGCGAAATTTGCCGTGACAGCAAATTGCTCAACCCGTGGCTTTGAATTTTTGATGCCAAACGGCACTAATGCTTTTGATATATTACCATTTTGTCCCTTATGTAATTTCATATTTTAGAGCATTTTTTATATTTTCACACTTAATTGACTATAAGCTCTATAACTTTGTAACCCTAAGGTAACAAATTTTTCTACTTACAGTTCTACAGTTTTTCACGAGTCACTTTTCTCCTTCTTCCTATTTCTCTCATTTTCTCTCTACGCCAAACACACCCTTGAGATGACAATCAAGGAATAGCTTGGCCAGCCTCATGTACTTGAAAGTTAAGGGTCGGCTAGCTTGTTTGTGGGTCAGCAGATTGTCCTCTTGTTTTAAATGTTACAGTGTAATCGCATTTATGGTCCCATACTTTCCAACTAGGGTTAATACTAATGTCTTATTTTGGTCACTTACTATAAAGTGTAGGTTCGTTGCATTCTTAATGGTGGATACCTGATATTTTCGATGGCATTTACTGTCACTGAAACAGGCAAATGTTAGGTTTCAAACTGAATGGGACTTCACCGCTTTAGTATTTGGTTTGACTCAAATAGGAGGGTTCCAAATAGCTTATAGCTAAAACAAAGATCCGGCTTGGGCTCGACTATATGTTATTCGCTCTAATGCAGGAAATAACCGGTGACACCTACAGCCTCGTATGTTATCAAGCTAGTGACTGCTTCAAGGTTACCTCCCTTTTCACACCTTCATTTAAGCTATTACAAGTAATCAAGAACAAACCACTTCCACTGTTTTTAACCAAATCCAAAAATCCAAACAAAAAGTCTCACCATTTTCAAACACTCGATAAGTGACCATTCGTGGATGAAACCCATCCCCGTGGTTCGACCCTAGATCGCTTATATCGCAGAGCTTGATCACGTGCATAGGAGGAACATAGGAAACAAAAAATATCATGGATGCCACTACACCCATCGTGGCACCGAATCAAATGGCATCGCTGTCGGATGGTGCTAAACCGATGATGAGTTATTTAATTGTAATCCACATTACAAGTGTAGGTGACCTTTTAAACCTTTTTTGAATTCCATTTGCTGTAACTACAGGTTTTCACTACTTGGCAGTTACTACACTATTTTTAGTTTTATAGTTGATTTTTGTTTTAATTAACACTGACCTGGGCAAGCTGTTTGTGTTCTTTGTTGTGTCTAATTTTGTGTAACAGGTGTTTATGCACCATTGGGATAGAGACACTTTAGGTAGATTGCAAAGAATCAGTACACCAGTCGAGCAAGGTTGTGAAATCAGTGTACACAGTGAAAATATGGATCCTCTAATTCAAGAATGAAGAAAGTCGCAGTGGCAATCTGAAGGAATCCGAAGAAAGATATAGATCAATGAGGGATCACATACACCCTCCTAGAGTTAGTGCCCCTTCCTGCATCATACCTCCTACTGAGGATGTGGCAGTGAGACCCTACTTGGTGCCCCTACTTCCCACATTTCATGGTATGGAAAATGAAAACCCATACACTCATATAAGGGATTTTGAGGAAGTATGCATAACCTTTAAGGAGGGCAATGATTGACATGATTTGTCGGGTTTCGAAGGCATTTCCATTGACCTCATGACAAGGCCAAGATTTGGCGACCCCACTGAGACCCAACCATCGGGAGTCAATGAGTCAGCAGTGCACTTTAAAGAAGTTCTTCAAGGCCCACAAGACCAATAATTTGAAGAGACAAATCTACATTTGTTGCCCTTCTTGACAATGAGAGGTTCTACCTAACATCGGGAGAGATTCATGGAGACCATTAGTGCTGTCCACATCATGGTTTCGAAGAATTTGATGCTTGTAAACCACTTCTATGGTGGTATGTCTCCTGCCATGAAGCAGCTTTTGGAAACTATGTGTGGAGGAGATTTTCTGAGCAAGCACCCAGATGAAGCCATGGACTTTTTGAATTATGTGGCTGAAACTTCCAAAGGTTGGGATGAGCCAAACCCGAGAGAAGTGGAGAAAATGAGGCCAGCAGCCCACCAAAGGGGAGAAATTTATGCACTTTCAGAGGACATGGAAATGAAAGCAAGAATATCAACCCTAGCTCGGAAGGTGGAGGAGCTAGAAGGAAAAAGGCTCCATGAAGTGTAGGCAGTGACTGAAAATCCTGCACAGGCTAATCCAGGCATCACTTTCCAACCCACTGCCCACTCAGAAGAACATTATCCAATGACCCCTTAAGTGAAGGATTTGATGTCAGAATATGCAAATGCTGTAGGTCAATACAAGCCACAACCCAATGCCCCATATGGTAATACCTACAATTCCACCTGGAAAATCAATTTAACCTCTTCCCGAAACCCAATCCTCCCCGCCTATGTGCCCCGTGCCAACAACGCTTGTTCTCATCTCATTCACAACCACCACCATCCTCTTCTCCGTTGAACAAAACATCTTGAATTTGAGCAAGTGCAGAGGGCAATTTGTGGAGGAACAAAAAGTGGACCAATGTACAATTGGAACAAAGGATTGACACTGTAGAAAGCACAATGAACAAAAGAATAGATGGTCTTGAGAGCAATCTTAATCAGAAAATTGACAACCTGCAGTATTCAATCACAAAGATCAACAATTTGCTGGAGGTACAGGAGAGAGGAAGGTTTCCTTCCCAAACATTACCAAATCCAAAAGTGGGTCCTATGAGGTAGTTCATCCAAGAATCTGTGGATGGACAGAAGGAGCTATAATCACCTGAGGAGCGGGAAGAGAAATAGATCAACCAGTGCCCATGACTTCCGAGAAACATAAGAAAAGTGAAGATGAGCCTCGAGAGGGTAATCATCGCTGAAGATCCAAGAGCAAAACAATGCCCCCTCCATTTCCCCCAAGCATTGAGAGGCAAGAAAAAAATCCCAAACCAAGCTGAAATTTGGGAGGTGCTAAGGCAAGTGAAGGTGAACATCCCACTGCTCGACATGATTAAGCAGGTCCCAACTTATGCGAAGTTCTTAAAGGACCTATGCACAGTCAAGAAAGGGCTAGGCATCGAAAAGAAAGCCTTCCTAACCGAGCAAGTCAGTGCCATAATCCAGAGCAAGACCCCAGTCAAATACAAGGATCCAGGATCCACAATTTCGGGCCAATGAGCTGGAGGGATTTCCATAGACAAAGCACCGCTAGATTAGCTGGGCAAACCTACACTCCGCCATACTGTATAAGAAGTTAGGTTTCAGGAGCTTTGTCAACTAACATCACTCTATCATCAATGATCGACGGCGCGGGAAGATTGCTAAGGAATAGTAGAGGTGTGTTGGTAGTTGCAGACAAATTCCTCACCCGCAGGACTTTTGAAGGTCGGCACCGAGCCACACAGCGCGGGCCCAATCATGTGCCAATCTATCTGGGAAGGGCTACTTTTGCACACGCCAATGCAATCATCAATTGTCGAAATGGAGTCATGTACCATTTGGCAACATGACACCGAGCTCAACATTTTTCACTCGAGTCACAAGCACAAGCCGCTGGAAGGTGATAAGGAAGGAAGCTTATGAACTCGCCTCACTGGACGTAATGCAGGAAGCCAAAGGTCCATAAATTGCAAGAATTGGCTAACTAAGGTGAAGCAGTTGTTTGGGAGTTGTCATCAGTCATCACTGCAGAGCAATTGGTCAGCCCAAAATTACCCAGTGAGAAGAAAATCAACAAAGAGGGATCAAGCATCAAGGCAAAGAGGGCACAGCCACTGTCAGGTTAAGGAGCCTCCCTCGACCCCATGAATGAAGTTGGTAAAACTGAGCCGGTTTGGTGTCAAATGAAACCAAATTGCGCACTAGTTTTTTGGTTTTTCCTTTAAATCAATAATTTTCTATTTTTAGTAACTTCCCGTTTTAGCAACTTTCCTTTTTAAGTAGCCTAAAATTAATTTTATTTTTAGGTTTTTGTTAAAAATAATAATTATTTTTGATTGTTTGTTCTTAATTTACCTAAGTCAAATTTATTTTAATTTTAAGGTGAGTCCAAGCTATGCACTTTCGCACATAGCCGAAATCAGCCCTGTGAGGTTTTCTGCCGCGCCATAAAAAGGAGGGGGAGGGGCCATTCAACTCATTTCCACCTTTCTTCCCTAGCCACCAGCTTTGTGAACCCCAGCCAGGCTTCCCGCCGCGTGCCCCGTCCCGAGCCACCATAGCCGCAGCTGCCACAAAGAGCTGAGCCTCCCCGCCGAAAGCCCCATTAGTGCCTATGAGCCCCGGCACCTTACGCCGCTCCGGCCACTACCGCCATGCGGCCCGTGTCCCGGTCCCCATCAAGCCATTGCGGCTCCACGTGACACCGCAGATCGGCTCTAGCCGCTACCAAACATCGGCCGGCAGCCGCCAGCCTCAGTGTCATTATCCGAGCCCGCCCAGCCCAACCAGCCCGGTCCAGCTCGAGTGCGACCCCGCAGACTGCTACTCCCACCGTGAGCACTGCCGCCTCAGATCGTCTCGACTACGCTTCATGGTAACGTACTAGGTGGGTCCCAACAAAGCCTAGGGTCAGATTTAGCACTCCAGAGCAGGAGGAGCAGGCCCCAGCGACAGCTACAGTCCCTAATCCAGTCCCTGAGGAGCCTCAAGGGTTCAGGAGGTATCAGACGAGGATGGGACCTCGGGCCCCTTACCCAGTGCCTCAGAGACGATCCAAGAGGACCCGACCCTCCAAGAGGGCCCGGCCCTCCAAGAGGGCCCAGACATCAGGCCCGGGGGAGTCCTCATCATCTAGACCTCAGTCATCACCTTCCCTAGCAGCAGCAGAGGAGAGCTCATCGCTCCATTTATCGCCCTCGCCGAGGATCAGCGTCGCGACTGGGCTTCGGGACTCGATTCGGGAACGAGGGCTCCACGCCGTAGATTTTCATGGAGAGTCATTTACGACAGGTTTGGCAGACTGAACACCGACCCTGTCAGTGGGACTCATGAGACTGACACGCATTACTCCCCGTCGCTCATGACACCGCGACGCTCTATTTCATCCCCGCAGGCTTCAGCCTCTACCACTCCATGACTTCCTGGGGAGCACCGAGTCCGCTGGAGCTCCAATTCACTATTGATGATCGATCGGGAGTACTCCGAGCAAATGGACATTTTCAAGCCGTGATCGGGCCCGCCGCCAAGAGAGCAGCTAATTCTCGAGGGTATCGAGATGGCCACAAACCTAACACAGCTGGGAGATGGTCCTGCCTCGCTAGGAGATACCACGGCAGACTAAGATTTTCTCCGAGGCAAACTCCGCCTCAGATGCTTCTCCAATTGGTAGCAAAAATAATCGAACTTTAATATAATAGTTATAGTTTTATAAAATAAAATACATTTGATTTTTTTTTTTTGAGAATAAATACATATGATATTTAAATATAGAAAATATACTAAAAATGTAAAAATATTCATATTTATTTAAGAAAATTAATTATTCTTTTACAGATATTTTAGTATATGAGATTTTTCTAACAAAAATAAAATAATACGTATTTTGGAAAATTATTTAAAATAAATAAATCAACTGTTTATCTTTTTTCAGGAATGATCTATTTTTAATTTATTTGTGAGAAACTTCTAAAAAGGCAGAAGAACCAAAGTAGTGACATATGCTATAAAGTCTATTATATTCATATACTATAATCTCTCATTTATATTGAGAATTACATTCAAAACAGTGAATTGGTATTTGGATTTGAAAAAGTAGTAGGGGATGGCATAAAAATAGGGCTTAAAAAAGATTTATCAAATGTGGGGATATAATCTAAAATGGATCTAAAGATGATGAAATCAAATTGTTTGAGAGGTCGGAATAGGAATATGGAATAGGAGACGAGATAGAGCTATAATAGATTATGCTACCTCCGACACCTTATCTTCATGCATGGCCTTCATCGTCGTGTAAGTAAGATTGTTCAGGTTTGGGTCGGAATAGAGAATTGGATTGTTTTGGTTGGAATCAGGAATTGAATTATCTGGGTTTGGGAAGGAACATGGGATTGAGGATCGGATAGGAATAAGAGGTAGAGCTCCATTAGATTCGGCTACTTCCGACACATTCCCATGGATTCGTAGTTGTTGGCAAATGTCATCTTCACTTTTCTATATTGATATATAACACAAAGTGCGATTTTTTCAACCTAAATTTAAAAGAAAATAATAAAAATTAGAAAATTAAAATTAAATTAACAAAGAAAAAGTAAATAAATAATTTAAGAATGTAATACTTACCATAGAATGATCATGACCTTGTGTCGAAGATATATAATTCCCTGCCGCCCCATAATGGACATGAGCCATGAACTCTATGCAGAGTTGGAGTTTGGGACATAGAGTGCCAGACGCCCAAACCTCGGGTGTCCGTTGATCTTCACCACAACCCGCGGAAATCTATACGTCTCGTATCATGAGACGCATACATGAGTAAAAATGCCTCTTGGGCTCATAAACCAATACTCATCCAAAAACCATTACCAATTATATCACCATAATTCAAGAGTTGATTACACTCTTATACAAACACATATTAAAATCTAACATTCTAATACATGTTATATCCAAAAGCATCAAAGCCACAACCTGGCTTTCTTGAAAACCGGCCTCTACATGAATCATCTTCACGCCCTCGTACCGAAAAGAAATTCCTCGATGTATGAAGCATTCGCCGCAGGGAACTCACCCTAAATGGGTTACTCTCCATCTAAGTGCATATGCAATGCTTCAAAATAAACACACACTCAAGTAAATGCGTGATTCTACTTGAATGTCTACATGCCCATATCATATCCCGAGTCCTCACCGACTCCCTCACACTTGCCTAAGCCACGTATAAGAAACATTATTTTTAACAAAGATATTTGTTATTATTTGTGGACTACCCTCCGATATAAGTAGTGGACCGACCGATGTTATATTTAGTGGACTACCCTCTAAGATATATCAATTGGGCCGACTCCGACGATTGATATTTTATATGGACTACCCTCCGATGTATATCAACTGGGCCGACTCCGACGATTGATATTTTATATGGACTACCCTCCGATAATTATTATTTTTAGTCAACCCTCCAAAACCATTTTGTCAAGAATCACCTCCTGCACTCACTCCTATTGTTCTAGGGTGCCCCAGCGCATATGGAATGCATGATGCTAATTCCAATACAATTCATATAACACATGCGAATATATATAACATGATATACATTTACATAATTTAATCACACAAACATGTTATGTAATTTCACAATCCATTACACCAAAAATTAGCTCACTTGGGCTAATTATCCAACACGAGCAATTCGATTTGAATTACTCAACCAAACACATTATTTCACAAAAAAAATTTTGTGAACACTATTCTTAGGAACAGTGACACCCTCGGGTTATTGTTCGCGGTTCACGGCCTCATTACATTTTCCACACAATTCAAGCCATTTCCGGCCTCATACCATCAACACAAGATTTATTTCATAAATTTATGAAATAAACACCCAAACAACCCTACACAAGCCACGAATCAAGTGTATTTGGGTCTATACCTTCACCAATCATCGGTTCACTTTAGGAACCCGAATTTCATGGCCATTCTCGGCCGTATACACATCAAAGCATCATTTGTTTCAAAATTTTCATAATTAATAACCCAAACAGCCCATAAAACTGTTACGGGCTGCTCCATGGCTCCCAAAAATTTCACACCCGTCCCAAGTTTTGGGACCCACCAAATGTACCGCCTGCGTCTCACTCCAACCGAAACATTATAAAACACTTAAATAAAGTGTAAAACCCAGGTAGGATAAATCCCCTACCTCACGGAGTGTAAGACCCGAGAAATTCCAATTTCTAGAAAAATGGCAAAATCGTAAATTTGGTTACAAAATTGTAATTTCGGTTAAAAATCTGAAATTTATTCTCTAGATCTCGAATGAAGAAACAAATTTAATCATTGGAATCATCTTGCGAAATCTAGCTAGCACGTAAAATTTCATGGAATTCGAGACAATGGAAGCTGGCATCGCTGAGCGCACGCTTCGGGTTTCAGAAACGATTGCCGATGCCACGAAAGTCACATATCGTAAGACCCAGAAATTCCCACTTCGAAAAGGGCAAATCGTGAATTTCGGCTACAAATTGTAATTTCGTTAAAAATCTGAATTTATTCTCTAGATTCGATGACGAAACGGATTTCACCGTTGGAATCGCTCTACGAAATCTAGCTAGAAAGTAAAATTTTGTCGACCGAGACAACTAAATTTACACGCTTTTTCGAGGCATCACGGCTCGTAAAAGTCGTGTGAAACGATTTTCGATGCAACGGAAAATCACATATAACATGTACTCATGTGCCATGAGTGGTATGAGTAGAGAAACGATGAAAATGGACGGCCGAGATAGTGCCGAATGTCAAAACTGGGAAAAGAATGACATAATGATCATTTTAGAATTTGTTTAAATGAGAATAATGCCAAAACAATGAATAGTGCCGTCTCTAACCTCAAAAAGGAAACAAAAAACGTGAAAATCGTGGAAAATCATAAAAGGAGCTACTTTGGAAGGTTTTAGAGAGAGAGAGCCTCTCTAAAATATCGCGCGATCCGACCACACAGCCTTCGACAATAAGTAAAGTCGTCTACTCGGGTTATGGCTACGCGCTGACACTTGATTTGAGAAGTTTTGACAAACTCTCGAGGTATGGGTTTCTCCCTTCTGGGTTTTATTCTTCTTTAAGCAAGACCTAAGAAATTCACTTCGGAAAAAGGCAAAATCATAATTTCTATTACAAAATTGTTATTTCTCGTTAAAAATCCGTAATTTATTCTATAGATCTCGGATGACTAAATGGATTTCAATCATTGGAATCATCTCGCTAAATCTAGGTAGCATCGTGAAAATTTCGCCGACCCGAGACTATCTGAGCTGGCACATTTTTCGAGGCATCGCGTTCGTGTCGTAGTCCGTTTTCGATGCGACTTAAAGCTCGATATGTTACGTGACTGCGCCGTAAGGGCAGTAGAGAAACGATGAAAACGGATCGCCGAGATAGTGCCGAATGTCAAACTGGAACAAAGTGGACATAATGATCATTTTGAATTTGATTTATGTCACAAAATGACAAATAGTGTACATGACTCTTCTCTTCTCCAACAAAATAAGAACAAAACGTGAATCGGAGAAAGGCAATGAGGTCGATACGGCGGTTTTAAAGGGAGAGAAGGTCTTCCTTATCTTAGAAATATCGCGATCCGACCGTCGGCGCCTTCTGGGGGCAAGCATGAAACTACTCTACGCTGGAGAGGGCTTGCAGGCCAGATGAGTTTCTCAAACTCCGAGAGGTAGGGCTTCTCCCTACTGGGTTTTATTCTTCGCTTAAGTACGATGTTAATGTTTCGCTGCTGAGGCCTTGAACTGCTTGATCCTGCCTCCAAACCTTGGAACCGAAATGCTTGATTTTGAGGACCCACGAACAGTCCGTACTCGGGCGACGAATCGCCAAGAATGGGTGATAAATTAATTCAATAAATCATGTATTGGTTTGTCTGAGGTCGAAATGGTCGTGAAAAACCGGGCTCACTAAGTAAAACCGATAATTATTGTTTTGATAGAACAAGAATCGAGGGTTTTAATTGCTCTCAAACAGCTGATCACAAAAATAATTTTTGTGAAAATATGTGTTTAATCGAGTAATTCAAATCGAATTGCTCGTGTTTGATCATTAGCCCAAGTGAGCTAATTTTGATGTATGAAATAAGAATTTACATGACATGTTTGTGTGAATTGAATGTTTTGTAAATATATGCATGTTTATATATTTACATGTGAATTAGGATCGTATTGGAATTTGCATATACGCATTCCATATGCACCTAACACCCAGACTAAGGAGCGAGCGCATTTAGATAAGTCTAGAGAAAATGGTTCGGAGGGTTGTCTAAAATGTTAATTATCTGAGGGTAGTCTAAACATATAATATCAATCGTCAAAGACGGCCCAATTGATATACATCGGAGGGTAGTCCACAAATAATATCAATCGTCGGAGACGGCCCAATTGATATATACACATCGGAGGGCTGTCCACAAACAAACAAAATGATAATTCTCATACGAGGCTTAGGTGAGTGTAAAGGAGCCTATGAGGACTCTGGCACAGATGATGAGCTGTATATCCAAGCAGGATCATGCATTTATTGAATGTGTGTTTAATGGAACATTGCACTCAAACACTTAGGTAGAGAGTAGCCCACTTAGGTGATTCTAATTATCAGCATTAATTACCCTCGTCAGGAACATATTTTCAGTACGTGGAAAGACGAGGAGATGGCTCGTCCTAGAGGCTGAGTTTAGAAGAAAAGCCGGATTGTGGCTTTGATGACTTTATACATGTATTAGAATGCTCTAATTTTAATATATGTGTTGTATAAGAGTAAAACATTTGAACTCTTAAAACTATTGGATATAGTTGGATTCATAGTTGGTATGTTTTATGGGTGTTGTTTATGGCCCGAGTGGTCGCTTTATCATGTTGTGATTATATTGACCGCTTGGGACAGTTTCATGTAGGTGGTTGTATCTGGGGCAGAGCCCCCGCATAAAGGAGACTCTTGCCCGATTTAAGTGGCGTCTGCAACCCAACATCCACTTGTATTCAAGGGCTGATAGATAGTCAAACTGATTCCTGCTCGGGGCATCACACTGCATCGTAGCCACGCATACCGAATACCTAGTGAGCCTGGTTCGGTATCCATCACCACTGGGTGGTTTGATGTAGAGTATAGGTGTATAAAAACCTAGAGAATTAGGGCTTGGGCTTAGGCCATAGTTGTGTAAGAACATCACCACTAGGTGTTGTTCGATGTTGAGTTAGGTATGAAATTACCTAGGAAATCACGGGAATAGAACACTGCATGCATGGTGTTTAATGTGATCAAGGTATAACATGAGTTGTATGCTATGTGGATGATATTTATAACATGGTTTTTGATATGTTATGATGTTGTGTGCTTAGTACTTAGCACAAGGATGTGTTAGAAAATGGTGGAGTTTTAAAAGTGTGTGAAAACTGGAACAAAGAGAAGAAATAAAAAAAATTTGAATAAATATATTTGGTTTGTTGAGAAATGAGAAAAAATATATACATAAGGTGGAGAAATTTTTTTACAGTGTAAAACTGGAAAAAGAAATTAAAAAATTAAATTTCATAAATTTATTTGATTATGAGGAGGAGAAAATTAATTTTCTGAGATTTTACAAGTAGTAAAATTGAAGAAAAAGGGGTAAAATAAATTTTTATAAATTTATTTGAGTGTCTAAGAAAAATGAAAAAAATAAATGATTTTTAGTGATTTTTCCAGCTGTTGGAAATAATTGAAAAAAATATATATATTTATAATGAAAAACGAAAAAAAAAGGGGTGCAGATTTGGAAGGGCTACTGCCCAAATCTATTGTGAGAGCAAGGATTTTGTATTGCAATACAGTCATTGTATTGCAGAGAAGAAGACTTGAGGGATGGAAATTGTATTGCAATACATCAGATTGTATTGCAAGGATGTGTAGTTGGATGGGAAGAAAATTGTATTGCAATAGAGGCAAAATGGGATCATCAAGAAACCGGGGACAGCAATACGCTTTAGTGCGGGCAGCAGTGTTTGTATTGCAATGGCCAAACTCAGACAGGAGTTTAGGGTAGGCCTGCGGTCGCGATACGCACGGCAGCGTATACCGGCGCGCGGGCAGCGAGTGGCATCGGGCGCAGCGAAGAGCGCTACGCCGCGACGCGAAGCGGGTGGGCGCAGGCGGCGGGAGCAGGCGAAAGGCAGGGCGTATAATCTCGATGCGGCGCTGCCGCGTCGCGTGTCATTGGCCACCAGCCGGCACTCGTTCACTCAGCTTGTTTTTGGCCCGGTTCATGAACACTGTTCATCACAAAAGTTTTCGAAAAAAAAATATTTATTAAATTAAATAAAAATAAAATCAATTAAAATTAGACAAAGTTTTCGAAAAATAAAATTTTCAAAAATTGAAATTTTTGAAAATAAAATTTTGTTGAAAACAATATTTTAAATGCAAAATTGATTGCCCTGCATTACTTGTAAATGCAAGGACACTGCATATACATTGATTTATGTGTATGATTAGTGTCTGGTCAGGTTTATGCCCTTGTAGATATCGTATTGAGATTTAATCGCTATGTCGATCGTGGTAGATGGCTAGTAGAGGACGAGGACGCAGAGGACGCCCATAGAAATCGCTGCACCATCGACATTTGACCGCCGCATTTGATCACAGACCTTTATCGAGGCCGTAGGTGTTGCAATGTCGCTATCGCACAAAGAAGTATGTAGTCAAGGAGGTCCTAGTAACCACCAGAGATTTAGAGCGCACCACCCTCCGACATTCACAGGGGGAGGAGACCCGATGGTGCGCACTACTGGCTTTATGCGCATCGAGAACATCGAGGCTATGGAGATCACTCTCCGATATGACTAAGATCGTTAGCCGTATTCCACTAGAGGGCGAGGCCCGAGTATGGTGGGATGGGTTGTGACTTCTAGAGACTTAAGGTTATGACACGGGACAGTTTCGTGAGTCGCTCATGGTAAGCATTTCCTTCAGATCGGCGAGGCGTGCCAAGGCTCGTGAGTTCCTAAAGATGGAAGCAGGGGCGACGATCAAGATGGACTACGTGGCTAGATTCACAAGAGTTAACCAGATTTGCTGATGATTACGTGGCCACCGACCGCCAAGGTAAAGGAGATTCGAGAATGGACCGGGTTAACCATTCGAAAGCGTGATTGTAGGACTTCGCCTACATGATATGGATTCCATGGTTGGGACAGCCCTGACCATTGAGAGAGAGATAGAGGATGCTCGGAACACTCGAGATGCGAGTGTTAGTAGCAAGAGGAAGGACAGTCAGTCTTCTTCCAGTTCAGGAAAGAGGCAGAGAGCTTCTAGTTCGCGAGGGTCCCAGAGTCGCGCCATCCCGGCCGCGTGACGCATGAGAGTTGCCGGGTCAGTGGGGCGATGGTATGCTACCTCAACAACCCGACACATGAGGAGGGATTGCCCCGGCACAAGGATCCCGCAGGTTTTGGGACAACACAAAGCCCTGGGCCAAGAGCGTGACGGAGGATACAAAGACGCTCCTCCACTCCGCACCTGCTCAAAGCGATGAGCCGCCCCGCTTCGTGAGCTACGCTGGCACTCCCATTTCACACATGCAGGCCCGAGGCCGCAGTGTGAGTAGAGGTAGAGGACGAGCCCACAAGAGGGACATCAGCCCAGGGGCGGTCTACGCCGGCCACACCGCAGCCGAGTCACAGATCGCTTATACAGGTATCGTTTATATCTCGCCTAAGGGCTAGAGTGTTATTTGATTCCGTGCTTCGTGATTCATTCATTGTCGTGATCGCTTGTGATCGTGGTTGGGCTTAGAGGTTGAGACCTGCGAGGAGCCTTTGTATGTGAGTTCTCCCCAGGATTAAGGCTTAGATATGATGATATGTCGAGGCTGGGCGAGTCGAGATCTCTGGACTCTACTTACGCGGACCCGAGGATCATGGACAAGTCGTAGTCTGGCGTCATCCGGGATGGATTACCGACAACTCACAGGTCGCATTCCATTGTGAGCGTAGGAGGGTTACCGCCTACATCACTGGATGGTACTCGCAGGGTGTTTCGTGAGGCAAGATGATATTTAGCCCCTTTACAAAGATAATGCAGTCCACAGTGTGTGAGGGACAGTTAGCGAGTTGGCTAGCGAGCCTTACCCAAGAGGACGAGGAGAGACCAGACTTAGATCTACCTCGAGTAGTATGCGAGTATGTGGATGTTTTTCCAGATGAGCTACCTTGACTACCTCCACAGAGGGTAGTAGACTTCAGACGTAGTTACACCCTGGTACTTCACCCATCTCTATGACTCCGCATGATGGCACCGGGCCGAAGGTGTGAACTCGCAGTCCAGCTGGAGTTATTGGACAGCGGGCTCATTAGACCGAAAGCACTTTACCATGGGCGCTCCGCTCGCTTGGTAAAGAAGAAGGACAAGACCCTTCGATCAGGCATTGATTATCGACAAATAATGTGGTTACGATCAAGAATCGTACCATTACTGAGGATCATGATTTGTTTGATCGCTGAGAGGAGCGCATTCATTCCAAGATAGACCTTCGTGACCGTTACCATCAGCTGAGGGTTAGGATACAGATATCTCCTAAGACAACATGACGCAAGTATGGCACTTTGAGTTTACTGCGGATGCTCCTTCGGATCGGGACGACGCGCCAGCTGAAAGATTCATGGATGTCATGCATAGGATATTCAACCCTATTTAGATTCGCTTGTTTAGTCTGCAGACACACTGATCTACTTCCTACCAGTGGAATACGAGTACCGGAGATCGCTTGGCGCCGTTGAAACCATCGCCAGACGCCGTCAGCAGCAGTTCCGCTGGTCAGATTTTGTGACACGGAAGTTTCATCGAGGTCATCAATTCGAGAAGGTCAGGCAAAGAACATCAGAGGCCTGTCACCTTCGAGATTTAGTTTCTGGAATCATCGGCATTAGATCTCATTGAGTGATTTCAGATGTGTTACCTGCTAATTAGTTGACCTATGAGCTCAAGTCGACGATTGATCCATGGAAGAGTATACCTATGAGCTGAAGATATATCTACTCACTTCCATCTTGATAGTCCCTTGACAGGACAGGTTGGCGCGAAGGTATTCAGGATGTCGAGGGCCTGGGATCGGGCTGTGTTTGATGCAACGTGGGAGGGTAGTAGCTTATGGTTCTCGTCACTAAATATTAATCATTGAGCGCACTACTCCCACACACGAAACATGGAGTTGGCGGTCGTAGTCTTCGCTTTGAAGATTTGGCGCCACTACTTATACAATGAGAGTTTGAGGTGTACTGCACTACAAAAGTCTCAAGTATTTTCACGCAGCTGACCTCAACATGAGGCAACGAGATGAATGGAGTTCCTGTGAGGGTTAGACTCACTTTGCATTACCATCCCGACAGGTAAATGTGGTGGATGAGCGCACTGGCCTGAAGTCACGAGGAGCGCTTGGCTAGTATAGTCCGAGTGGCAGATGTCGAGATCAGGAACAGCCAAGTTACAGACGCTTGAAGCGCATCGTGGTACGCTTGAGAGTCTGGGTATTACACCGCTTTCTATCAGCAGAGTGTTATTAAGTCCCGCGCGCGTGACACCCGAGATAGTGTCCATCGTGACCGTACGCAGTACGGTGACGAGGGTCGACCATCTGGCTACGTATGGTAGCCTCGAGCATAGGGATGGGTAGTGGTTTCCCGCTTGACCGATGGAGAAAGGAGATTCTCGTGGAGTTTCATCGGCTTCGATTTTCCGTGCATCCGTGTGGCACGAAGATACCAAGATCTTCGCCGTTAGTATTGATCGAGGATTGTAGATGCGCCAAACTCCGGGGTCCGCGACCACCCGCCAACCCGTTTGAACATTTCGTGGAATGCCCGCACCCGACATTTCTCATGAAAATCGGGCAGAGTCTCCTTTGTACGGGGAGCTCTACCCAAATACAAAACCTTCATATACCTGTCCCAAACAGTGCAATATATCCAATATATTCAATATATCCAATCACATGAGTAATACGGCCACTTGGGCCCACAAACGATACTCATAATACATACTAACTATGAATCCAACTATATACCAAATCGTTAAAAGAGTTGCAATATTTTCACTCTTATACAATACATATATTAAAATTAGACATTTCAATACATGTATATATCATCAACCAAAGCCACAACCCGGCTTTCTTCTAATCCTCAATCCCTAGGAGGAGGAGTCCCCTCGCACGCCCTATACCAGAAATCATCCTCGACAGGTGAGCTAATGTGCTCAAGAGTGGACGCCTCTAAGTGGGCCATCACCTGCGCAGCAATGTTCCAAAATGTAAACATACATTCAAGCAAATTGATCCTACGGAATGTCTACATGCTATCCCCATGTCTCTCGGTGTCTTCATCGAATTTCACACTCGCTGCCCACGCGATTTAAAAATAATCATTTTCAAAACAAAACCTATTTGTTCTTGAAAAAATATACTACCGAAATATTCGGTAAAAATATGGGACTACCCTCTAAGGAGAATTGGTTGGTGAGCTTTCCGAAAAAGTCATGGTCCTCATTCGAAATGATCTTTTGGCCCATCTCCCAACCCAATTCTCCGGAATATCCCGTGAAATTCTTCGCAATCACGTCCGTTTACTGAAAAAATCATGTCATGCACCTACACTCAACTTTTAGTATTACTCAAAGGCATATGAAATGGCCGTGATGCCATTTCAATAGCCTATAACACATGCAAATATATCACCATACATATATTTACAAAACAATCAATTCACAATCATGTCATGTAAATTCTCATTTTATCACATCAAATTAGCTCACGTGGGCTAATGATCAAACACGGCGCAATTCGACGGAATTATCAACCAACACATCATTTCACAAAAAATTATTTTGATAACATCAAGCTGGAATAGTGAAACCCTACATTCCGAAAAATCACAATTCACTCCGCTCAACTGCAACCTCGCATTTCACTTTACCATTCCCGGCCTAATTTCAATCACTACACTTAATATATAAATATACAATTTCACGCCCCATGGGGCTTGTGGTCATCACGGGCCGCACCATTTTGATTTCAAAATTTCATATTAATTCGGTCCCAAGGTTTGGGACTGATCAAACGGCCCCTAACGGCCTCAATCGACTCAAACATTCATAAAGTACTTAAAGAGGGAATAAAACCCAAGTAGGGAGAAACCCCTACCTCTCGGAGTTTGAGGAAACTCCCTAAACCGCACTCCACGTGAACCTCCGAGCGCTTCTCCTTCTTGTCCCGAAGACCGTCGACTGGCCGACTCATTAAAAAACTAGAGAGAACTGCTCTCTCTCTAAAAAACAAAATGTGGAAAATCTGTTGCTTGCCTAGCCCCTCATTGTCACTGCGGTCATTTTAATTTGGGGAAGATAAAGATCAGATAATTTTGGCATTATTCTCATTTACAAATAATTTCTTATAATGACCATTATGTCCTTCTTTCTCAAGTGACATTCTAAGACTATCTCTGGCCATTCATTTTCATCATTTCTCTACTCATACCACTTATGGCACATGAGTACTATATATGTGACTTTCGTCATGATCGAAAAATAGCGTTTCATTTGGGCATTCAAACACGATGCCTCGAAAAACGTAAAATTCGACCATCTCTGACTAATAAATTTTACGCTAGCTAGATTTCTCACGAGACGATTCCAACAGTGAAATCTGTTTCTTCATCCAAAATCTAGAGAATAAATTAAATATTTTTAACCGAAATTACAATTTTGTAATCGAAATTACAATTTTGTAATCGAAATTACGATTTTGCCATTTTTCCAGAAATTGGAATTTCTCGGGTCTTACAGGGATGAAGAGACATGTAGGGGACTATGTTCGATGATGTCTCACATGTGTCGGCAAGTTAGAGGCTGGTATAGGGAAACCAGTGGGGACTGGAGGTGGTTGAGTGGAAGTGGGAGCACGTCACGATGGACTTTGTGACCCACTTACCATGGACGCAGACGAAGCATGACGCGGTATGGGTGATAGTGGACCGACTCACGAGATTGCTTGGCACATTTTCTAGGCGAGTCGCGGATGACCTTCGCCTTGGAGAGGGTGCTTCGGTTATACATTCGAGAAGATAGTCGATTTGCATGGAGTACCGGTATCCATAGTGTCGGATAAAGGGACCTGAGTTCGGCACACTTTTGGAAGAGTTTCCAAGGCTATGATACCAAGCGGTGACTATGAGTACAGCGTTCCACCCTCGAACCAGATGGTGGGTGCGAAAGGACTATTCGGGTATTAGGGCATCTTCACGAGCATGTGTCACGGATTAATAAATTATTTGGGAGAGAGCACTTGCCCTTAGTGGAATTCGCTACAACAACGAGTTACCGGGCGAGTACGGGATAACGCAGTATGAGGCATTGTATGGAAGGCCATGTAGATCTGGATTATGTTGGATGTTAGGGGGTGGGAGGCTCCATCTTTGGTCTGATCTAATTAGAGACACCTCAGGAAGGTGAAGCCGATCTGACAGGCGTCTTCTCACTGGCTCTGAGGCCGCGAGGAAGAGTATACGGATGTGCGACGTCGACCCTTAGAGTTCGAGGTTTGAGGGATCACGTCTTCATGAGGTGATGCTGAGAGAGGTTGTCGGAGTTGTGGCGCGGCATTTATCGCCAGGGATTTATTGGACGTCGAGATGCAGGAGGATAGGCACTTTGCATACGGTTGGCGTTCTGCTTGACGTCCAGGTGTCAGCAGGGTGTATTTCACGTCTCCATGCTCGAAGGAAGAATCTGCTCGAGATCCAGCTCGTGGATTGGGATGGATAGGGTTGACACGGCGGATGGTACTAGGGGGAGGAACCGAGTGTGTATTTTTAGATAGTCGTGGTCTCATGTTTTGGGGCCAGCCATGAGATCGTGAAATTTGAGTGGTGGTGCTAGCAGGCACTATGGGTGGAGGAATGATGTGGGACGCGGGGGCCTTAATCTGGGGCCCACATCCATTCTTGTTTAGGGATGGAAGGTACGTGGTATGGTCGTTTAGCAGATAGCCTGTTTACAGCATGCATGGTAGAGTGCACGTTGCATATGCATGTGAGTGATTGTGTTCATCAGATTTGGGACAAAATTCCTTTAAGGAAGATAGCAAGGCACAGAAGATTCCATTTTACGGAAAGGTAAAATCATGATTTGATTCAAAATTGTTATTTAGGTTAAAAATCCTGAGAATTTATTCTCTAGATCTCCGGATGATGGCTTAGTTTCTGAATTTGGAATCGATCTCGCAAAATCTAGCTAACACATAAAATTTAGAAGTAAAATTTAGAGCTGACCAGTTGTTTGTTTTAGGAATGGCAGTTCGGGTAAGCTTATAAAACGGTTTTCGATCGACAAAGTCACATATAACACGTATGTCAGTATGCCATAAGTGGTATGAGTAGAAACAATGAAAATGGACGGCTAGAGATAGTGCGAATGTCAAAAGCCCAGGAAATGAAGGGTTGTAATGGTCATTTTAAAATTTGATTTTAAGTCCTGAAAATGACAAAATAGTGTACATAGGCTCTCCTTGCTTTTTGCTCCCAACAAAAGTAAGAACAAAGCGAATTGGGAGGAAAAGAGAGCGTGAGGTGGAAATAATCGTGATCTGGTTTTAGTGAAATTATTGCGCTATCTCTCCTAAAATGCGTGTCATTGTAGGCGTCTTCGGGACAGGCATTGCTCTCTCTGTGGAGGGTGGCGTGGGTAGCTGGATTTGAGATTTCATAGGCCTGAGGAGATGGGGTTTCTCCTGCTTGGTTTTGATCTTAATTTGAGTGCACGATATTAATGTTTGATCGGTTGAAGGGCCTTGAACGGTCTTTTGATCGATTCAAACCTTGGAACCAAAATGCTTGGATTTACAGGCCATGGCAGTCGTATCAATTTTATGAATTTATTTGGAACAGCTCATCAAATTGTGACTGATAAATCATGTGATGGTTTGACAGGCGGAAATGGCCCAGTGGCAGGGTTCACTAAATTGAGCCCGGAATGTCCATCATTTTGATGAGGGCGATAGCAGAGGTTTTCTTGTTCCCAAGCGATGATGTAAAAATAATTTTGGCAGAAAATATGTGTTTGATCGGAAGTAAGTTTCAAATGATTGCTTTCGTGTTTGATGTTAAGTACAGTGAGCTAATTTTGATGTATGAAATGAGGTTACATGACATATGATCGTGTAGATTGAATGTTTGTAAATTATATGCACGTTTATATATTTACATGTGAATTAAACGTATTAGAATTGGCATCTGTGCATTATATGCCTTTGGAACACCCTAGAATTTATAGAAGTAGGTGCATGAGATAAGAGTCACAGAAAATGGTTCGGAGGGTTATCTAAAATGTGAATTATCTGAGGGTAGTCTAAACAAAATAATATCAATCGTCGGGCGAAGCGATTGATATACATCAGAAGAGTTAGTCCTGAATAATATCAATCGTCGGAGCGGCCCAATTGATATATACACCTTCGGAGGAGTTGTCCACAAACAAACAAATAATAATTCTCATGTTGAGGCTTAGGTGAGTGTGAAGGAATTCGGTGAGGACTCGGGTGCGGGATGATAGGTTAGACGTTGAGTAGAAGGATCATGCATTTGCTTGAATGTGTATTTAATTGGAACATTACTGCACTTAGGTAGAGAGTAGCCTACTTGGGCGATTCCACTGCGAGCATTAGCTCACCCACTGTCAGAGAACATATTTTCCAGGTACGGGAGGCGCACGGAGATGGCTGGAATCCTGGGGTGAGTTAGAAGAAAATTCGGATTGTGGCTTTGATGACTTTATACATGTATTAGAATTCTATAATTTTAATATATGTGTTGTATAAGAGTAAAACATTTGAACTCTTAAAACTATTGGATATAGTTGTATTGGTTAGTATGTTTTGCCTTAGGTGTTGTTTATGGGCCCAGTGGTCGTTTTATAAATGTTGTGATTATATTGGGCTTGGAGCGAGGTTTCATGCGGGTGTTGTATTTAATTGGAGCTCACGTCTGAAGAGACTCTGCCCGATTTTAGTGGCGTCAGATGGCTTGGGCATCACTTGTATTCCATGAGTTGGCGGGTAGTCAGCGGACCCCCGGAGTTTAGGCGTCACATTAAATTACTTTGTCGATGTTGGCAGAAATTTGAATGAGGTAGTGAGGCGGGTTGATCGATCCCGAGAATCTTAGGACCGGGTGTTATAAATTTTGAAACCCGATTGGAGCGGCCGTGGTATACGATTTAGATTAAATTTGCAATTATGTATTAAATCATGTATTAGTTTGGAAAGGCCGGGGATAGTAGTGGGAATCGAGTTCGTAAAGTGAGCCAGACGGAGTTAGTGATTTTTGGGAATAGTAAGCGAGGTTTCACTATTCAGGAATGAATAATCCACAAAATGAATTTTTGTGAGTAATATGTTGATACAGTAGTTCAAGTATAATTACTAAATTGTTTGATCATTAGCCATTATGATCTAATTTTGATGTGATGAAATCACGTAATTACACTTAACATGATTGTGTGTTTAGATTTTATATTAATATATGCATGTTTATATATTTACATGTAGTGGTATAATGGAATTGGCGTCATTGCATTCCATATCTGCTGAGGAGCATCCAGGATGATAGAATTGAGTTCGTAGGGTGAGTGCAAGTGAATGGTTTGGAGGGTTGTCACAAAACTAAAAAATGATCGGAGGGTAGTCCATAAAATGTGTCGATCGTCGAGGCAGTCAGTTGTCTCTTACATCGGAGGGTTGTCAGGAAACAAAATCGTATAATTCTCATCGAGGCTTAGGCGAGTGTGGGGGAGTCGATGAGGACTCAAGTATGAGATGATCAGTTAGACGTTGATAGGATCATGCATTTGCTTGGAGCGGTAATGTTTATTTTGGAGCATTGCATATGCACTTAGGTGGAGAAGTAGCCAGCCCAGGGTGATTCCACTCTTGAGCATTAAGCTCACCTGTCGAGTGATATTATTTTATCGTCTGAGGGAGCGTGCGAGGGCGGCTAAATCTGGGACCAGAGTTTAGAAGAAAGCCCGGATTATGGCTTTGGGTTATGATGTATTACATGTATTAAATTGTTTAATTTTAATATATATTTGTATAAGAGTAAATTGAACTCTTGAACTATGGTTGGATAGTTGGATATATATACATTATTATGAATATTGGTTTTATAGGCCCCGAGTAGCGTTTAATCATATTTATTATATTGGACTATTTAGGACGAGGTTTTATCTGAGTTTTGTATTTAGGTAGAGCTCCGTACAAAGGGACTACGCGATTTTGTGAAGAATGTCGGGTCACCCAGGCATTTCACGAAGTATATTTAGTGGAGTTGTGGTGGTCAGCGGACACCCGATTTTGGGGCATCACACATATAACACGTACTCATGTGCCATAAGTGGCATGAGTAGAGAAATGATGAAAATGGACGGCCGAGAAAGTGCCGAATGAAAAAACTGGAGAAAGAAGGGATATAATGGTCATTTTGGAAATTGTCTTAAATGATAATAAGACAGAAAGGGAATAGAGTGCGTCTTACGAATCAAAAGGAAAACGTGGAAATGGAGAAAGATTCAGTAGGTGATTTTATTTTTGTTTTTGGGAGAGTATCAAACTACTCTCTGAAATACAGCGATCCGACCATTGGCGATCTTCGGGACAAGAAGAAAACTGCTCTTTGAGGAGAGGGCTTCGCGTAGATGCAGTTTAGGAGTTTTCTCAAACTTCTAGAGCCAGGGGTTTCTCCCTACTTGCGTTTTACTCTTTGTTTAAGAACATTGTAAATGTTTGAGTCGAGTTGGTAGTGAGGGGCCGTTTGATCGGTCCCAGACCTTAGGATTTGATTAGTAATTTTGGAACGCAGGTAAGATGATATCATTGCAGGCTGATTTAGGTTCAGTAAATCTTGAAATTTTGTATGAAATCATGTATTAGTTTGGATGAATTGAAGGAATGGCCGTGAAATGCAGGTTCCTGAAGTGAACCGATGAATTGATAATTGTGGAACCGTAGAGCCCAAGGGGTTTCTTGCTCGTAGGAATAGTGACACGAAAATATATTTTTGTGTGAAAATGTGTTTGATCAGTGGATTCAAGTTGAATTGCTCGTGTTTGATCATTAGCCATTGTGAGCTAATTTAGTGTATGAAATGAAGATTTACATGACATGATTGTGTAGATTGAATGTTTTGTAAATATATGCATGTTTATATATATTTACATGTGAATTAAGGTAGATTAGGTTGGCATCGTGTGACTTAAAGTATGCCAGCTGGAACACCTGGGGTATAGGAATTGAGTGCATGGGGATGAGTCTGGGAAATGGATTCGGTTGTATAAAATGTGAATTATCGGAGGGTAGTCAAAGTACAAAAATATCGATCGTCGGAGACGGCGATTGACCATCGGAGGGTAGTCCACAAATAATATCAATCGGCGGAGGCGGCCTGGGTGATATATACACATGGAAAGGTTATCCACGAAAACAAAATAATTCTCATACGGGGCTTAGGGCGAGTATGAGGAAGTCGAGGACTGGGTGCGAGATGATGGAGTTAGGCGTTCAGTAGGATCGTCGCGTTTCTTGGATGTGTGTTTATTTTGGAGCGTTGCAGCGCGACCGAGTGGGGAGTAGCGGCAGGGCGATTAATGCGAGCAGATGGGCTCGTGCTGTCGAGGATATTGTTTCTGGTGCGGGGGCGTGCGGGGGACGGCTCGATCTGGGGCGGGTTGTGAAGAAAATTTGGGTTGTGGCTTTGATGATTTTATACATGTATTAGGATTCTCTAATTTGGATATATGTGTTGTATAAAAGTAAGTGTAACTCTCGGAACTATTGGACATAGTTGGTATATTTTATAGATATTGTTATAGTCACTACATTTGTAGGTCAGTGGTCGTTTCTCGTATGATGATATATTAATTTGTTGGGACATGTTTATACATGTATCGTATTTGGGTGAGCTCCACGATACAGGAGACTACTGGGTTCCTGGCGTCCACTTGTATTAGAGTTATTGGTGGTCAATGGACCCGGGTTGGGCGTCATAATAACAATGAATAAATTAATTGTAAAATCAGTTCGAATCTGGTCTAGATTGGCCCAATTATATCATTACCAAATTATTTTTATTTAATTATTATTTTGCTAACAAAAACTATCCATTAATTGTACTTATTTCAAAAACATTCTTTAAAAAGACATCTTTGAATTGGAGTTCGAGAAAAGTTAATAGGTTGAATTATATTTAAAAAAAGAAAAAAGAGATTTCCTTATTTTAATTATTAACAGTTTCTTTAAAGAAAAATAGTGTCAGTGAAGACAAACTCATCCATAAGAACTTATAGCAAGGGTAGATAGTAATAAATTAATTATCATATAAAATTCAGATTTCTTAACGAAAAACGATTATACTATGATATTGGGGCAAAAGAAAGATAAAAAGATTATAAAGAAAAAATTAGAGAAAGATTCATCTTAATGAGTTTCTTGATCATCAATTTCAATTTAATTCATTCTCGTTTTAATTATTAATATTTTTCTTTAAAAAATTAGTGTTAAACATCTAAGATGAATTAGAAAATTTCGTTCTTGAATCTATATAGATTTTGTCAGAGCACACACATAAAGAAACTTTTAAATCTATATAACTTGCTATAATTTCATTGGCTCGTGTTGGTAGATATCAATATTGAATGCCCGTTAATCTTTCTAAAAATAAAATAACCCACGAGTTCTGTATCTGTTGATTGAAACCTAAACCTGATATGAAACAAAGATTTTATCCAATTTTTTATTTTTTACCCCAAGAAAGCAAACAAAATTTGTTTGTCTTCTTTTTGAGTCTTTCAATGTTTACCCTCTATGGGTTTGTCTTTATACACGTTGAGACAACAGATATTTAATAAGATAATACTATCATTTTTAGATATTTAAAGAAAAAAATAAAAGCACCGAAAAAAAGATATGATAAGATATTTTTAAAATTAATCCACACACTTGTGTATTGGTAGAGAACCCAATGGGCTGCTATTTAGGCTTAGACAGTGAGTTGATTAGTTAGTAGTGGGCTGGGATTTTGGGCTTGCCTAATGGGCTTTGTGTCCACCAGGAATTTATAAGAATTTGGCAAGAAATTGGAACATAATTTAACTGTCTTTATGTTATGTTTGCTTGTCCTTTTAAGAAAATGAGTATAATTAAGTTTTAAATTTATTTAATTTTTATATTGAAATAAATTAACATGCAATGAAGTAGATATGAATGATGGAAATGGAAGTAAATGGTGAATCTAACTCCATCATCACCTGTACAATGTAGAGGCTTATTTGTACAAAGTAATTTTATTATTTTATTTTATTTAATAAAATTATAAATAAAAAATTAAGATTAAATTATTTTGTAAATTAATATTCAAATTAGCACAAATACAATACAATCTCATAACCCAAATTGGATTTCAAAAACAATGTCGAAATCAAATTTTAATCCCTTCTTTCACTTCAGTTTCATCTCCTCCCTTAGGCAAGGATGAGTTAAGTAGCCCAAAAAAACCTTAGCCCATAGTCATAGAGATTTGGGAAGAAACAAGAAGGAAATTAACAGAGGTTGCGAGTTTTTATTTATATATTTTCCTTTTTCAATAGGTGTGCACCTAAATAGGCCACAACATATATGAGACTCAAAATAATAAGGACTCCACTAGTGGTCAGAAAACTAGAGAGCTTTCAACCACTCAGTAATCACAACTAGTAATTTATTTATTGACTAATTCAATTTGCAATAAAACAAAGACTTAACAGTGAAAATATCTTAAGCTGCAGTTTAGCATTATGAGTCGGCTAGGGTGTTAATGGGGAGCCAGGAACCAATTGTGAGCTCTTTCATTCGACTCGAAATGTGCTTAGTCAGTCAGTATTTCCTTCGACTCGAAAAGAGCTCGTGAGAAAGCTGAAAATATTTAATATATAAAATTTTAAAGTTTTCTTTTTAAATTTGATATCTTTCTTTAGGGGATGTCGTAAATAATATATCTATTTTTATTCTTATGATCATACATTTTATTATTTATTTAGTTATAAATATATTTATTTTAAAATAATTATTTTCTTTAAAGAACAGATGTAAATAGGATATTATTCTATAAATTATATTAATAAGTTAGTATTATAAACGTGATAAATATATATATATATATATATATATATATATATATGTCCATCTGTAGATTATCCACAAGTTGGATATACTATATTAATAGCTAGGGGGTGCTAATGGGCGAGACTATTTGTGAAATTCTTTAGGGCTATTTCGTCAGCTAGAAGTAAAGGTAAAACTCATTTCGAAATATTAGCAGGCTGAAATATTTCGATTGAGCTGTTTCATTTCTATCGTTAAGCGCTTAGGCGCTGACAAAGTCTGTGTAGCATATTCATGTAGAAAGTCTCCACGTAAACAAGCTATGTAATAGAGATTTCTTATTAATCC
Organism: Tetrastigma voinierianum; assembly: GCA_016808115.1. Classification (NCBI taxonomy): domain Eukaryota; kingdom Viridiplantae; phylum Streptophyta; class Magnoliopsida; order Vitales; family Vitaceae; genus Tetrastigma; species Tetrastigma voinierianum. The sequence continues at coordinate 10,338 of JAEQBH010006664.1, read as the reverse complement.
ATCCCCCTAAGGCGGTCCTTGTCTGCAAGGCCGAATTTTAGATAAGTTCTGTTCAAACATACTTAGGCATCTTCAGGCGGAAGCTCCCTTCCATTGCAAAATTTCCGTTTTTGGATGGTATTTTCCTTTTTTGAATAACACGGCGGTCAAAATGAATTGAGGTTCTGGTAACAAAACTTCATTCAGCTAGAGCAGGAGGGAAGAGTGACCGTAGAACCGACTATAGGTCCCACTTCTTTTGAGCAAACTGACGTGAAAAAGTATCATGGATTCGATGCCTCCCGCTGGAAGGTCTTGTTTATGGCCACTGCCCCAATTCAGTAGAGCCTTGATGAATGGCCTCAGTAACAATTTCAAGAACTGAATGCCACTAATTTTTGGTGATAAGCTAGGTTGCAGCCTAAGGAATACATATATTCACCGACGACCTCGAAGGTGACCTCGCGGCGGTGCAGGTCTGCCTGAGATTTCATGCGAACCTGTGCCTCTAACAAATTTCGCCATGGAGTCTCAATTGTGCTTCCTTGTGCGCAGCAAGTCGTCGTCATTACAGCCTGATCTTTTATTGTGGAATATACGAAATCATAGGTGGAGGAGGAACCTCGTAAACGGCTTCAGACTTGGATCAGACACTTTAGTCGATGAATGAACTGCAATATTGTACCCATATTCTGCCCAAGCAAGCCACTCCATCCACATCTTTTGGGTTGAGAATTAAAGCGGAAGCAATGTAAATACTGCTCTAATGTTCGATTTACCACCTCGGTTTGGCCGTTGGATTGAGGGTGATAACTGGAACTGAAACACAGTGATGTTCCTTGCAACTTGAACACAGTCTTCCAAAAAGTGCTAATGAAGATTTGGTCACGATCGCTGACAATCGAAAGTGGCATCCCATATAATTAAATTCACCCACATTATTGATAAAGCGTATTGCATGCTTTGAGTCGATCAACAACCACCCATAATATTCACATTATAGCCTTACGACATCAGTAAGCCTTCAACAAAGTGTGGATATAAATGGTTTTAAAATCATGATATTAATTAAGTAAGCTAGAAGGTCACTGCAAGACTGTGTCGATCTCGATGTCATTTAGTATCGACGTCATAACTCAAGATGAAAATTGAAAAACAAAATATATGAATAATATATAAATTATAAAATATTATATTATTTAATAGAAAACAAATGTAATTTAATCAAGAATTAATAAAATAGAATTATTTTATATTTGATATTGTTAAGTAATTATAAAATTATTCATCAAAGAATTATAAAATTATAATAATTATTATTGTAAATATATGGTAAAATTAATTAATGTTATCTAAAAAAAATGAAATATATATATATATATATATATATATATATATATATATATATATATATATATATATATATAAAGAATTAAAACTATTAGAATATCAATAATAATACGTGTAAAAGTATAAAATATTTTAGCATTTCTATTAGAAATAATATTTTATATTAAGTTATTTTTATGTTAAGTTGGATAATGATTTAAAATTATTTGATATTTATCTTCAAATTTATAGAATTTAAAATTAATTTAAATGAGAAAATGATTTTTTCTTATTAAAAGATAGATTTTTACCAAAATTTGTAATTAAAAATATAATTAAAATATTATTTATCTATAGTTATTATTAATTAATTGATTTTGATATTAAATTAGGGATAAAGATTAAAAGTATCTATCTGATTACATAATACTTTTAATATCATGTGTTAAATATAATTTATATTAATATCATAATTAAATATAAAGTTTATTTAACCGTGTATAATTAAATATCATATGTTAAATATGTTAAATATAATTCATATTCAGGTTCCACATCTCCCAAGTTATTCAAATAATTTGATAGGAAGTTAAATAGTCAATTTTTTTATGGTTCTCCCTCCCTTCGTCACACTTTGTTTCTTCCTCTTCGGTCTACGCATTTCTTTACGCCGTCTTCACCATCGTCCGGCGGGCACAGCGGGCACCATTATCACATGCACCACTCGGACTCTATCGTGGAATAATGCGTGGAATAAGAGTTCTTTAGCGTTTCCGATCACTATCTGCGTGCTGCCAGGGGTTAACACGGCGGAAAAGTGTGTCGGATCTTTGATTCTCTTGAAGAGGTCCTGATTTCTTGGAAAGGTTGCTTTTTGTTAGATGGTGAAAGGCAGTGGAATCTACAAAATCGTTCTCAAATATCTCGAGAAAAGATTTGATTTATTTTTGTTGTGATGGTAAGAAAGCACAAAATGAATTCTTTTCCTCACGTATCTCGATTCTTGGTAGGTGAAAAATTTGATCTTTAGTTCTTCAATCTAATTTCTAAAAAAATGAATTTTTGTATTACGATCGTGTCGGCGGTGATTCTGGAACGGTGAATCGGTGGCGTACTATTACACGTGGCTGCTTGATCAGGCCAGGTCGGCTGGGATTTCGGTCAGTTAGCCGATTTAGTCTTGGTCGACTCGGGACGGATGTGGCTCGGTAGTCATTACCAATGTCGGCCGAGTTTTGGCTGTTGAAAATGACAGAGCTTACCTTTTGGGAAGGCCATTTGTGATCCAAAGCGGATCATGATGCAGTACCTCTTAGAGCAAAGACTCTACGAAATCCAGCCCCACTCAAGCAAGATAGTTGCATGTAGGTTTGATTACACAATTCAATACCCGAAATGATAAAGAAAACCAAGTGCTGAATTTCACGGACTTAGTCTTTCCAGTAGCTCCCATCGCCTTGAAGCCTTTCGTCCCTCAAATATTGCTGAAATCATTCCGCGTGCGCTTGCTTGCTAAACACCGACTTCTACCTGGCTTGAAGTAGAAGAGAACTTGAGAGAACACTTGAAAGGAAGAAAACTCTTTATAGAAGAAAGGCTCTTTACAATGCTTTGGAATCTCTTAACTTGGTGGTTTGCAAATGAGACCACCACCTCCTTATATACTGTCTTTGGAGTGTCTGGAACACTGAAGGTCCTATAAGCCTAGAGAATTCTAGGTATTCTACTATGTACACATGTTGCAAGGGTCTCTAGAAGGAGTCTGAAGTTGGTCTTCTATATAACTGCATGCTCTTCCTGAGTGTGTGGACTATAAGTTCTTCACTAGAACCTTCCTACCGTATTTATTCACTGATAAAGGGAGGTCTCTCAGGAGTCTCTAGAGAATCTTCCCACCTCCCCACATATGAAGCCTTTACATAGGGTCATTTGCTTTATATGATCGAGAGAGAGCTGCATGAGTGAGGTGAAACATTCTCACCCCACGAGTTGTAGGCGTCCTCATCGATTATCTGGAACGCTCGATTTGCTTTGGGAACTGCCAAAGTATTTGCTGGTTCCTAGCCCAGCTCCCATTTCTACGGTAGTCGTGACATTTAAGTGACCGATTGTAGAGGCTAAGGTATTCTTTCTCGGAGACTGCATGCGCTGTAGTGCAGTCCACACTCCTTATCTTAAGACGTGACCAGCTACTTGTAGGTACCCTTGTAGGCGGGATGGTGGACACCTTGCCTTACCTTGCCCACCTGCCTTACCCAAGGTCCTCCTTATCTTCATGGTAGGGCTTTAGATTGCTGACATGGAAGACAGGATGAATCTTTAGCCTTGGCGGTAACTCGACCTTGTAGGACACCTTACCAACCCGTCCCAGTATGGAAAAGGGGCCTTCATACTTCCTCACAAGCCCTTTGTTCACCTTTCGAAAGGACTTAAACTATTGTGGTATGAGCTTGACAAACCTTCAAGTCTCGACTGGAACTGCATGTCTCCTCTTCTTGTCGGCCCACTTCTTGTCTTCTTAGCAGCCTTCTCTCTGAGAGTAGCAGGCGCTATGTCGGCTGCTCATTGCCATCCCTTAGCAAATTTGGGCCCATTGGACTCTTCCTAGTGTGTACCCCACGGCTGGGTGTGAGGAGTCATCGGTTGTTGCTTGACTATCTCGACGAACTCCTCTCGGTTGCCTCCTCCTCTGTAGATTGTAGGAGGGCGAGCCCGTCAGCAACTCATTGATCGGTCTGATTAACACTCACAAAGTACCTCAAGTATAGCTCCGGTGAGAATTTGTGCAATCCCAGCCAGGGGGTTGCTGTAGAGAGTAGCATACTTTGAAACCGGTCCACACGCCTATGATAGATCCTCCTTATCCCTCTCGAGACTTGGTAAGTAGGTAGTAAGAGTCACAATTGACACTCCCAGGCGCTCTGCTATAGGTAGTGGCTCCAACAATCCCCTAGGCTAATGTTGCTCAACTTTGTCTTGTTAGCACAGAGACAAAGTCCTCACATAAATCTCCACATCATCCGTATACGCAGCGTCGTAGACATACTCTAGTAATTGCCCTCATGCGTCGTGCCACGGATGATGATCAGTTTGGAGTCATGACACTCCTTGATGAGATTCCTTAATGCTCCCTCAGCCAGGCACGCTAGAAATTCCCCTTTGTGTAGAGTAGATCGTCTTCTACCCAAAACCGCCTTGTCTTTCCTTCATGAGCCAATGTAGTGAGGCTCTTAGCCTTGGATCATATTCTGACCCCTCATCTATGAGATCCACCACCATCTCTCATAGAGTTTGGCTAGTCATGGATGCTAGCTCTGCACTTGTAAGGCTTAGGCATCATTGCCCGCACCGGCGTGATTAGTTGTGCACGGCTTGTACTCCGTGTAGTCCCAGGCTCGACGAGTCTTGCCACCTTGCCTTTCATGCTTGGGGGCAGCTGTAAGGTGCAGGGAAGTGGCTAGTAGCAACATTGTGTGTCTTCACTATAAAGTGTGACCTCAGTAAATAGTGCCTCCATGTTCGCAAGCAATGGATGATCGCCGTCATCTCCTTCTCTTGGACCGTGTACCCCCTCTCCGTGTCATTAAGCTTGCAGCTTTCAAAAGCTATGGGGTGTCTCTCCTGCATAAGAACTCCTCCAATAGAAAAGTCAGAGGCATCAGTGTGTACCTCAAATACCTTGGTATGAATTAAGTGGCGCCAACCACTTAGGCTCCTCAGATTAGCCTTCTTCAAGTCTTCAAGGCTTGTGGCGCCTCTCATCCCACGTCCATGCCTTGCTCTTCTTGAGAAGATCTATCGATACATTTGCTCTCATTGAGTGATACCTTGATGAACGGCCAATAGTAGTTAAGCTAGGCCGAAAGACCCAGTTGGCATGGCACCTTAGTAGGGGATCCATTCCTGGATGGCTTTGATCTTGCTCTCATCCATCCTTAAGTTTGCCATCCTTGATAGGATGTCTAGGGAAGCCTCCTAGAGCGAAAGGAGCATTTCTCCTTCTTCATATAGCTCGTTACGCAATAGCGGAATACCTTCCTTAGATAATCCAACATGCTCCTCAGTGGCTACTATATATAACAATATCATCTAGATATACCACCACAAACATCCGAGGAAAGGATGGAATATCTTGTTCATCAAAGTCTTGGAATGTAAGCAGTGCATTAGTAAGACCAAAGGGCATCACTAGGAATTCATAGGAGTCATACCTCGTCACACAAGTAGTCTTCGACTCGTCCCCTTCAACTATCCTCACTTGGTAGTATCCGTTATATAAGTCGACTTAGTGAAGAACCTTGCTCTGCGAGTTGATCAAATAAGTCGACAATAAGAGGAATGGGATACTTTTTCTTGTACGTAAGACCAGGAAGTTCGATTTACGGAAAAGGAACAAAATCGTAATTTGATTACAAAATTTTAATTTCGATAAAATCCGAAATTTATTCTGGATCTCGGATGATGAAACATATTTCAGATTGGAATCGTCTCGCAGAGGAAATATAGCTAGCACGTCGGTTCGTCAGATTACGAGAACCGGTCGGTCGGCACGTTTTCAAGGCGTCGAGTTTCGAGTCTTGAAGTAAAGCGATTTTCGATGCGACGAAGTCACATATAACACGTACTCATGTGCCATAAATTGGCGTGAGTAGAGAAAATATGAAAATGGACGGTAGAGATAGTCTTGAATGTCGAAAATGGGAAAAGTTATAAATATCATTTTGGAATTGTTTAAGTTAAAAAAAGACAAACATTGTAATAGTGCCATCTTCTTGCTTTAAACTAAAGAGCAAAAGGGGAAAGGGAAGAATGGCAGTGGCTATGGCTGGTGCCTTTTTTTTAGAGAGAGAGATAACTTCTCTCTAGATTTGTAGGAGATCCGACCGTCGAAAGTTTTCGGAGCAAGAAGGAAAGCTGCTCTACGAGGAGGCCCTGCAGCGTGGACTCGGTTTAGGGGTTTCGTCAAACTCCGAGGAGGTAGGATTTATCCTACTTAGGTTTGTGCTATTTAAGTACTTTGTAATGTTTGAGTTGAATGAGGCCGTGAGGGAGCCGGTTTGATCGATCCCGAATCTTGGGACGGGTGTTATAATTTTGAAATCCAAATGGAGGCGACGTGTCATGGGCAGATGGGTTGTTAATTGTGCATTTATGTGTTAATGCATCTTTGATGTGTGTATGAGGCCGGAAATGGGCTGTGAGGTCGGGTTCACTAAGTGAGCCTTAGATGATTGTGATTTCTTGAGAATAGTAGCGGTTTTACTATCCTTGAGAATAGTGTTCACAAAATAATTTTTGTAAAAATGTGTTTGGTCGAGTAATTCAAGTTGAATTGCTCGTGTTTGATCATTAGCCCATGTGAGCTAATTTTGATGTATGGAAATGTGAAATTACATAACATGTTTGTGTGATTTAAATATGTGAATATATGCATGATTATATATTTGCATGTGTTATTGAACTGAAATGGAATTGACATCATGCATTCCATATGCCTTAGGGCATCTAGGGCGATAAGTGAGTGCATGAAGTAATTCTTGAGAGAATGGTTCGAGAAGGAGTTCTTAAAAATAATGAATATCGGAGGGTAGTCAAATAAAATATCAATCGTCGATTCATTGAATTGATATACATCGGAGGGTAGTCCACACATAATATAAATCGTCGGAGTCGGCCCAATTGATATATACATTGGAGGGTTGTCCACAAACAAATAAAACTAAGGGTTCTCATACGTGGCTTAGGCAAGTGTGAGGGAGTCGGGGAGGACTCGGGATATGAGATGATCAGTTAGACATTCAAGTAGGATCATGCATTTTCTTGAATGTGTGTTTATTTTGGAGCATTGCATATGTACTTAGGTGGAGAGTAGCCAGCCCAGGGTGGATTCCACTGCGAGCATTAGCTTGCCCTATCGGGGATGCGGCCTGCGGAATTACGGGGGTGTCAGAGGAGACGGTTCATCATAGGTAGTTTAGAAGAAAGACGAGAAAAGTGGCTTTGATGGTTTTGCATGTATTAGAATGTTTTTCATTTTAATATATGTGTTGTATAAAGTAGATCATTAACTCTTGTAACTATGATATATAGTTGGGATGTTTTATGGTAGTTTATGAACTAGAAGTGGTAGTTTTACTCATGTTACGGATTATATTGGATAGATGGAATATATGTTGTGGTATTGTAAATGCGAGGGCCAAGAGGTCATTTTTACTGCAGTATAGTTGTATAAGAGACCTGGTGGTGGAATTTGATGTTAATTGGGACAGGTTATATACAGGTGATGTATTTGGGTAGAGCTCCCCATACAAAGAAGACTCTGCCCGATTTTCGTGAGAAATGTCGGGTCGCCCGACATTCACGAGTGTTTCCACGGGTTGACAAGTAGTCAACGGACCCTCGGGATTTGGGGCTTCACATTGTCAGTCACCTTATTGAGCGCCCGATAGTCGATGCAGATCCGCAGTGACCCATCGTGCTTCTTTTGGAATAAGATCGGCGCATCATAGGGAGCCTTGGATGGTTGGATGAATCCGGCATCCAGTAACTCCTTTAGTTGTCTTCTCAACTCCTCCAACTCTGGGGGTGCCATCCTGTAGGGCCCCATGGCAGGGGGTTTTGCTCCATTTCCAACTTCGATCTTATGATCTCTTCCCCTCATTTCTAGGTGGGAGCTTTTTGGGTAGCTCCGGTGGCATTACATCTTTGAACTCATCTAGCACCTTCTTGACTTCCATGGGCATAGGATCTCCCATAGGGTCAATCGGGTCTTCCTTAAGGGTCGCCAAGTAAGTCACCTCATTGTTTTTCAACCCCTTCTCTAATTGCATAACCGACAGCATAGGGGTCTTATCTTTGCTTTCGGTGACTGTGGGAACCATGCATGGGGCCTCCTCTTCTAAGATAATATCTCGAGCATTAGAAAAGGTATAGAGCCTTGACTCTTGCACGCGAAGAAATCATCTCGATCACTATCTTGAAGTCATCATGGAGTGCCACGTGAGTTAACCTTGCCTTCCACGACCGATCTTCATTGTTACCCCACGAGCTACTCGCGTGTTGGCAAGCGACGGAGTTAAGCTTGTGAGCCATCCTGTCGCCCAGATGTTTGGAGCTTGAGTCTTCTTGCCTCCTCCTTTGAGACAAAGTTGTGTGTGGCACCGGTGTCTATCATGGCCTCGGTGGACATCCCATTCACCTTGGCCTCCACGTACATGAGTCCCTTGCTTTGAGGCTGCTCCTTAGTTTGCTTGACCTTTAGGGCATTCAACAGTTGCATTGACCCCATGTGAGCATCGTCACCCTCTTGTTCGGTCTCCCTCTCGATCAAGGCATTGAGGACCTTCCTTTTAGGACATTCACATGCCCAATGTGGTCCATCGCATAGGAAACAATTGGTCTTTGGCTTGAAATCCCTACGTATGTCCCCACTCTTGCCCTCTTTGTTGGTAGAGGCCGCACTTGATCCTTCCTTAGCATTATAGCTTTTGTATCCCTTGTCTCCCCCACCTTTAGCATGGCTACCCTTGAAAGACGGCTTGGTTTGAGACGAGTCTCCTCTTCGAAAATCCATAAGTGACTCCACTACTGCCATGGCCATGGCTAAGTCTTGGACACCACGTCTCCTCAACTCTTGCTCGGCTAGCCTTGTAGGTTCTCCATAAAGTTGAAGAGGAGTTCCTTTCTCATTCATATCAAGAGCTTCAAGCATTAAAGAAGAGAACTCCTTGACATAGTCCTGAATCGATCCGTAGCGAGATGCCTGATCTTCCCTACGGGTTATGTATCGCATTTTCTAGGTAGAATTGCTTCAGTTTCCCTGCGGGGAATCATCCCGTGTGTCTATAGTGCATGTTCCTTTTTCTATTTCCACGAACCTTCTACGCCACCATAGAGTTGCATTATCAGTGAGGTAGAAAGTAGCAGTGTGTACCATGGTTGCCTCGTCAGTCAATGCTATTGCCTCAAAGTATCTCTCCATGTGCCACAAGAAGTTGTCTAACTCCTTGACATCCCGTTGCCCATTGAATGTGTGTGGCTTTGGCACCTCCACCCTTGGTGCCTCGTGAATTAGCCATAACTTAGAGCTGGCTTGGTGTTGTCTTGTAAATGGCCACCTCTTGCCTTAGCTCCTCTTCATGCTTGGTCAAGACCTCCACCCTTGACTCTAAGCTAGCGAGCATGTCTAGGACCCTCATGAACTCCTCATGCGACACCACCGGGACCGGCTAGCCATGCATCTCCTCTTGAAGGTCTAGGATCTGCACCTTGAGATCCTCCATGGCCTTCTCCATGCTTTGCTCCATGAGGTCCATCCCCTCTTTGGTGTCCGCCATAGCGACCTCCAACCGGGTCACCCGATCGTCCAAGCTCGTGAGAGGATCACGAGACTTGTCCTTCTTTCCCCTTCCACTTGTTTGGAGGTGAGGTCCTTCCACAGAACTTGCTCGACCTTCCTCTACATGAGAGCTTCATGCATCATATCTCGAGTTACTCCCACCTGTGCAAGCGAAGCTCGATACCAAGCGCATCCCACGGACTTAGTCTTTCTCGCTAAGCTCCCGTGCGGCACTTAGGAAACTCGCCCCTCGGATGTTGCTAAGTCATCCTTCCACGTGCCTTGCTTTCCTAAGCTCGACTTCTGCGGCTTGAGACGAAGAAGACGAGAGAACATTGAAAGGAAGAAAACTCTTTATAGAAGAAAGGCTCTTTACAATGCTTTGGAAGCTCTCAACTTGGTGGTTTACAAATGAGGCCACCTCCTCCTTATATACACATCTTTGGAAGTGTCTAGAACCTTTGAAGGTCCTCTATAAGTCTAGAGAATTCTAGAGTATTCTACTATATACACATATTTACAAGAGGTCTCTAGAAGAGTCTAGGATAGTCTCCTCTCTTCCATACTCTTCCACACAAGTGTGGACTTCTCCGGATTCTTCTAGAACCTTTCGTATTCTTCTAGCAAATGGAGGTCTCTCAAAGTCTCTAGAATCTTCCCACACCTCCTATATAGCCCCATAGGGTCATTTA